>JAOVYU010000039.1:6129396-6145299 GCA_025674565.1 Synodontis membranacea | reverse complement strand
CCCCCTTGTGGCTGGGTCTTTGTATAGCACCCGGCCTTCTCTGGATGTCTCCCATCCAAGTACTAACCAGGCCCGCCTAGCTTCCGAGAACAGGCGAGATCTGGCACCCCAGGGCAGCATGGCTGTACATGCAAAACTTGATACTGAATATGCAATTTGCCATCATGGATTTTAGCACATTATTTGAAGGGCACCAGCACTGACCCTTTGTGACACATTGTATAAAGGCATTGAAGAAAAATTTTAGAACGCATGGTTGGCTTATTCATGAAGGTCTTAATTAACATGTATTATTAACATATATATTGTGGATCTCTGATA
The DNA here is from genome assembly GCA_025674565.1 of Synodontis membranacea. Taxonomy (NCBI): domain Eukaryota; kingdom Metazoa; phylum Chordata; class Actinopteri; order Siluriformes; family Mochokidae; genus Synodontis; species Synodontis membranacea. The sequence continues at coordinate 6,144,978 of JAOVYU010000039.1, read as the reverse complement.
AGCTTCCATGTCTAATACACTTCTGGTTTTCCTTACTTACCATTTCTTGTTTATAAAGTGTGGCTACTATAAGGGTTTTTGTTTTTATGATAAATTGCTTCATGCTTTACTTGAATGTTCTTTGTAAACAGGAAATTGCCGAGCCTCTTTTTCATCTCAAGCTTGCGATGGAGCAACTGGCAACCAATCGGACATTCCACTGTATACTTGCAACTGTACTCGCCATTGGTAACTGTCTCAATGGCTGCAAGGTGAGATGTTTATACCTTTCAAGCTGCAGAAGGGGAATATAGTGTACTGAAGGGGGAAATGTACATCTTCTTCATTGGAATTGAATTACAGCTATATATATATTTATATATAAATTTATAGATTCATAAATAAAATTTATAAGCAGAATTGAATTCAATTCAATTATACGAAGTGTGTTAAATCATATGATTCCACTATGCGCTTGTGCCATTTGCATATCCCGCATCTCCAGGCTCGAGGGTTTGAATTGAGTTACCTGGGGAAGCTCTCGCAGGTGAGGGACACACATAGCCGGCAGCCTCTTCTACACCACGTGTGTGTGTTACTCCTCCAGCTTTACCCACAATCCTCAGACCTGTACTCTGACATCACCGCTGTCACCCGGGCCAGTAAGGTAGATCGGGTGTGCACTTCAATGTCACACAAGTTGATACTGTACAGAAATAGAAAACTGGATAAAAGTGTTAAAAGAAGAAAAAAAAAACCCGGCCTGACTCATACATTTTATTTATTTATATTTTCGTTCTATGCTCTTCTATGCTATGCACATTAATCTGCGTATACAGTATATGCATCTTTATCCATTCTGAGGTTGGAAAATGTCACGTCTGTTCTTTCATTTGTTCAGTGTGTCACTTTCTTTTATTTATATTATGTACATACAAGACACAGATAAAAAAAAATATATATATCCATAATAAATATAACGCAATCAGAGCTACTGTACTATAGCTACTGTAAGCACTTAATGGTTATTATACCTAATTACCACCGTTACTATAAATAATTAGCATACTTTGGTCCGTTAGTGCGATTACTTGCAAGTTCAGTCCAGTCTATATGCATTGGAGTCCCGTTGCAAAGCATCATGGGAACAGCTACATCTGCTGAATAAAGAAGGCACGAAGAAGGGAGCAGGACGAGGAGAAGGGGAGGAGCAGAAAGGCATTAGTGAGGCGTGTCTCTACCAGAGGTTGCCACAATTCCTGAAAGAGTGCAATGAAAGGCTGAAGGTGCTTCGAGCTGTCCATCGGCGGGTCATCAACAGGTAGTTCTAAAGATGCAAAAATTATTTGTCAGACATCATTTTTTGAAAATTTCTCCAGATGATATTAAAAATATGATTTCCCACCTGCTATGAGGATATCTCCAACTACATGTCGCGTGTGTGTGTGTGTGTGTGTGTGTGTGTGTGTGTGTGTGTTTTTATGAACGTTTATGTAAGATGAAGATATAGTTGGTATTTTGAAATAAATCAACAGCAATATATCACGTCAAAATAAAACTGGGTTTGACGGGACCTCGATTGCTAGCAATCTCACTACCAATCTCTCTGTCAGATTTCACTCATTCCTCTTGTACCTGGGTTACTCCCGCTCCATGGTGAGGGAGACCAGTGCGGATGCGTTCTGCAAAACCATCAGCGACTTCGCTTTGGAGTACAGGGCGGCTCATCACGCCATTCTGCAGCAGAGAGAGCGGGAGGAGAGAGACAAAGAGGAAAAAAGAATACAAAAAGCGTCCACTACTCCATCCAAGGCGAAGGCTATAGAAAGGCCAGCTCCAGTGAGAAAGACTTCTGTTTTATCCCACCTGACCACCAGAGGCAATGAGAATACCTTCTTGTGCTTGTACACCAGCGAGCCGTGACCTTTCAAAAGAAGTCAAAAAGTGACCCATAGTCTAGTACTAGAGATACTGCTCTCAGTAAGCCATCTTTCTATTTTATAATCTCACTTTGTACGTCACAAATTTTCGACGTAGGCAAAGCCGGATCTTGTAATTTCTTCGAGTACTTCTGGAAAACGCCCACTAAACCAAATTGTGCTAGAATGCTAGAATTCTAGTTTAGAACCGGCACTCCTGTGGCATTAACGTTCCAGAGAAAAACAGCCTCAGCATGCATGTGTACACGCACAACAGCGATCCGGTTTATTCTCACTGCCCCTTGTGGCAGCAAATGGAATTCAAGCTCATGATTTGATTTCGCTTCAAAAGACCGAAGCGTTCAACTTCTAGGCAACAACTAACTCTCTCTCTGTCTTTAGGATTGCATGGAGCAGTCAATGCTAGAAGAGGTGCTTAATAACCCCACATCACCCTCCTGTTTTGACCTCAGTCTCCCACGGCACCGCAGCAGGACACCAAACACCAGAGGTATTACCTACACCTACCTACACGCAAAGACAAAGGCAGTCACTCCTTTCTACACATCCAGTGGCATCAGAAGAAAAAATTATCACTAACATTTAAAGTTTTTTTTTTTTTTTCAGGATGCTTTCCACGAAGACTGAAGTGGTAAAAGAAACTGTTCAACCTGCTTCTGAAAACACACAGCCAATGTCCATGTTATCTAATGAACTTCAGATGAGTTCAACGTGTTGAGAAATACTTGAAATCGAAAAATTCTTAGTAAAGCTACTTTTTTTTTTTTTTTTTTTAATTCCACTTGTATGTATCTGCTCAAATATAAATAAAACTGCTTTCATCAGCAAACTGTCTTCCATCTTTGGGCTCATCAGAATCAGAATGAACACAGAAACTTGCAAAGTGTTAGAGCCTGTGCTAAAATTTAGCACTGAAAATTCAAATGAAAATGTAATGTTTTTTGATTTTAACTGACATCTCCAGTACATTAATTGTTTTTTTTTTTTTTTACTTTTTTGAATTTTTTATGGACCACATTAAACTTTCAACTCAACATTGACGTTTTCATTTGCAGTTTGGTACAAAACAATAATTGACGTTTCATTTACAAATGCACTTAATGCTGATGAATAGAGATATTTGAAGTTACAGTGCATTGGGTTTTTGGTTAAAGAAACAAAACCACACACACACACACACACACATACACACACACACACACACAAAAACATGATTGAGTCAGGAACAAGAAGTACTCTATAATATGATGTTCATCATATAATATGATGGGGCAGGTGGTGGCCTAATTGTTAGGGAAGCGCCCTTATAATCAAAAGTTTGCAGGCTCGAATCAAACGACCAGCAAGGTACCGCTGAGGTACCCTGAGTAAGGTGACAAGCACTGCTCCATGGGTGCTAAAAATAGCTGCTTCACGTCACATATGGGTTAAATGCAGAGACTACATTTAGTTGTGCATTGTGTGCTGTGGGGTGTTGACAATGACAATTAATCACTTTCATGAGATGAGTGCTGTGAGTTGCCCTGGCGATCCTGTAATACAGATCCAGCCACTTAAAATTTCTGGCTCCTCCTTGACAAGTCCCTGCTGGGACCTAGATGGGACCTTGGCGGTAAAGAGATCCCCCTCGATGATGTAATGAGCAAGGGGGCTGGCATGTTCCGCCCCTAAACTTTCTGTGTGTTTAGCTCTTGTAGTGGTTTATCTATCCACCAGGAGGAGCAGTGAATTTGAAAGCTGGAGTGATTACCTGAATTCAGGTGTGAAGACAGCTCTTTGTCTGCTTCTAATGCACACTGAAAGTCCTAACCCAATTAGCACATCTGTTGTGTGTAATGGGGTGGGGTGAGGAGCTGTTTTGCTCTAAAAAACTCAGTGCTATTCACATTTTCTTACCTGCCCCATGCCCCAGCTAAAACCTAATTATGCTTTAGGGTTAGGCCGTTTGGGTCATCAGAATGGATTCAGTGCATTGTCATGCGCTTGTGGACACTGGATCCACCATTTCGCTTGTTTGTTGTGGATTACTGAGCAGGGCGGACGCGATGCGCTTTGCTGGCAAGCAGCACGAGACTTTGGGGATTACCACCGTCACCGGTGAGCAAGCGGTAATGCGAGCAAAGTGGACGATACAAGTGAGTATGGGAAAACGCACGTATTCGCATGAGTTTTACATTGAGATTCAAGAGAGTTGCATGATCGGGTTGGATTTACTTAAGTGCTGGCGGGCCGTTGTGGATTTAACCACCGGGAAGCTGCGTGCAGACTTTGGCATAGCCGAACTAAGCGGACTGGAGCAACTGTCATGGTCGGTTACATTTTCCACACGGGCGAGAGACTCTTTTTTCCCCGCTGAGGAAAAGCGGCAGCATTCGGTAATGGACAGAGCACGTGCTGTGAACGAACTGCTTGAGCACAGCAACGTGGGGCTGGACAGTGAACAGAGGCGGAAACATGGTGCATTGCTTAATGGCGTTATAGACATTTTCACGGATAGCGAGCATGATTGTGCACACACGGACTCAGTGCAGCACAGCGCGGGGCAACTTCATGGAAAGGGGGATGCGTTGTCTCGGCGCCCGTGCTTAGATCAGCACTGCTGTTACGGCTGGCAGGTGGAGGAGCCGACTCGAACTGATTCATCCGTCCCTCTCTCGCGTAAACCAGCGTCTAGGGCTGCGGCATGCAACCGAGAAGCAGCGCCGCCGGGGGACGTGCAGCGGGCACGTCTGACTTTCTGCGATGGATCATGGGAGCGAAGGTAACCGCGGGACATTGTGCGTGAGCCTGTTTCACCCCGCCGGACACTTAGGCGCTTCCAACTCCAGAGCCAGCTGCCTCTACGTCTTAGAGACTGTAAGTGCGCTAGAGTGTCTGGCGCCACTTCCTAGGAGGGGGCAGTGTAGCGGGGGTGGGGTTACCCAGCAGCCAGTGCGGCGGGTTGTAAAGGGGTTAGTCACCGTCTGTAAGATGTGTGTTGGGTTTAACGGCTTTAGCTGAGTTTGAGGGTTGTGTTTATGAATGAATGAATGCATGCATGAGTGTTGTGTTCTCCCTTGTTGGCTGTGATACAAGGTCGAGAAATAAAGAATTCCTATTACTCCATGTGTCAGTAAAAGTGTCCGCAATGAGTACGCTACTCATAATGTTCCTCTCAGAAATCTTTAGAAGTCTTTAGTAAAAGGTAAAAAAATTCACAATTCACACACTCACACACACACACACACATATTATATATATAATTATATATATATAATTTATATGCACATTTATTTTCTTATTATTTTGTACACCACTGCAAGATATATAATAAAAAAAGTGACTTGATTTGATATAAGTAAAAAATAAAATAAATAAATAAAATCCTTTGCGCCCCCTGGAGGCGTTCCTTTGTAACCGCCACTTCGCGTTTGCGCATGCGCACGGCGCCATTTTGTGCCCTCGCCTGTGATTGCAGTGTGCCCGAGCAGAGCAGAGCAGAGCCCGAGCAGCCATCCACTCTGTCTTCACACAGTACTGCGTCGAATTTTAATCATTTTTAAATCTTAAACTCCCGGTGAGTATTTTGTTTCGAGAGATTTTTGTGATTTTTTTTTTTTTATTTTTTTGGGGGGCTGACTATGAACTTATCTTTGGAGCATATATTTTTATTTTTTTTAATTTTGAGCTTTTTTTCTGACACTCGGCTGGTTTGATGGCGTTCATTTTGTGATGCAGATGTAGAACATGGCGACTTTTTTTTTTTTTTTTTTTGGTTTTGTTTTTCGATATGAGTGTATTTTTTTTTTAAACCCCACAGAGTAACTTTTTCGAAAGACTACTTCGTCATAGATGAGATGTGTTTGTGACGGATCGTGTATTTTTCAAGGTGAATGTAGGCTTAAGCGGTTTGTGTTTTCCAAGATGGTCGTTTTCCTCCTCCATGTCTGGGATTAAGAGTTTTAAAAGCGGCTTTTTTATTTTTTAAAAAGTATTTTTATCTCCCCCCCACCCCTGACATTAACCCTTCATAGTCTGTTTTTAACATATATATATATATATATTGCTAATTTTTGTGGAGGCTCATTTCTGGGTTTTTCTTTTTTTTTTTTTTTTTTTTTTTTCCTTCTTCCTTCCAGTCGCTGATTTTTGAATGGTGTTTGTTTGGACGGATGATTTTTAAACTGGACTGCAGGAGATTATAAGGAGGTTTTTCCTCCATTTTGTTGTTGAAATCAAAAAATATACCCTTTGAGTTGATGATTAATGCCAAATAAACGAGCATTGTCTGACTTTATCCGGGAAGGTTTTCTTATTGCTTTCAGTCAACTTTTCAGTCGTAGCCACATTTGCTTTTTTTTTTTTTCTTTTTTTTTTTTCCAATAGAGCCCTAAATCCTTTTGAAATCCTCCTGTCTTTGATGCGTGAGCGCTTACGTCACGACCGAGCTCGTGCAGAAATGGCGGAGGGTGACGTAAACATGCCAACAGGGAGAGGGGGGAAAAAGGGAAAAAAAAACTCTGTTTTTAAGAATATAAATTGGGAAAAAATTAAGCCAGTCAGAAAGGTTTATTATTTTTTTTATTAATTTATTTTTAATTTATTTTTAATCCCCAGCAGGAATTTAGTACACTCCTTGCAGGATTTTTATTTTTATTTATTTATTTATTTATTTATTTATTTATTTTTTAAACAGCTGAACACAGTTGAGTATTCACAAGTAAGACACAAGTATATTCGAAATATTAGATTTAATGCCGGGATCAGACTACACAAATTCACAGGCCAAAATTTGACACGCAGTAATTTGATTGACAGTTCCTCGTCCCTCCTCCCTGATGACATGTTTGGTCGTGGAGGGTGGTCAAATGTGTAGTGTTACTGGTCTCTCAAGAATATCATGTCGTCTGATTCCGGCACAAATCGTTCGGGGTCCCAGTTTTGTTAATGTTGTCAGCCCACGGAGACCTAAAATTAGTCCGATGTTGGAAAAGCGACACGTTAGTTCTTGTTCTTCTCCCCACTTCTGATCTGCTTTTTAATCGTCCTCTTCTTCAACCTCAGCCTCAATCTTCGCAGTATGTCGTACGGCAGAAATAGTTCTGTACGTTATAGGTATCACTTTGTTGAGGGATTTGATTAGACTTGAGTCCAGTGTTTGGTTTAAAACAAAATCTTGCAGGCTGCAGACTAATTTTTAAAGTAGCTAAAAAAACAAAAAAAAAAAAACACTTTTAAAATGTAGTCAGATGTGGTGTGGAAAATATAGCAATATAATAGCTAGTGTATTTTAATGAACGATACCCAGAGACGCATCATGAGAAAGTGTCGTGTAAATGTCAGTAATAAATCCACACCAGATGCATCTCAGTCGTGTTTCTGTGAAAAAGAAGCGCACATCGATTGTAGTCATAGTGTTTTTGGCGTTTTGGTTGTGAATACGTGGGTTTACGTTCCTGATGGTTTTATTTCACTAGAGAGATTAACTGTTTAACATTTTTAATAGTTCATTCAGTTACTCGCCTGTTGCTCGGTACGTCCTCGGATTTCTCTAAATGCTTCTGTTTCCGACTCGGGTTGCTCCGCAGGATTATATAACAGAATATAAATAAGAACGTGATTCGGAAATCTTGTTCTCGTGATTCGGAAATCTGTGACTCATAGCGATCTGTAATCGCAAAACTGTTCACCTAAAACCCAGCATGAGAACGCGGGGCAGCAAATAACCGATATATTCGTTTACCTGTAGATGTAAGAAGGGCATCTTGGCGTACACACACACTGCTGTGCAAGTACAGATTTGGGATTTGAAATAAAGTTCAGAGTGGACAGGAAGTGTGTTTTTTGTGATTCAAGTTGGAGTCTATGCTTCATGCACGTGAGTGAGGAGAAAAATAGACACAAACGTAAAACAAAGGCAGGCGCGGGAGTCCGTGACGCACCTTCGATGTGTGTTAATTAGCGTGTCCCATCATGAATCAGCGTAGAGCCCTTTCCAACCCGGTTCAATAACTAGTCTCTTACTAATAGATGTATTTTCTGTGGCAAATTTGCTGTAGACTTCAAAGGAATATTGGACTTGTGAATTTTTTCTCTTCCTGGCGTTTTTATCTGAATGGTTTGTATTTGGCTGGTCAGTATTTTGATGTAGGTGGTACCTAAGGAACAGTCTGAATTTGGTTACATCAGCTCCATCTAAACCCAAACCTCTTTTCCTGTTTTCTCCATTAGCATTTTGCAGTTGGGGAAATGGCAGAAATGTTTTATACGCTCATCACGGACATGATTGTCATGGCTTTGTGTGATTTCTTTGAACTGTTATTTTTCCGTTGCAGAATGGTTGTACAATATATACCTTTAATAGAAGAAAAAGAAAAAAAAAACTGAGAATTTGGCGCACGAGTTCCAAATTAGTTAGGGTTTTCTGAAATCAACGCAGGGTCAAAATTATACATACAGCGTCAAACATATTCCTAATATCTGGTTAAAGCCAGTTTCACCTTGACCAGACACTTTTGGGATTAGCTTCTTGGAGTCCATTTGAATGTGTGTGTTTCCTGGCACAGACCTGACTTTCAAGCACAGTCTACGTATTTTTGCTAGGGTTGTAGTCGTCAGGGCTTGTTTTAAGCTTAATGTTAGCCTCCACAACCAGCTCTGGTGTCTGTTTGGGGTCATTGTCCTGTTGGAACACTCAGTTCAACTGTCTAGCTGATGGTTTGAGGTTATACTGAATAATTCTGTGGTCCTTTATTGTTCCATCCACTTGTGCAATGCACCAGTTCCACTGGAAGCAAATCAGTCCCAAAAGATTGATCCTACCTCTAGTCATTGTGGACAAACCACAACTCAATATTTCTCATCTGACCATTAAACTTTCCTTCAGAAGGCTTTTCCTTTGTCCACGTGGTCAGCCGCAGGACCTTAGTCAAGCTCGAAGGTGTAGATTTTGGAGCAGAGGCTTCTTTCTTGGACGGCAGCCTCTCAGTCCATGGCGATGTAAAACTCTCTTGACTGTAGACAGTGTTCCAGCAGGTTCCAGTTCCAGTCAGGCCCGTGCCTTGATGGTTCCTGGGTTGTTCCGGACCATCCTTACCAGTTTCATCTCAACTAAGGGTGACAGTTTGGGTCTTCTTGCATCGAAGTGACTTGGCAAACTGGCTACACAACCAAATAACTTATACTTGTGTACAGTTGTTTGAACCGATGATCTTGCAGTCTGCAGTTGTTCCCGAGACAGTCCTGAGTTGTGTAAACCTTTCCTGATCCTCGTTCTCGGATCTGCACTGGGATCCTTGGATTTTCCCATTGCACTGTGTGTTGGTCAGTCCGATTCAACCGGTGCTGCCGAACAAAACCCTCGGCACAGAGAAGCTATCGTCTATAGTCGATCATGATCACTAACGGTAAAGAAGCCTTGGCAGTTTAAGACATTTTGGAGCTTTCAGCAGCACTGAATTAATACTCTTAAGTGGGTGTATGTATAATTTTGAAACCTGTGTTGAGTTCAGAAAACCCAAAAGCTGAAAAATAATGTTCAGAGAAGTCGTTGAAAGCCCGGTACTGCCACGACATTCGTGCCTGTGTATGTAAACTTACATGAAAACAGCCGTTTATTTACCGGTGTAGTGAAGAAGCTGATCTCTGGTAATAGTGACTACCTCACTGGGTTTTTTTTTTTTGTTGTTGTTGACAAAAATTCGTCTAACAGGATGATAATAATAGAGTGGCTGCACAAATAATGGTTAATTTTAGCACACTGGTTGTAGCTTTTCTTATCTTTTGTCCATCCAGTTATAGTTGCTTGAAGTCTTGAATGCAGTGTGACTCAGCAAAATACTAATCACTGGAGTGAAGTAGAGAATGTGTTTATAAATAAGGTATCTCCATTACCCCTTAGTGTAGTGCCCTCGTTCTAAATATAGGCTCGTAATATCGAAGCGTTTTTGCACTGAAATGCCGTCTTTTGACGTACCGCATTTCAAACACCTGCATCACAATGTAGCCAAGTAGTTGTTAACTTAATAAACTAACTCGGGTCACGATCAGCGGCAGTGTTGGCACTCCAGCACAGCGCCGTCATGTCAGACTAATGAACGCCTAGGGTTCCTTCATTAATCATGGACCTTAAATAAATAATAAGGTTGTGCAGTGAGCCATCCTTCCCCAAACCCACCCTGTTAATGAACCCAAGGAGGTAGATAAATAGTTATTAGAGAATAATTAGTGACGTAGTATTAAATGATAGTGACGAGCTGTTTCCAGGTTCCTGATTCAAGCAATAAAGAAAAATTTGAAAACTTAACAGGCTGAGCATTGTATCAGCCAGGAACAAAGGTTATTTATTTGTTTATTTATTTGTATCCATTTTTATATTTTATTTATTTATTTATTATCCCAGGATGAACAAGAAATGTAAAATTTAGGTTCGTGCCAGCAACAGGAAAGCCCACCTGAAACTTTTTCTAATTTTTATTACCTTCTCAGAGCAGTAATTTTGTATCCCTGGGTAGTTTACATATATAAAAGAATGATGCCAGAGCCCTTTAGTTTCACCAGAACCATATTTATTGACAGACGTCATTGACACAAATAAACGAGATACATTTATGAACAGTGCACATTTTAAACATTAGACTATACCGTAAATACGTGGTTCGAGAATGTTTTGTGGGTTTTTTTTTTGTTTGTTTGTTTTCTAACAAACACTAATACATGAAAACTAAAAACACACAAAAGTCAACAAAACACAAAAGTCAACAAAAACAATCCCCTTTTTCTAAAACAAAGATAAGCAACATATTGTAATATGTTGTATATTTTAATCCTCAAGCATAATAATTAGTTTATAGCTAAAAAATGAAACGGAATAAAAGTGGTGATATTTTGTTTTGCATTTGTGCTTTCTGTCCAATACTTCTCTGTCCAATCATCTTTAAACATTGTTTTCGTAGTCGACCCCCCCCCCCCATAAACATGTCAGAGGGTAAATGAAATAAAGTTTTCACACTCATAGATTTTTTTGACCGGATGTCTGTAGTCCAGTAGCTAGTCTCTGGCCTGATGAGCTGCGTTTATCTAAATCATTTATGCAAGAGTGTGTGTGTGTGTGTGTGTGGTTGGATAGGCCAAAACAGAAGATCCGCTACAGAAGCCAAGCTGGTTTGTGATTAGAAATTAGAGTTGCTGAAATACGGACAGTTTTTGAGAGATGTTCATCAGCACCGCTGTAGTATTTTTAATATTTTTAAGTGATTGTTTCAGTCCATTGAAATATTTTGTCTGGCATCTGGATTGTGGGCTGCTAGTTGATGACAATGATTCATAACTTTGTGTGCGTATAGGGCATTCACTACGCTACTCAATGTTTTATTTTTTTTTTTTGTGCATATGGAAGTGTGACTTCGTGTGTGTGTGTGTGTATATATATATAGATATAGATATATATATAAGTAAACCTATATAGTTGACATAGTAAACCTTATGTAATTAAAGCTCAAATGCCTGTATACATGGACGTGGCCTGTAATTTGTATTTCTCATCAGAAATGTTTGCTATTATAGACCTTTTTAAATAAACAAAATGTATAAGCATATATAAAAATCTGCATGTTGTTTTGTCCATGGATATAGAATCTTTTAATAGACAACTGAAAAAACAGACCATTTTTCCTGCCTCTGATATTCAGCACGTGGTCGCACCATATATCGTGTTGCTTTTATCCAAAGCTGAACAATTGCCGTAAGTATCAGCACATGTCTCTTTACGACAGACGCACTTTGCACAAAGCACCAGGCCCAAAATTTCCCACTGCTTGACAGTGAAGAAACAGTGCCATTGAATATCCAAGCGCAGATATTTGTTGAAATGTACAACAGCACCATATATGATGCGCCATGTGTACCACAATTGGGTGACAAGGCTGTCCTGTTTTAATTTGACTCGGATTCTGTTTGGTTTAGATGTGTTCCAACACTGGTTTTAGTATGCCCTCGTCGACTTTCGTTCATGACAGTTAAATATATCACCCCTACATCGCATGGATGTCCAGGTGGAGCTCAAGAGGAAGCAGAGATTTCCTTAGAAATTTATAGTGTATGGTGTTTATTATTATTATTTTTTAATGGATTTCTAAACAGCCAGCTTTACAAAGCGAGGGCATGTTAAAAGCAGTGTCCGTACACAGCCAGCAATGATCTGCAGTAGCCTAAATGCATAAATTTTCTCTCCCCTTTTTTTCCATTCACACAAAGTAGTCATTTGTTCTTTCTGCCACTGGGTGGTGGTAGTGCCGCCTGTGTCTGGGTTGTTGGTGTGACCTTGAAAAGTGAGGATGGTGGGGGTGGTGTTAACGTGTCACTGCCACTCGGTGCGTGAAGGTGAACACCCACCTCCCTTTTTTTTTTATTTTTTTTATTTTTTTTTTTTTAAACCCTGAATGCACGGCTGAGCAACAGCTCACCAGTGGACCAATAATGACCCCTCTTTTCTCCAACAGAATCAGGCAGACAGACGACTCGACCCGAATAACACAGAATGGAGTGAGTGACTATTCCCCCCTCCCCCCTCTGCATACTGAATTGCATACAAATATATAAAACCCTAAATGCATTCTAACGTATAGATCATCCCACACACTCCCTGTAGATTTAAGGAGCATTTACACTTTATTTACTCACATAAAGAACTGCATTGCTTGTATTGTCATGCTTTCTGATTCACAATGAAATGGTGCACAAAGTGTGGTGTGCAACGGCAAAAGATAAGTAAATCGGGACATGCTAGGAAAATAATCAATAACCGTGTGATAAGGCCCAATGTGATGTGATTTACTGTTGTTTCCCCAATAACAGCATGTCCCGAAGTGTTTTGTTTGACTTATACCACAGCATTTCTGCAACAAGTCGTTTCAAGAACACATGCATTTGATCAGTTTACAGTCGCAGTCAGTAGTTTGCACTCATCATGGAGGTGAATGTCATGCCAATATTAAGCTTTCAATAATTTCCTTGAACTGTTCTTTTTCTAGGGAAGATTTTACAACACATCTTTGATAGGGGAAAAAAAAAGAAGAATTTGGTTTGAGTTTTTAGTTATTTTGGGTTTTTTGAAATTGACACAGGGTCAAAATTACACATACAGCACACCTAATATTTGGTTAAATGCCCCTTAGCAAGTTTTACCTTGACCAGATGCTTTTGATAGCCACCAACAAGCTTCTGGTTAAATTTTGGTTGGATATTTGATCACAGTTCAATGAAATGTTTGTGTTTCCAGTCACAGTGCTGACTTTTATGCACAGTCTGTATAGTTTCAATCGGACTTGTTTTAAGCTCAGTGTTAGCCTGTTTTATCCATTCCACAACCAGCTTCGATGTGTGCATTAAAGCCTGTTGGGAACACCAAACTGTGCCCAAGTTTCAAGGTTATGCTGAGGAATTCATGTTCTTCATTATTCTATCACTTTGCACGAGTTCTACAGGAAACAAAACAGCCCCAGAGCATGATGCTACCACCACCATGCTTAACAGTTGGAACAAGTTTTGTCTCATCTCTTCAGCCAGGAAGCTTTTTCTTTCTGCACTCACCTACAACCCTTAGTTGAGCTCGAAGGTTTTGATTTTGGAGCGAGGACTTCTTTCTTGGATGGCGGCCGCTCAGTCCATGGCGACGTAAAACTTGCTTGACTGTAGAACGTGGTCTAAGAGCCTCCAGTTCACGGCAGGACTGTGCCTTGCAGGGTTCCTGGATAGTTCCTGACCGTCCGAACCAATTTCATATCTGAGGGAGACAGTTTGGGTCGTCTTCTAGCACAGTGGTTTGGCAAAGTGGCTGCACCACCCAATAACGTATACTTGTGTACAGTTATTTAAACTGATCTTGGATTTTCTGCGGTAATTTAGAGACATTCCTGAGTTGTGTAAATCTGTGATCCTCTCCCTCAGATCTACACTGAGCTCCTTGGACCTTCCCATTGTACTATGCGTACTTCAATCCAATGAGTGCTGCCAAACAAACCCTTGGCACAGAGAAGCTACTATCTGTAGTCAATCAATGATCACTAACAGTAACGTTAAGAGGCCTTGGCGAGTTAAGACATTTTAGAGCGTTCAGCACCACTGAATTAATAATCTGGTGTACTGATAAAGTGGGTGTATAAATATTTTTGACCCTGTATAATTCTGACCATGTTTGGATTTCAGTCGATTCATAAATTAAACCTTGTGTGACAAATAAGTTTTTGTATATTAAAGATGTGTTATAAAAACAATTGAAAAAGTCATTGAAAGCCCAATATTGCCATGACATTCATGTCAATGATGAAATTCATATCTGTGTGTATATATAAACTTCTGACTTGTAACTATATGTTTACTGTTGTGAAAACATGTTAAAAGTTACTGTTACCACATTATAGCATCTGTAAACAGGCTTTCACTTGCTTTCTCTTAAGACAAAAACAAAAGCTTGTTACGAGAATCCACCGTTTTCCATCTGTGTTCTTGTAAGAGTAAAAGTTACAGAGCTAACACTTGGGACCCGTTCCCGAAATGTTAAACATGTCCTCCCAGAAAACCCCACCATATCATGTCATATTTATATAGATTTTTTTTTTTACACTGCATTTTTAACTCCTTTACTGTTAGGTATAGACTGTTCAGCCCATCCTTGTGCAATATCTTGTTACTATTGAAACAGCAATACATTAGAACGAGCTTGTTAATATAAATATGCCTTTAATTATGAATCGCAGCCGGCACTACTATCAGAGCTGCTGCTGTAGAAAATGAATCTACACCTTCTAACCAATCAGTTTTGAGAATTCAACATTGCTGTGGCATAAGCAAAAGCATATATATTTATCTCAAAGGTTGCACTGGGTTATATTAAAAAAAAAAAAAAAAATTAAAATATACTTTTCTGAGATAATTTGGGTATCAGTGTATTTATAACACTGACTGATTACAACCAAACATACAGTATGTTTAAATAACATTTGTTTTTCTACCAAGTGTTGTAGAGATTCAGTAAAAGTTGTCATTGGCCTCTTTTAGGGGTGGCACGGTTCACAAAACCCACGGTTCGCTTCGTATCACGGTTTAAGGGTGACGGTTTTCAGTCTAGAAATATACTTAAGCATAGGATTGGCTTAATTATCCACAATTTAGGGTACAGTATTAAAAAGTTACATAATTATAGTTAGTATAATATAATCATGCACAAACCGAATTTGACTTGACCTTAAGCACATTATTGGAACCATCTCTGAGGAAAGCTAGGTGATATTTTGATACAGCAAGAGGGAGGACAATGATGATTTCAACATGCTTTTCATTTATTTGGCAAAAAGAGGAGAATGTATATTGCCATCTACAGGAACTTGTGTGCCTATTGAGCACACAAAGATTTAAATATTATTTGTTCTGTTACAAAAGCAGGCATTCTTACTTTTGTTTAATATTTTAATCAAAATGTTAATTTTAATTTAACACAAAAATAAATGAACAAAACACTGCAGTGGGTGTCAGTCATATTTATGTGTTTTTGCGATGCACTCGCACTCTCCTCCTCACCGTTGTCTACTGTCTCACTGACTGTGCGGACTGATCCTGAAATATCAATACTTCCAATGCCAGCGTTTCATGTTGCAGGATCAATTCCCATATGAAAACATCAATATCT
>JAOVYU010000039.1:6118464-6129296 GCA_025674565.1 Synodontis membranacea | reverse complement strand
TAATTTGATTAAATGTGTTTTAATCGTAAATATGACATACAGACAAAAGTAAACTCGGCAATTAGCGGGATAGTCGGAAATACCATGTTAATAGGAACTACAATCGCCTTCCGCCTGTCTCATTCATGTGTGTGCTATGGCTCCGCAAGAGTGTGAGCCAATGAGAAACCTGAGGCGCAAAACATTAGACCACAAAACATGCAATCTTGACTTTGTTCACAGATCATAACTGCATTTACGTTCAGCATATAAATTCTGCTGTGTGCGATGTATGTGGGAAGACACTTAATACTGTGGCAACACAACAAACCTTGTTTAAAAAAAAAAAAAAAAGGTGGGGAGCCTGCTCTCACTCGATGGGAGTTGGCTCTTCTGATTCACTACAAAGCATCGGCTCTTGGAGACTACATTGCCGTCGAACCGTGTGACGCACACATGTTCCGGACCGTGACAAGCGAACCGAACAGTTCGTTTTTTTTTTCATGAACCGTGCCACCCCTAGCCTTTTTAGTGTTTCAGACTTTTAGTTATCATGACATCTTTTTTTGTCTGTGCTTTATTAGCAACCCTAAAAACCGCATTATTAAAATGATATAAAATTTTTGTATCATATTGGCCAACACTAAAACAAACACAATCCAAATATAGCACTTGTTAAATAAAAAAGAAAAATAAGAAAAAAGATCCATTATGTAAAGAAGAATTTGAAATCGATGTCTGAGCTCACCTATCAACATAGTCTACAAAGAATCATATCTTTCAGGGGAGTGAAAATGCAGTTTGGAGGAATTGCTCTAATGACTTGGGTGTTTTAACACAAGGGTGCAAAAATTCAGGTTCACTTCAAGCCAAATTTAGCACTTGCTGTGTGATTTAGAGCAGTCACAGTCTGTGTAGCATGTGCAAATGAATGCAGCTGAGGGGGTGGTGTTAAATTTGCAGAAGCCCATTTTCCATTTGGAGGAAAAACTAGAAAAGAAAGCATTATATTTGTTATAAATGAGAAAGTGTCACAAAATTAGGATTACCATGATGGTTATTGGCATGCCATCACCTGTACAGATATTCTCCATAAATCACCAACAAAACATCTAAGAAATGAATACTCTTTTAGAGGATTCTACAGCTCATAAAGCAAGAGAGAAAACATGCTACATTAGTACATTCAAGTAATATTATCCTTAGCAGATTATAGTTCTATCTGATGTAGGAAATGTAATAACTGCCTGAGCGTTGATTTACTGTGCTGTGCTCGTGTTAATGCTGCTGAGGATATTTTGGCTCCGAATTAAATGCAGGCCATTGGAAGCCCCAAAGAAATTAAGTTTCTTACATTTTATGCAATTTAAATAAATAAATAAATAAAGATTCACGTATTAACATGAAGAGCCAACCTCTCAAAATGGAAAATGGGGTATAGTATGGTGTCCTCTGAGTGCAGACCGAAACAACGAATCCAAAGCAAATTCAGAAACACAAATGCAGAATCTGGAAAAAAACAGCACCAAGTTTAATAACACAACAAAACGTCAAAGTCAGAAACATTTCTTCAGCATTAACGCAAAATGGAAAGCGTAGGTAGGTAGTGAACGTTGCACGCTTGTTTCTGATTGATTGGCGTATCACAAGCAAAAACGAGTGCACTTATCCAGACTCTCGTTAGGTTAACATGTGAACAAGTTTAATGCGAAGATAAACCTGTTGAAAGGCTTCCTGTAAGCTTGCTTTTCAGCACTTAAATGCTCACACTTACATGCAAAGTTGACATCGTATATACATGAACATCATACAGATAAGAACATCCATAGATTCTTCCAGGCTTGTTTGTAGTCCATTCACTGCAGACTCTCAGACTGATGAGATGTAGCCAATCAGAAATGAGCATGTCATGTTCTGTAACGTCTTAAATTCTCCATTTTGAACTAATGTTGATGTTACTGAATATGCTGATCTCTCGTGTTGGATAACTACAAGCTAAATCACCATTCAAACAATACATCAGTTTAATTTCATGGAAAATTTAGAAGAAGAAAAAAAGACATGATTTTGGGGTATGCTTTGCTGCACGGATGTTTTTTTAAGTTGTTCACACGTTCTGTAAGACTAAAAGAAGATTTAGCATGTAAATCTCAAAATAACACATCTCTCTTATGCCATTAAGTTTTGGATACGATTTAAATCATGTCTACATGATCTCCACACTCCCTAATGTAAATTATCAGTGTAGTTTAAGAGGAAAAATGTGTGTATGTAATGATGCTCTGTGGTGTCTAGTTATTGCTCATGTCTATTTTTTAACCTGCATTAAAACTTTGTTCCTTTGTTAGTGTCCTCACATGTGGTAGGTCCTTTAATATCTGGAAACCTGTACTTTTAACATAATCCTTTTATCTTCAAGCTCACGGTAGCTCATACTAGCTCGACCAGTGAGTGGACCCGGTGGAATTGCTTTTTTAGCACGTTTGCTAGCTTCGATTTCTCCACCCCAAATAGTCATTCTGGCATCTATTCTCTTTCCCATACCCTGCGTGTCCCCTACCTTGCCTTCCCCTCCCCACTCCTACGCAGTCTTTCGCCAACTACAAGCAGCCTGATGGCGAGTAACGTGACCAACAAGACGGACCCGCGCTCTCTGAACTCGCGCGTCTTCATCGGCAACCTGAACACCATGCTGGTGACCAAGGCGGATGTGGAGGCCATCTTCAGCAAGTACGGCAAGATCGTGGGCTGTTCTGTGCACAAGGGCTACGCCTTTGTCCAGTACTCGAACGAGCGGAATGCACGCGCTGCCGTGGGCGGGGAGGATGGACGAATGGTTGTTGGACAAGTGCTGGGTAAGGACTGCCCTGATTTGGTTGCCCTCGAACTTTTGTTTTTAGAAAATGAAACGTCGTAGACTGCTCTTCAAAGCCGAGCTCCAAATCTAACGGATTAAAAGCATAATTTAAAGTAGTAGTGTTGGGCATCTTTGATATCTAGATGGTACACTTGTACCTGTTAACTGCTGCTGTCATCATGAAGACCGTCCTGTGATCATCCCAGGACTTCTTTTCTCATCCATACATGTGTTGTGCAATGCTGAAAGGTCACTTGTATATTACTAGACCTTATTCTGGCTGTACCACAGTGCACTGATGAACTCATCATAACTGAAGTTATTAGGGCATTAGTTGCAATAATAATGGATCACAAAACACGCCGTCAGCCATGTGATTAGCAGCAAGCAGAAGAATGAGCCTCTTTTGCATTTTCTCTTATTACTCTAACAGGAAGGCATTAGAACAGCTCTTGGCTTTAATGGGTTCTGTTTCATTTTACTGTATAGGTTATGGACCCAGAAAAATTATTTCAGATTCTAAATTACATTTGAATGTGTGAACGTAATGATCCCATTCTTTTGCAGACATTAACCTGGCTGGTGAACCAAAGCCTCACAGATCAATGACAATCAAGCGCTCAGCAGGAGATATGTACAGGTTTGCATCATTTCTTTCTTTTTTTTTTTTACTTTTTTTTTTACTGCTACTGTATGGTTAACCCTTTCCCTTTTTGCACCCCCCCCCCCCCCCCCCCGTAGCTCTTCGTTTGATCTAGACTACGACTTCCAGAGAGATTACTATGACAGGTGAGCATATTTTCTTCTCCTCTTTCCGAATCTTGTTTCTTTTAAATAGTTTATGAACAGTGAATATAGTTTTTCATATTTATTGTCCAACCAGTTCACAAAGAAAGGGTTAGCGAAACTTAAGTCTTACCAAGTGTGCACTTTTATTTGAACCAAAACTGCAGTCAAAAATCCTAGCCCATCCCTCTTGCAGTCTTTTTTCCACCAATTGAGAATGTCAGTAAAGCATAACTTTTCTTTTGAAAATCATTCATTCACATTTTTCTATATGTTGAGAGCTATACTGACAGGTGACAAGTTACAGGGAAAACAGGACGTTGTCTTTGTTAGGTGTTGGGCCGCCAAAATCTCCAATAGGTGTTCAATTGGGATGAGATCTGGTCCCTGGGAAGGCTTTAGTGTGTAGTTTACATAATTTTTTTACTCGTGATATGTTGAAGGAGGTGAATGATGTCTTTGAAGAGACCACTCCCATCAGGATAGAACTGTCTCATGATTGGATGTAGGCAATCAGTCAGATGAACTTTGTATTGAGTTGGCCTGACTCTTCTTTTTAAGGCATAGGGTCTCAGCCTGAGACATGGATGAGATTGTAGTTTTACTATTCGTTATTTATGCTGTAGTTCTATTCATGTAAACTTGATTCCTCTTAAGTGGAGCACCAGACCACAGCTGCATATCCAACATTATCAACTTGTCAATAAAAGCCTTTACACCAGGCACTGACAGTACACAGGGCAGCAAGTTAAGAGTAATTTTCAATGGTGTGGTCATGGTTTCTGGCCAGATACTGTCAACAACTTACTGACACCTGACCATCAAAATCATATGTGGTTCTTCTTCAAACAGTTTCCACAGAGATGGAAGCATGCAATTGTTTTTTATATTCTATAGCATTGAAATTTCCTTTACTGGAATCAAGAGGTGCACAAAAAAAAAAAAAAAAGCTCCATGAAGGCATGGTTTGCCAAGTTTGGAGTTTCCTGTACAGAACCATGACCTCAACCCCACTGAACACCTTTGGGATGAACTGGAGCATGACCTCATTGACGGGAACTAGACTAAACACAGATGCGCTGTTTATTGACTGTTCCTCTGTCATGTTTTGAAGTGTGTGAACTGGCTGAACTCTGACCGTCACCACTCCTGTTTAATACTGATATTTGATGGGCACAGAGTTTCTTGATAAAACTCAAAGTCCAATGAAAACGAGCCAGAAGTGTCTGAAACGTGATTATGCTAATACTGATGTGATGCTTCCGACATGCATATGGTGTGATGTTTAAGTTAAATATCAGCGTGTTTGTGTTGTCAGGGTGTATTCGTACCCCTCCCGGGTGCCTCCTCCACCTCCCCCGCTCTCCCGCGCAGTCATTCCCTCGAAGCGGCCGCGGGTCAGCGTGAGTGGCAGCCGCCGTGCCAAGAGCAGCTTCTCCACCAAGAGCAGCCAGAGAACCTCCCGCACCAGTTAGTACTTCAGCGCACAAACACACAATCACACAATTACAGTATGTAATACACACATAACCGTGTTTATGTTTAGTGAGAGCTGATGACCTGCAAACCATCAAGAAGGAGCTGACTCAAATCAAGCACAAAGTGGATTACCTGCTGGAGAGCCTGGAGAGGATGGAAAGAGAACACAGCAAGAAATCAGGTAACCACAGACACAATCTCTGTGTGATACACTCACTTACCACGCGCACACATACACACTGTACTTGTGATTTGGCCGTGTCTCTGTCTGTCCTGCCACACCTATTTAATTTAACCACTTTAATTCATTAGATCAGAATTGGGTCAAAAGTTTTTAAATCACGTTTAGAAGCTTCTGATTGGCCAGCTCTCATAATAAGGAGTCAATAGTGAGTGTGTATATGGCTTAACGTAAGGGTCTACATTTGGAGCCAGTGCCTTTATTGCCCTTAATGTATACAAATATAAAATCCTAGGGTCATATAGATATCGTTCAAGGAGACACAAATTTACGGACTTTGGTGTGAAAGGTTCAACTGAACCCCGAGACAATATCAAAGGGACTGGCGAAGTAGTTGGAGGTTCAAGTACTAAATCTGATCATCCATCATTAAGACAGCCCTACATCGCCACGGTCTGAAAAAAGAAAACGCACCTACTCGTGCATTAAAAAGAAAGAAGGGAAAAAACAGACTAAAGTGTTTACAGGACAAGACAAAGTTCTGTCAAAAAGCAAAAAAAAGATCAGTGCAATAAATGGATGGAAAAGGGTGAGCCTTTGAATCAAAAGAACACCATCCCAGCTATGAAGCATGGAGTTGGCAGCAGCATGATGTTTGGAGGGTCACTTCAGAAAATTCATGGCAAGACCAGCCAGAAAGGTAAAACCTGGTCACAGCTGTGTCTTCCAGCAGGAAAATGATCCTGAGCACGCCTCCAAAGATGGACAAAATGGCTTAAAGGCATCGAAATGAAAGCTTTGGAGTGGCCATCACTAGGGATAGGTATCCTGAATCCATTAGAAAATGTGTGGACTGAACTAAAAAGAAAAAAAAAAAAAAAAAAAAAGCATGTCTGAGCAAGGAGACCCAGAAACGTAACTGCTTTACACCAGTTCTGTCAAGAGGAGCAAGCAAAAATTCTGGCCAAGTCTTGTGAGAGGCTTGTGGAAGGCCCTTTGCAGTTAAAAGCCAATGCTATCAAATACTAACAAAGTATATAAATGTTTGACACACCGACAATCTGACATAGTAAATAAAAACTGAAACAAATCGGTAAATTAGCTTTTAATTTTACTCTTACAGGAATGAAATAGGTGCACTAATTGATTTAACACAGGAACTGTATGGTAATGTGAAATGTGTGGCTTTATGAAAAAATGAGTTTGAATATTTTGTAGCCTTGGTGTATGTTAATGTTTGGCATCAACTGTACTGTATGTACCAGATGTTTTTGTGTGTTGAATGTTGTGATGTCCTCATTACTTTCTTGTCATTAGACGTGAAGAGCATTAAGGCGGAGGAGACTTCCCCACAGCATCCCAGTGTGAAAAAGGATCGAGAGAACGTGGAAATCAACGATTATGAAGAAGAGGGTGATTTAGAGGAAGAGGAGGTGTGTAATGGAAAGATGAAGTAGGGATAGAAAAAAGAAATTCGCTGTAAAAATGTGGTGTCTGAGTTACATTTATTGACGTGTGTGACTCGTCTGTGTGCGCCCTTAAAGATCAAGAGTCGGGGAAGGGAGGAAGATGAAGAGGAGGAGGAAGGAGAACAGGAGGAAGGAGAGGACGACGGAGACAGCACTAACGGAGACCACTCTTAAACCGCTCGTTGTTATGCAAACAGACTTTACACTGAAATATGTGGGTGTCTTAAATTACGCCACACACGGCATGCATGCGTTCTGTTAAATCCACAAATCTTGGGTGAATAAATAAACAATAAACATGCATACGAAAAAATCTGATCCCCTCCAGAACACGGCTACACAGTTTCCCCACCATTCCACATCTTTCCCTGTACAAGTATCAGTGATTCCTTTTTTCATCTCCTTCCATCAGCAAGCTTTAAAGATTCCCTATAGATTGTCGCATTTCCATTCCTAACCAGTCAGTGGCAGCATCACTCACTATTTCAGTTGTAAAGTTGATTTCTGAACTGATTTCACAGGCCGAGTGTGTCCGAGGTCTCAGATCGCCCATTAAAAAAAAGGTTTAGCTTGTACAGTATATACTTTTAATTTTTTTTTTTTTTTTTTGTCTTTGTTATTGTGAGTCTAGCGACATTAAGTGGAGATTTGCGCTTCAGAGATGTTTGTTGCAGTTCCGTTTACTCCTTTTTCTTTTTGTTCTGTAATAAATTTCAATAAAAATTGTAGATGTTTTGAGCAACATTTCTCAGCTGTTCAGAATGTTTGTTCGACAAGTTCAGTGCCAAATGGATCATTACTCCGTGTGTAAATGCACTACATGACAGGATATAAAAAACTGGTTCCAGTCAGCTGTGCAGTCCAATCACATGATTTATAATTTACGATGATTGCTAGGCTTCTAGTGAAGTCTTAGTCAAATTATACTAAATACTAACACACGAATCTTAAATAATAGAAATCTTTTTTGTAATTTTTTTTTTTTTAAATGAGGTGGGTGACTGAGAGAAGGGAAATCTAAAATGGCCAAGAGTATTTAATTTTTGTAATGTTCAGCTAGCAAATGAGGGAGTTAAAATGGATTCCTCAAAGGTTGTTTTTTATGGTTACTAGGTCTACCCATTCTTAAGCGTTTTTTTATAGAATAATTTTCTCTTGTAGAGTTCCGCTTTAATCTTTTGTGTTTCCCCCGGGAAACAGGTTCCCACCCAAGTCGCCTAGTAATATTGTTCCTGCTTGAATACACTCAAACTCAGAAACCTGTGATTCCTGTCAACTCCACAAGTCCCATATTTCTTTCCAAGTGATATTGGTTGATGAGTGTTGGTCAGCTTACTCTATGCTACATACCAATGCAAAATGATAAATAGCACCAATTTGGAATATACTGTACTATGTGAATTTATTTAGTTAGTTTTTATCAAGTGGTCAGCTGACAAAGCTTTCCTCAATAAAAATGGGTTTCTTGGGTGGGCCAATAGTTCTTCACCTTGTAAACGTATTCAGTTTGGAACCTATTCTTGGAAAAAAAAAAAAAAAAAACTTGTTCAATTCTTCTTGGGATCTTTAAGCATTTCCTTACAGCACAGGTTCCCAGTTTTTGTCCTGGAGTGCCTCCATCTGACCCATTTCTACCCAGGAATGGCTACTGATGAGGACCGTTGATAATTTTACTTGAAATCCTTACCATCTGTCTCTCCTATCTTGATGTAGAGCGTTGGGTTTTCATTCCCCTTTCGTTGTTCGAAAGCATTCGAACACAGTTCTGGTGTAAATGCTCGTGCTACAAGCTCGCTGATGTCACTGTTTGATTATTACTCAGCAGGGGTTTCTCTGGATATGGAATATGGTGCCAGACCTATCAAGACCATGACACTGTTCTTTCTCAAACGGTTTTACGAGCAGAACATTCTTCTCTCAGCCACAAGTTAAGGTTCACTTGGCTGTACTGACTGCCACAAATTGCACACCGTCGCAGACATTTTATAGCAAACAAAAACAAGAATTAAACCAGCCAGCTTAACCCACTGGCTATGCTGAAAACAAAGAACAAATACATTTCAGTTCCCCAAGTGAGCACATAGCTCAAACACACACACACAGAGGATGCAACCGGAAGCTCAGGTATCCGAGCCAAATGATTAGTAAATATAAATTAATGTTTCTTCAGAGAAAGAATGCACTAGTATAAAAAAAACCAACCAAAAACCTGCTATACATTATAAAGTATCCATTCATTTTCAGTATGCATTTTATCCTGATCAGGGCTGAGGTGGATCCTGAGCTTATCCTGGGAACACTGGGTGTGATTCTGGAGTACACCCAGGATGGAACACCAGTCCGCCACAGGACACCATGCATAAGCTCATACACACACGCACACCTTCGCACCAAGGGCCAACCTAGAGTTTCCAGTTCACCTCCATGCTTGTTTTTGGGATGTCGGTGGAAACTGGACAACCCGGAGAACACCCATGCATGGAAACTCCACACAGACAGTAACCCGAGATCAGGGGCTGAGAGGCGACAGTGTCACTCACTGCAACACGACGATCACACGCCTGCTAAAATTAGCTAGAAACACAACGGCGGGGCATTTAGAAAGATTACATGTACTGATGAATTTAGTCAAGCAACAAGGAACTTACTAGATCTCAATGGTCAGGACTAGCTGGAATTTTCTTTTTCAGCAGGGTAGTTACTATCTAACTAAAGAAAAATACCTTTGTCTCAGTACTGTACTTCACCTGCTAGTAATCAAGCGATCTTGCTCTGTGTCATGGGTTTGTTAACATTAATAGTTTTTAGAACCTAAAACATACAACATTTCCAGTACGATCCCATAGAATTGCTTTTAAGCTAGCCAGCTAGCTCGCCAATCAGTTGATTAGAAGATAAAGAGCAGTCCCGTTTAACAGTAGCAGCATTTATTACTGGGTTTATAAACTATACATTTTAATTTTTGTCTTATGGTTTAACAAGGACAAGTACATTTTAAAGCTGCTTCGAGTTGAAATGTTTGAAGAAAACAATTTAAGTATGACATTTACACACAGATATAACCTTATAATTCTGTACTATTAAACACTGTTTGGTTTTGTGAGGTTCTAATTGACTGTTTCTTATTAAAGGCAGGGTAGGTGATTTTGGAGAAACCAACAAAAGTGAAAAAAAAAAAAAAAAAAAAATCCCACCCAATCTATTCAGCGCTGGCTCCAAAGCCACTCCTCCAAAACGCAGGAATGTGCATTGCCTGATCGCCGCTGGAAGATGAATCCACGAGAGAGCATGTCCTTGTTCAACTACCGCATGCCTCATTCACATGCAAGAAAAACGCCTACCATTATCGTAAGGAATGTAAACAACGAACATGGCTATTGTTACAGTAGGTCTCCATCCAATCAGTTCATTAAAAATAATAATAATAATAATAATAATAATAATAATAATAATAATAATAATAATTTAAAACAATTAAAAGCAGGTTGCTAGCTAACGAGGAAAATGAAAATAAATGAAATGACTGGATGGGCTTTGTACAGTTCTACGACTGCCACAAAAGACAGATATTTTTTTTTTTTCGAGCATTTCACTGCTGTCGGGATGTTAAGAGAATTTCAATACAAATAGCAAAAAAAAAAATCTAAAAAAAATCACCTATCCTGCCTTTAATCTCATTAAATAACTAGTTCATGGTAATGAATGTAGCAAAGAGAGAAAGAACCAAAAACTCTAGCTTCTTAGTACAGTGTACATATATACTGAACAAAAATATAAACGCAACACTTCTGGTTTTGCTCCCATTTTGCATGAGCTGAACTTTTTCTACATGCACAAAAGACCCATTACTCTCAAATATTGTACACAAATCTGTCTAAATCTGTGTTAGTGAGCACTTCTCCTTTGACTTTGAGATAATCCATCCCACCTCACAGGTGTGGTTTATCAAGGTGCTGATTAGACAGCATGAATATTGCACAGGTGTGCCTTAGACTGCCCACAATAAGGCCACTCTGAAATGTGCAGTTTGATCACACAGCACAATGCCACAGATGTCGCAACGTTTGAGGGAGCGTGCAGT
>JAOVYU010000039.1:6089932-6104019 GCA_025674565.1 Synodontis membranacea | reverse complement strand
TGGACCCCCTTTTTTCTTCAGAACTGCCTTAATTCTTCATGGCACAGATTCAGCAAGGTGTTGGAAACCTTCCTCAGAGATTTCGGTCCATATTGACATGATAGCATCACAAAGTTGATGCACATCCATGATGTGAATCTTCCGTTCCACCACATCCCAAAGGTGCTCTATTGGATCGAGATCTGGTGACTGTGGAGGCCATTGGAGTACAGTGAACTCTGTCATGTCCAAGAAAGCAGTTTTGAGATGATGTGACTTGGTGCATTATCCTGCTGGAAGTTGCCATCAGAAGACGTGTACACTGTGGTCATAGAGGGATGGACATGGTCAGGAACAATACTCAGGTAGGCTGTGGTGTTTAAACGATGCTCAACTGGTACTAAGGGGCCCAAAATGTGGCAACAAAATATCCCCCACACCATTACACCACGAGCAGTCTGGACCGTTGATACAAGGCAGGATGGATGCATGCTTTCATGTTGTTTATGCGAAATCGAGACTCATCAAACCAGGCAACGTTTTTCCAGACGTGTATTGTCCAATTTTGGTGAGTCTGTGCAAATTGTTCTCTCAGTTTCCTGTTCTTAGCTGACACCTGGTGTGGTCTTCTGCTGCTGTAGCCCGTCTGCTTCAAGGTTCGACGTGATGCCACTGTTGCTTTTCTGTCCTCTCGAACCAGTCTGCTCATTCTCCTCTGACCTCTGACATCAACAAGGCATTTTCATCCACACAACCCCCACTCACTGGATATTTTCTCTTTTTCTGACCATTCTCTCTAAACCCTAGAGATGGTTGTGTTTGAAAATCCCAGTAGATCAGCAGGTTCTGAAATCCTCAGACCAGCCCTTCTGGCACCAACAACCATGCCACGTTCAAAGTGACAAATACACCTTCTTCCCCATTCTGATGCACGGTTTGAACCTCAGCAACATGTCTCAACAACATGTCTTCTAGATGCCTAAATGCATTGAGTTGCTGCCATGTGATTGGCTGATTAGCTATTTGTGTTAACAAGCAATTGAATTCTGTCATCTTTGAGGGCTTTGCTGGCCAGCCAAGCAGTGGAGTACTTGGAGGCGTGTGATGGAGCATTGTCCTGCATAAAAATCATGGCCTTCTTGAATGATGCAGACTTCTTCCTGTAGCATTGCTTAAAGAAAGTATCCTCTAGTAACTGGCAGTAAGTTTGGGACTTGATTAAGTCCATCTTCAGCCCGAAAAGGTCCAACTAGCTCATAGTTAATACTAGCAGCCCGTACCAGTACTCCTTCTCCACCTCGCTGGTGTCTGGTTCAAAGTAGTGCTGTGTGTCCGTTAGTGATCCAGCCACGGGTCCATCCATCTGGCACATCAAGAGTCACTCTCATTTCATCAGTCCATAAAACCTTTGTAAAATCTGTGCAGGTATTTCTTGGTCCAATCTAAATGTTTCAGCCATCCTTACCTTGGTCATGTCTCTGAGCACTGAACACCTTGTACTTCAGGTAGGTTGCAGTTCTGGAAAATGGTGGCACATCCAAAATTCTTTTGGATTTTACAATTTTTGACTTTTCAGTGTCAGTTAAATCTCTTTATTTGGTCCATGTTGCATGAAGTAAAGAAGCTGACTAATGATTATGCACACCTTGATATAGGGTGTAAATCACTTTAGGCCACACCCTTCCTCATTACACAAATACATATCACCTGAGAATCCAGTAAACATTCAAGTATATACAACTAGGAGTTGGAAAATGTGTACAGAAATAGCGATAAGGTCAGAATACTCACTTGCCTAATAATTGTTCACACAGTGTAAAACCACCTGCGCGTGTATGATTTTTTTTGAAAGTTTACAACGTATATATCTTTGTCCATTCATCTTTAAACATTCTGTGTCCAGTAAAACCTCCTTTTCATTTTCTGGCTCCCTTTTACCCCTTTCCCACTCACAGGGAATGAGTTTCATTCTGCACCAAATTCCGAACCTTTCAGAGCATTTCGACCAAAAATAAACAAAAGTAGATTCCCAACTCGAACCAAAAGAAAGCTGTTTTTTTTTTCCCCTCGTTGAGAACCATGGCGTCAGTGGGTCGTGTCATTAGTTTGGAGGGGAAGCAGAGAGCAGCAATGGAGAACGCAACGGGAGAGGATAAATTGAACAAATAACCAAACAAAAGATCGCAAGTAAACGATGCCATTCACTGCATCCTGCTACTGTTTACTTCCATTGTGCCCTGTGCCACGCCTTGGATTGCAATGATTCTACTCAGAACTGGTGGAAACTCAGCAAAGTTCAAAGAATCCTGAATTGAACTGGTACACAAACTCATTCCCTGTTGGTGGAAAAGTTCCTGTTCCAGTGAGCTGTATATAGCTACATAAATTACACAAATGCATGCGAGGAGTTGTTTATGTAAAGATAAATAAAAAAAAAAAAAAAATGGCATCATGAAGATTTTTTTAAGGCTACGTCGATTGATTGGCTTTGTAAAAGATTCTCCATGGCGGATATTAACACCCTTAACCTTGATATGGATTCATACGGAGGTGGCTAAAGGGCTGGAGATGCTGCCAGTAGTGCCTCTCATTATTGCCGCTGTGTCTGTTGTATTGTCAGGTGAGTCATGCAGAGTGTAGCGTTCATCACATTTGACATCAAGGGAAGAAACTTGGATTTACCGGGGGGGGGTCTAGACCATAAGGTAATAGGAATTGTAATGCATGTTTGCACTCAAACCTCTATCAATCTAAATATTAATAAAAAAAAAAATTTCTAATCAGTGTCTAACCAAAGTAGTTAAACAAAGTGAATATTTTCAGCCTTTAGAGACGCCCGTATAAAATAACACTGTATATTTTAATGTTTTTATATATATATATATATATATATATAGGGCACTATTCTAAACTGACTGTGGTCTTTTTGTGCAGTTGGTGGTTTGTGCGGCAGGTGTTAAACAGTGTGACCAAAAGTGCAAACGTTGCACAAGAGTTCTGTTGCGTTATAGGAGTGTTGACTCCGGGGTGCTTATGAGCTGATAAGCTGATGAAATAGATCCTGAGTAACATAATAAAAGTGGAAAGAGAGAGATGCCTGTACATCAGGAAGTAGCAGTTTGTTAGAGAAATATTAGTATGTTCTGATCTATTTTTTGACGATCATCTATCCTTTTAACACCACTGTCCTGTTACACAGGCTCAAAGAGAAACAACCGTTATCATTCCTTCATTCCTTTTTTTTTTTTTTTTTTTTTGGATAGCCCTTCTGAAGCTTTACAGAAATCTGGACATAGATTTAAATCCCTAATGAGCAAGCCGGTGGTGATTGGGAGGAAAAGCACATCCTGAGATGACATGAGGAAGGAACCTTCACAGGGAACCCATCTTCCACTGGTGTGGCATCGGATAGTTGGATTATCACTCATTACATTGCTCAGGTGTATATTACACAGCAGCGGGTCTTGGGTACAAGTCTACATGATCCACGTGTGATTATGGAGTGACTTAGGAGTAAACTGGTGGGCAGGACAAACCCTCAGGGTATTTATGTCGGACCGTCTACAGCAGAAGGTGAGTCACGAGTACAGAAAGCTGGATGCGGAAATAGATGGGGGTAAACCTGGAGGGCGAGAGGAGCCACAGCAGTAGAAGTGTGTCAGGATCTGGGACTGGCATTCGATCCATTACTTGGCATTCAAGTAAATGCCAGAAGGCTGTTGTTCAGCCAAGCCCCATTCAGACTATCACAGGTTTTTAGAATAGTGTGCCTCTTACATTACAAAAACAAACTCCTGATGAAAATAAAAGATTTAGGAAAGTTACGTACAGATGATAGAAGAGATTTAAGAGATTTAAACCAAGAGTATACGCGTGTTCCTCTTTTCACTATCCTGACACGCTGCAATCGTCTATATATTCAACAAATTAGATACAAAAACTAGCCTGTTTATCGACCTCCGCTAAACAACCTACTGCTTTATGTCAAAGTGCATACTTATGTACTATTCTAGACCTTCGTTGTGTACCCGCAGCCATTTTGTAAAAAAAAAATATTATGTATGCTTAGTGTTTGGATAGAAAAAAAACAAACAAAAAAACTCTCTTTAGCCTTCGAACCTACCAAAAGGTCTGTTTTGTGGACAAATCTGGATTTTCTGGATATAGACGAGAATTGAGACGATTCGAGATCATGACAACCGTCAAGACGACAGTGTGAACTCATGGAGAGTCAATCTGTTTGATGTCACTGTGCTTGAAGAAAGAGACATCATTCTGTAATAAAAACCATTGCTGGGACATTTTGTAGTCATCGATCCATAAACTTGTCTAACAAGTGTTTCAATACTCTACTCTTCTCCGTATTGTTTTTCCTTAGGGCGTCTTACATCCTTTAATCCCTGCACAAATCCTTTTTTTTTTAAGCTCTAGTAAAATTCATTACAAGCCAAGCCCGAGCCATCTAGTCAGCTGAAGTGTTGACTTCATGTGTGGAAATTGCCTCCAAGCATTGTGACCTGATGCAACTTCCTCTTCAAGGCAGCAACTTTGGTGCATGGGGCTGTTTTTATTGTTAACATAAATCTCCTTTTTTTTTTTTTTTCTTCTTAAAAAAACCACAAATCCACCACCTGTTACCCTTTTGTCCCACTTGTCCTGCAAGTCCCGAGAGGAATTTTTGTAGAATTTTAAAGGCGGTATTAAAAATACGGAATCATTATTCCTAAAGAGAAAAAGAAAGTAACATTGCGATGTGGTTGGCTCAAACAGTGACCCAAGTGATGCTGTAGACTCCTTTTGTTTTGACTCGGGTTCATTTGGTAGCACGATTCCAACTCCGTCCCCATTCCATCCATGCTATTTTTACGTGTTTGGGGTGCCTCCCATTCACATGTTCACTTTCCACATTTGTTCATCCCATTGGTCACCAGTGCCACGTGCATATCTGGGAGTTCCTCTTGACCACATGTGCAGATCTGGGTCATCCCTATAGTAATAAGAAGTATCTCTAAGTGTACTTCCACTGACATGGCTTTGTGCCACATGGACACGGATGTGTGCATGGGTGTCTCCGAAATATATTCACCTTTTTGCGCTGATGTCGGAACGAGACGTTCACATTTGCACAACTTGCACGTACGTTGACATTTAGCGTCCGTTTGCTTACAGTAATGTAGTCTCATCAGCCGTGGTAATTGGTAAACCGGTTAAAGACACAGAATAATATTCAATAAGACAAAGCAATTCGAAGGAACGTTTTCAAATATCCAAATTTGTTTATGTTCAATTTTGGGTTTTTATAGTTGTTTTATGATTTTTTAAAAAAAAAAAAAAAAAAGTGAAACAAAAGAAAGAGTCCTTGTTGTTATGTCAGATTATTATGATTGTATTGTTATACGTGAATGACATATGCATGTTACAGGCAAAAGAAGCTAAATGTTGTTTGTGTTATATAATATGTTGCAGATAGCAGTAGCGGTGGTGGAATCGGGACCAAACCAGAAACCGAACCAAATGGTTCTTTGTTGACGTACAGTATGAGCCATGACAACTATGTTGTGTATGCTACATCTAATTACTACAGCCACTTTGTTGCCATAGGAACAGTGATAAGTATGCCTTGTCTGTTACCCTTGATTACTAGAATTTCTTGCGACTTCTTGATGTAGCTAAACACGTAGTGCTTTGTTGCCTTAGAAGCCATGAGAAGGGTGTTGTGTGTGCCACATTTGATTGCTTCAGTTGCTTGCAGCTGCTTCGAAATGAAGTAAATACCCAACTAAATAAGGTGTAAACACCATGGGGTGTGTGTTATTGGAAAATAATCAATGACCGGGTCATGTGATGCAAAGTCTAGTAACTGGGTGTTATTCCTCTTGTAGTACCAAAGAAATTCTCTATATGTATACGTTTCTTAATCATCACGTCATCCTTTTTAATGCACTTAGCGAGGGGTTTTATTTCAGGGAAATTGCAAAGCACTTTTCACTGTTGTGAAAAGGTTCTCAAGTTCAACAAGTGCTGACATGGTCGACTTGCTGCTCAATAAACGTCTTTCTCATATGAACAATTAGACTTTTTTCTTTGTTAAATAACACGTTTCATGAGCATTTATTAGGTTGGGTTACACGTTCCTGTGAATTAATTATTGTAGAAATTGTACCATGCAAGAAGCATGGCATTACTGTAAGATATAGATTTGAATTCTCCTGTCAGAAGTGCTCTTATATAAAATAGGAAACAAGAAGACGCACTACGTTAAATGTTTATTTCTGTGGTGTAATCGTTTATTCTGGCATGCTGAATAGCAACTCGAGTTGCAAGTAGGGACTGGTGCAGGTTTTGTGTGTAGTAATTATAGGGCAGAAACAGGTAAGGAGTGAAAAGAACTTGCCCTTCTTTCTCCTGTTCGTTTTAAATGGTCCCTATTGCTGTGGGAAACATTGCAAAAAATGAAACCATGAAGGGAGGCAGAGGAAAAAAAAGAAAAGAAAGAAAACCAAAGGAGTATTCTGGCACCTCGCTGTGTCTCCATGGTGGCCAATGTTGCACTTCTTCTTCTTCTTCTTCTTCTCCCCCCCCTCCAGCTCTTCTCTTCTCTCTGAATATTTGGAAACCGACAAGTAGGCAAACAAAGAAGCACGGCTGTGCGTAGAAGTGTCTCGGACGATCTTGCAATCTGTTCAGATTTCAATTCTCTGTCATTGTTCATTCAGTATTAATGTTCAGTACAGTAGATTAATACAGCGGATAAATACGCTTTCTTGATTTATCTCTTCGTGTGGGACTCGCGTGTCGCCAGTTCAGCTGCACTAAACGAATCCCAGGGGAGTGGATCAGCTCGGCAGACACACAAACACGCTTTTGCATTTAAGTCTATAAATAATGCAGATTTTAACCTTTATCAGTCTGGCATCCATCCACCTCTCTATCTCTCCTTCTCTCTGACACACACAAGCATGCTACAGATCCCGGAATCACCAACATCTTGTGAATCTCCTCCAATTAACAGTCCTCTGGGACATTCTGCTTCGAAGGAAAGGTCTCTGTTCCCATCCTGGTTCAAATGCACATTTCTCATGCTCAAACATATATATATATATACACACACACACACACACACACACACACACACACACACACACATGCCCAGCCTTGTAGCATACCTCAACTACAACCATCACATACCTGTAATAGGAGGAAAAAAAAAAAAAGTTCAGTCTGAACCCCATTTTTCTTTTGAAGCTCAAGAGCTGTATCTGAGTATGAATATAGAATTCTATTTAGTTTGTTGTCTTCTAAACATAAACAAATAGGCGCTTCTTTGTAACATTTTATTTATTTATGTTTATGCACCAGCACGTCCGAGCGGTCTGATACGGAGCTCACGCGACAGAGAAAACGAACATTGTTCAATTGTTCCTTAACGCAAACACGCGGTGCTGCGAGATGCATTTACAGCATCATTAGTAACTGCTCCGTCAGGGCTGCGATGGTTTCAGTTAGGCTGCTGTTTTGTTCGCAGTTCAGCAACTAGAAAACTGAATTTGTTAAATAGCCCGGGCACACCTCTAGCAATTATGATGAGTGATGTAGCTGAGGTTAAGAATTCACAGATTTGCTCACAGTGCTCTAGGGTTTTTCCAGTTTAGTGGGAGGGTTCATGTTTCGTTTAAAAACGATCGTTTAGGCCACACCCACTCCAGGTTTTAATTCGGTTAATCTAGCTCTTTATATCTACACAGGGAGCGGGTCCTCTTTCGCGGAGCCGCCGTGTTGCTCTGGTACAGAATCCCAGAATGGACAAAACTCTGGAGAGCGCCTTCTGCTTTTTCGAATTTTTTTCGCAAGCCGCAGTGTGAATCCGGAGAAGAAGAAACAAACTTCAGAACCCAGATTTTGAAAAATGGAGGATCATTATTCTTATTTAGTCCAGGGGGTAAAAAAAAAAAAAAACATCTGAATGTAAGTAGTTAGAAGTACGTTACGTGGCCCTGACGGCTATTGTATACTTTAACACACGCTTGGAAAAGGGATGGATAAGGGAAAGGGAAGGGAAGTCAAGGGTTTGAATCCTACATAGTGGATTTTTAAAGAGTTGGCTCCTGGTAAATAAAGTGCTGAGAATATGACGATGCAAATTGAAATCCCAAGCATGTTTAAATGTAGTGCACAATCTAGCAGGCTAAATACCGAGGTTCAAACGTTACTTGCAGTAAAATGTAATACTTCAAACTGTAGAATATCAGTCTACAGTTTGAAGTCAGTAGTTAGGGAAGGACAGGAGGACATTTCCAGTTTAGATCATGCGTGTCTGCTTTTTTTTTATGAATGGAAAGGTGTTCCTAGGCTATTTTTAGTAGTTTTGTGTCCGTTTCAACTGACTGGTCTATAAATGTACAATAGCTGTAATGTACAATAGTACATCACCAAAAGTATTTTTAGAACGTTTCTAAATGACCGTACGATACAAGACCACTATACCTGAACGTAAACGTACAGAGATGATCGTTTTAAGGACAAAGGCTTGATTGACAGTGATTCTGTGAGACTCCAATAAGCAGTGACCGAGCCTTAGAAATATTTTGGCACTCCTACGGACGGGTTGCCGCCGCCTTCTTTGACGTCCAGCTTGTCTGAAAATGTCACAGCCCGGCAAGCTCAAGTGTCTCGTAACAGATGACCTAAAAATACTTGCTTAATATCACTAAATACGTCCCATACTGCAACCCTAAATGGCACCCTGCGTTCCACATGAGCAGGCAACAGCAGCAAGTTCAGTGCCACATATCAGGTTCGGTTCACTTCAGTTTGAGCGACCAAAAAGAGAAAACAGGGAAAGTGTGCTGAAGGTCATTGCGGTATGGTGTGTGTTGGGGTTGGGGATGAGTGCTAGAGTGAGACAGAGATACAGTGTTCATCTAAAATGTCCAGCTACATAAAATGTCTTTGTCTCGATTATTTTATGGCTGTAGGCCTGGTATGCATTGTATGATTTTGGTCTGTCCGAAAGATGACCGTTGTGAAACAATCGTGGCGATTTCTTCGGTCATTGCTCCTTAACCAGTGTGAGAGAGGTTCTTTCGAAGACTGCTGTTGTGTAAATTATCGGACAATTTAGCATAACTCACAGTGTGTCCTGCTACCACCTACGTCTACTGAGTAGCCAATAACAGCGCAGCCTGAAACGACGCATTTATCAGTGTGACTTGACGCTAAACTCAAATACCATAGAGGTGAAACACACAAAGAATACCGGAATACATACTCCTCCTCCTCCTCCTCCTCCTCCTCCTCAGACGACGCCTCTTCATTGGATTTTCTCTGCACAAATACAAACGATTGCCACAGCGCAATTCACGTTATTCTGTTTTCAACTAGCGCATGCTGATGACATTTTGTTCTTTTATACTAACTTGCATCGTAGCCTACGATTCAGTAGGTATCATAATCATAATTGTACCGTCTACATGCATCATACTGGATGTTGTACCCGAGTTTACCGGATCCGTGTCACATACGGTAGTGTGATTCCTAACGATCTTATAAGATTGCTGAAATCGCACAGTCTGTAGAAAGCAACAGAATAATACAAGACAGAATGAAGTGGTTTTGAATTTTTTTTGGCTTTTCACTTTTTTTTTACGTTAGAGGATGGGGACTAGTTTGTGCTCTCCTGCAGTTGTTATTTTTGTTTGTTTTGTCATTGCCTAAGAGCTACTTTCTAAAAGGCATAGTTGGTTCTCATTTGCAAAATGCATGCAAATGTGTCATTTGCACAACCATGACTCTAAAAAGCAGTTACTGAGGATGAATGAATGAATGCCGACAGCGTACCTGTACATTCTCGTGATCATGAACGTGGTCGAAATGATGACGTCGAAGCCCTAATCTATCCCCTGGCAACCTAGTAGCATGAACGATAACCTTTTACGGCTCCAGTGGGAATTGGAACCATTGCCATGACCGGTTGTGACATTGCTGGCCGTGACTAAAACGATTACTGTGATCGAAGTTCTGAGACTTACATGATCTGAATACTCATACTGCCTCACTGCGTGCAGATTCCTTTGTATTTTACAAACAGCCTTTGCTTGAACGAAGCAAATGTCACGAAGAGAACTCTCTCAACAGGGATGTGATACAGCTCGACTGGTGTCTTGACTTGGGCTTTTTACAACAACAACCAAGGTAGACTTTCCACCTTGTGAATTACACGTCATATTCGCCCCCATCCCCATCTCTTTACATAAGTACCTACGATTGGAAAACTTCAGCAGAGGATCTGCTACAGGCCCCGACCCAGTTAACGTTTAAATAAATAAATAAAATACTGGAGTTTCTGAACTACATTTCATAGCCTGGCTCCGTTACCGTATTTTTCGAACGCATGGTTTGGTGTGATGAAATATTTGCAGCGCCTGTGCTCCACCAGTTGACGACCCCTGCTTTAGAGCGTATCACATGTTCGTACACATGCCTCAGTGTTTGTCTGCTTAGTGGAGGCCATTTTATGCAATGGTCCCATGTGTTCCACTGTTGATGTAGCCTCAGTGGACGAGGGACCTCGCGTGTGAGTCACAGTGACAGAAGGCAAGAAGTTTATTTCCAAATGGGACAAAACAATCTTAATAGCTGTGTAATGAAATAAAGCAAATGGAGCTTAGTTGAGTGCTATTTAATTTTATTCATAAACAGTTGACTTGGCTTAATGCATTGATTCTTGTAGACTAATGGTGTCAACAAATCTTCACTTTACCTTAATGAAACCTTACTTTTTTTTTATTTTTTTTTTAAGTGTATAGAATTTTTTTGATTATATGCATTAAGTCCCAACTAGCTGTTCGAAGCAGTGTGCCCTTTATCTTGTATCTTGTGGTTGATGGGATTGCTCCTTAGCGTTTGCTATGTTTTGTACTGCTAAGCAGCATGGATTCTTTGACTTCTATGTTTTGTGTAGTGAGATCGGGCAGGTGGGTCTGCCCCGGCAGCTGGCATGCAGTTCAGCAAACCGCACAGGGAGACTCTGTGGCTGTGACGAGGTCCACCACTGGGATGTGATCCCAGATTTTTTACACGTACAGCACGCCAACGGGAATTGAACAAACCATTTTTGACAGCTCTTGAAAAACAGTATGGAGTTCCCTGATTGACAAGAAGCTAAAGGTTTTTCCCATTCTGTATTTTTTTTTTTTTTTTACACCCAAGTTATACAAACAGATGGATGGAACACCCATCTTCTTTCTGTTTTCCTTTCTCTCACCACACTCCTGCAGTGTGTGACCTTCTCCTCGTAGGAACATTGTTCAGATAAGTTCCTGGCTGACTAGCTCTCTTGATTTAATGCCTTTTGTGTCCTTCTCCCTGGTACAGTTGCTACAGAAACCTCCAGAAATCTCCAGACTGGTCTTGGATTATTGTAAATCTCTGCAACTTGGCCACCGAAAAGCACGACAGTGATACCTCAATGCTTAAGGTTCTTTGCTAGTATAGTATAGTGTATATTGTATATGCATAGTAAACCTATATTCTATTCCGATTGAACAGAAAGTGTGTTCTAAATGGGAGCACTCGCTGATTTTTGGACAATTTCCAGGCAGGTTCACTGGGCATGCAGGAGGCTTGCTCGTTCTAACATTGTAAATAGATTTACATAGTAACTGGCAGGTCTTGCGGTTGCGGTGGTTTAAATGAGGTTATTGGTGTGTTGATATTTTGATAAATGCCACCAATTAAATTCATTAGAAAATCACAGGCAGGTTACAAAACGTTAACCGCCCAAGCAGGAGTACAAAAACTGCCCAGCACACATCTCTGGTTAAGTGCAATTATGAACTGGGGTGAGTCATGAGGAGCTGTCAGAGCTCGAATTTAGAAAGTGCTGCCGTTTCTACCTCTGTTTTTTTTCCAACACTATTTTTGGTACAAAGCAGTCGAGTTGATTGACACTGTCGCCATTACATGGTACTGGATCTGCTTGCATGTAGGACATCGATAGATCATCCAAAGTTAATTCTGCACATCAATACAATGGTCTGGCTAAAAATCCATTTAACAGTAGATAATGGGAAGAACACACACGCACACACACACAGATTGAACGCGTTAACATCCGAAATGCAAGTAGTAAGTGCTAAATTAATTCAGCTCAATTTTTGTGTAGCACTTAATAGACATTGTCAATGGCACGATTGACCCTCGTGTGGTGTTCGGGTCTGTGGGACCCGTTCTCAACGTTTACCAAAACAGAAATAATGCTATTTTTATTTCAACCTCAGACTTCTTAGCCTGGGCTCATTTTCTGTAAAGAACACATTTTCAGTGACTCCAAACTTTACACCCCCCTTCCCCCCCCACACACACACATTTATATTACACATGTCTACAGCAAGCCACAGGACCAGCCCAACACCAATCCACTGCAGGATCAGCCAGTCACCAATCAGCAAATAGAGGACGCAAACTGTAGAAGAAGAACCTTACGCTGGCCACTTGTGTTGATTTTCAGCACCCTAACCTCTCTGCGTACAATGCTTTTACGGTTTGGACAGCACTAAACCTAAACTGGAACACTGGAAAGCTCCAGAGTACTGTAGATGGTTCTTCCTTGAGGAGCTGGGCAAGGCACTGGTGAGACCTCATGAGGTGCATCAAGTGCGAAAAATATATATGCAACACACACAAGTTCTTAACATTGTTCCAGTTATAGTTGTTAAAAATAAACATGTTATGTTCATATTCATTTGTGTACCCATACCTGGAATTTCGTCCCAGAACTCGATGATGACATGTTGCATTGGTGATGTCACATGGTCTTTCTCTAACATGTTACTTTTTCTCTCAACGAGATGCGCTGTCAGGTACTGGCACTGATTGATTTAATCAGTTGTGAGTAGGTACTCGGTAGTGCTTCGTAATTCTGCCGGTAGCCTGAAAATACCCAATTTAAATGATCAAAGAGCTGCTTTACAGAAAGCCAGTGCCAATAGTGTCAAGTAAAAACTCCATGAGACAGAATGAGGGAAAAAAAATCTTCTTCTTGGTGGCACAGATTGGCATTCAGGAAATGTGAGAGCAATTCCTGTGGCCTGGCATGTCTTGCATTTGCAGACTACTAACTTTTTTCCCCTCTGTGATCCAGCCAACTGGTTACCAAATCCTGCATTCCCTAGAAATTATGTTTGGTCCATATAGTCAAACGTTGTGTTGTTGGTCATAATCCGCCTCCTCTCTGTCTGGCGTCTGTAAATAAAAGCCATGTGAAGCATCATAGATGCACTGAAGAATGGAAAAGAAGTGGCCAGGTGGAGCAGAGTGGAATAAGCGCACTAGAAAAAAGATTTCACCAAGAGAATGCTTCAAAATGCAGCTTTAACCAACTAACAGCTGCTTTTTTTTTTTTTTCATTACAATTCATTCTGAAAGTAAGTCGGTGTTTTTCAAGATTGGATGTAAGAAACCACATTAAAAAGTAAAGCACTTTCAAATAATAAAATGCTGTCACTTTCTGTCTGCCTATTCAAATACAGCATCAAAAATGATGAATGTTCTAGAAACTGACGGTTGTACCGTAGTGTTGCGAAAGCATCAAATGTTTGAGGCCTTGTGAACCTGTACTCTCTAGTCAAGAGTTTCCGATTATCACAACATCCTCTAATAACGTGTGATATTTTTCATGAATATGAATTAATATGTGTTATATCTCCATTTAAAACCCAGCTGTCTGTCATCCATGTGTCGGTGGTGATGAATATACAGACCCTTTTTTTCCTGTTTTTCTATAAATGTGTTTGTGTTGTGAAGGTGTAATGAAAGTACATTTTCAGCCGCGCTGATTTCTTAAAGGTGCTAAATTGTTCTGAATTGTGCTGCAAGATTATCTGCAACTTATAGTATTTTTATGTAAATGGTAATCCGGTAATTAAATCATGTCCAACAGGAGTACAGCCTCAAATAAGTAATAGAACTAAATATACAGTAGAAAGACAGGGAAAGGGGCTGACGAGGGAGACTAAGGAGCACTGGAAGGACAAGAAAGTGTGCCAGCTGAGTTGTTTGTCGCTTTTCGGCTAGAGCTCATTTGGACTTTTGTGTGCATGCATATATAT
>JAOVYU010000039.1:6055647-6068591 GCA_025674565.1 Synodontis membranacea | reverse complement strand
AATGGAGGTGTCCTGTTGAAGAGCAAGATAAAGAGAACAAAAGAGAGAGAGAGAGAGAGAGAGAGAGAGAGAGAGAGAGAGAGGTGGATGGATAGATGGATAACTGGAAAGCCACTACCATTGCGAGGGTCATAGCAATCAGTCATATCCATTCATCAAAGTGAAAAGCAAGAAATGAAGAGAGACGGAGAGAGAAATACTCCTCTTACCTTAACTAAATCTCATTCTCATGTATAATTCGCTCATCCCATACTTGGGGGAAGTGAGAGATTCTTAAGGCAGGCGAGCCGGAAACAAGTGACATGGGGAGAGAGGGGAAAAAACAAAAATCCATCTCTCCATCCCTCTGTCAACTTAAAATCTGTGGTGCAGGTAGGGGCCTGTAGAGAGACCCAAGATGTAGTGATAACCAATAGTAATACTTCTAATATGGAATATTAATTATAATTATCTATAAATAATGACAATAATGTAATTAAAAACATTTACTTAATTACATGTTAAAAAAAAATAGAGGAAAAAACACAATAGAGTAGCAATACTCATCATGTGTTGGAGTTCTTTTGGTATACTATTTGGTGTGTTTGGAGTGGGTTTTTTTAATGAATTTACTTCTAATAGTCATGTGACTCTCATATAGGGCTACGGCAAAAGGTGTTTGATAAATACCAGTGTCTTTCGGGGGCAGCCAGCTCATGTCTTCCATTTGACTTACTGTATTTGAAAACAGAAATAAGTAGGGAAATGGTAAATATGGGAAACTGTGCGGAAATGAAAAACTAAGACATTCGTATGTTTGACTGCTCCAAACTGCATGGTAGAATTGTCACAAATAATTTTTTGATGATAATGTTTATGATGTGAGAGTATATGCATTATGGAGATGTTGAATTTTACAAAGACAAAAGAGCGAAACAGAATTAACCAGTTAAGTTTTAAGCTTCTGCTACCTGTTTTTTTTTTTTTTGTTTTTTTAAAACGCCGGCAGAATTGATTTTATTTTAGTATGGCTGTATTACAAATGCTGAGTGCACTTCCAATTCCAGACAAAACACAGTGGTCCTTATCCAGCAAAGTTGATTAATATCAAGCACAGATTTGGATGCATGTCATGATATAGGAAAAAAATCAATAAAGAAGCTAGTGTTGTCATTTTTACACATCAGATTTGACTGTATGCAACTTTGATGAATAAAGGCCAATGCGAACACTGGAAAATAATGACTGTCCAGAAATTTGGATATTCAAACTGAATTATCTTAATGTTTGACATTTATAGTTAGGGCACTAATGTTGCTATGTTAGAATATAGACATACATTCGAGCATTTGGGACAAAGGTCCAGTTTGTCAAATAAAATGTTGCAGAACATTTGATACAGGCATTTTTTTTTTCTTTTTCTTCTTAATGTTTGGCTGAGCCTTTAGCATAGCTAAGTTATTAGCCTCATGAATTATTAATAGGACCTTCTAACAAAATGATGATTTTGATAATGATCTGCCAGCAAATCCACTGCCACCATACTGTTATACAAAGACAGAACACCAAATGACAAGAAGCTGAATTTTAACTAAGGTTAATATTTTAAACTAAGGTTTTCAAGCTAATCCTTGGTCATGTATAAACATCTGTATAGTCAGTATAGTTGTGTACTCAATTAGACACACTTAACGAATAAAAGCTCGCACATAATTTTTGATCCAACACAGAAACCAGTCGCTTAGAATTTAGCCAACTAGCTCTAAAAGCCTAGAAGTATCCAGTCTTATCCGCGACGGGCCGGCATGGGCGCAGGTTTTCATTCCAGCCAAGCAGAAGGCATGTCGGAGTCCATTGAAAACCAAACAGGTGCAATCAGGTGTGGCTCCTGTATGGTTGGAATGAAAACCTTCACCCACAGCAGCCCTGTGTAGATAACACTTTGTAGATCTTTGTAGATTTGACAGGCCTGCTCTAGAGGAACTAGCTAGCCAAGTTTAATTCTTTGTAACAAACAAACAAACAAAAAATAACCATATCTTTATCAAGAGAGCCAAATCGTAAGCCAAGACAAATCAGACCAGCAATGTTTTCTTTTTTTTTTTTTGTGAAAGCCATGATAATCAGCACGGCACTGCCGTAAAACACCAAATCATTAGACAATTCTTTATTGACATGACCCAGAATCCCGTCAAGAGTTTGCAGTGTATATTTGGTAGATTACATTTGTGTACTTGTCATGTGCAGCCAAATCACACTAAAACTTAGGAGCTCAGTTCCAATATTGATTTTGAGGGAATCTCCCGTCTCTAAGCACACTACAAATATTAATATGAAGATTTTTATTTTTTTTTTTTTGATTTACTGTTTCAGGGTGGAGTTTTCCTTTAATTAGCTTGATTGAAGTTTGCTTTCTTGCTTTCAAACTGGGTTTTATGTAAAAGTAAATAGCACCTGTTACTCCCTCTTCCCCGTATGCTGCGTGTGGTCAGTTATGTCACACTTTTGAATCGTGAGGAAACATCAAAGACAGTGTTGAAGCATAAGGGTGGAGTTTGTGTTAAGTCTTTGCTTTTGTTGAAATTAGTGTTGAAAGTTGGAGCAGAAGAACATTAGTTGCTGAAATGTATGGAAACGGCATATAGCATTGTTCAGTATCTTGCTAATGGAGGAATACAGATACAGAATGAATGCTTTGCATTGCTGGATAAAGGCTTTACCAAGAACAGTAAAGGGAAATGTCTGATTTAGTTTACTCTGGGGGATTAAAAAAAGGAAAAGAAAAAGGGGAAGAAAAAAAAAGAAAAAAAAAGAAGAAGCGTCAGTGTTTGGGCCGGAGCTGCGTGATTGCTCTTCCATTTTATATTTTGTTTTTGTTTTACTATTTTTCTTCAATCATACCCTTTGTGATGTTCAATCCTCCCTGTGTTTCCTGTTGTACTAGGTTACTGTCTCACTGTTTTCACAGGTTAGACATCCGTGTGTGCTAGATCTTGTGTAACCTTATTTTTAGCATTAGGATGTAAAAAAAAAAAAAGGGGGGGAACTAACATTATTAACCAAAAAAAAAACAACAACAAAAAAACAAGTATAACAAAATACAATCCAAGTTTCTTGTGTAGCTAATTTTGTGTAATGCTATGAGCAACTGGGGGAAAAAAAAAGATATTAATAAAAAGGAAGTAAACCATGCTCGTTGCTTTGACTTATTTTTTTGAATGTGGATTTGTTGATTTGATGATAATTACCTTAGTTTCTTTGGTTTTTTGGTCTTTTCTGATGTTAATACACCATGAAAAATATTCAAAATAATGTATTTTTGAGCTTTAATTTTGTAACTTCCTGATACATCACTGTTTCTTGGAATTTTCAATATTAATCATTGAACAAAAGCAACAATACACATTAATTCCAAAATTGCCAGAACGCAAGTAAATGGTTTGGACACTTTTATTCTTTTCCATTGTTTAAATAAAATAAAACTATCTTTGATCAAGTACCAATTTATGTCACTAGACCTCAACTTGAACAATTGGTCAGCTCAATATAGCTTCCAA
The DNA here is from genome assembly GCA_025674565.1 of Synodontis membranacea. Classification (NCBI taxonomy): domain Eukaryota; kingdom Metazoa; phylum Chordata; class Actinopteri; order Siluriformes; family Mochokidae; genus Synodontis; species Synodontis membranacea. The sequence continues at coordinate 6,065,055 of JAOVYU010000039.1, read as the reverse complement.
AATTATTTCGAAATAAAAAGTATTAAAGTGTCACGTGTCAAGATAAATATTTTAAACTGTCATATTTCAGTAGAAATACACTTTTACATGGAAGTTTTCATTGAACATTGCTAAAAGGCATGTTGGAGACTCAGCAAGCAAAGAACCTGGAAAAGGTTTGGTCTGATGAGACCAAAATCAACCTGCACAGTGACACATGGAGGTGGTAGCATCGGGTGGTGGAGATGCTTTACCTCAGTAGGGACTGAGAATCTGGTCAAGCTTGAAGGCAAGATGGGTGGAGTTATATACAGGGCAATCCTAACAGGGACCTGAGACTGGGATAGAGGTTCAACATCCAAAGACATACTGCCAAGGTTACACTGGAGTGGTTCAAACCAATGAACCTGAGTGTGTTAGAATGACCCATACAACAGGTTTTGGCAAAAGACATGGGCAAAATATCAGGATTACTTGTATGTAAAGCTGATAGATCAATATCCAATTAACCTCTATAGTGCAAAAGAAAAAGAAAAAAACATTAAGCAAATATGCATGACTTTCTTGTGTAAGTCAATTATTAATGACTTATGGGTTGTCTCTGTGAAAATGAAATGTGATGACAAGGACAGGCTTTCTACAGGAATTAATTATAAATAGACAGAGTAAAACTGGGTTTCAGACATGACAAATAGCACAGAATATGTTAAAGCAAAATAAAATACAACTTATACACTACAGGACTTCTTCATTGAGCTTTACTGCATATAAAGGTCTGTGTTCCAATCCTGCCAGAGGAGCCTGTGTCCAGTGAGATGGATCAGGTAGAAAAATACATTTCAAGTAATTAAGTGCAAATTTAGTTTACGATTTAGTTACAAAGATCTCCACACTACTTTACAAAGGATCGAGATATAAAAAAAAAAATAAAGATGTAACACAAAACAGTACATACATAAAACAAAGCCGACATGTACGTGAATGATAGCATCAGAAGTTACTACAATACTAAGAATGAGTAAAAATGAGATATTAAGAATGGGATTTAACATGTTACGTAAAAGTACTCACTGAAATAGAAGAGTTTGGTTACGTTCTGGATTAATATGAAGAACTCGCTGACAAAGGTAAGTAAAACAAAATTGCAAAAAAATGCAGTAGTCCATACATGATTACACAAAGACATGAGTGGCTTTCTTCATATGGAAAAAAAATAAATAGATTATGAATATCCATCTTCATTAGCTGCTTCATCCTGGTCAGGGCCAAGCTGAATCTCAATCAATGCTTGAGCCATCAACACTTGGTGTACGTTGGGAGAATTAACACTGGGGAGGACGCTAGTCCATCAAAGTCCACCATACACACACACACACACACACTTAGAGGCAATTTAGCATAGCAAATATGCATATCTGCATATTTTTGGACAGTGAGAGGAAACTAGAGAATGTGCATAGACCCTACATAGACCATAACCCAACTCATAGAACCCATGACCCTTGGGGCTTTTAGGTTGCAATGCAATTGAAATGGCTAAAACAGTTAGATTTTCTATTTTCTATTGCCAGAAAAAAAAAAAAAACAGCAAACAAAGAAATACAAAATAGAGTGAATTTGCATTAAATGTGGCCAAGAATGGGCCCTTGAGGCACTTCACAATTAGGATCAGCAGTACAAACCAATCATCAAAATATCTCCAACAATCACAGCGCTCAGAGTTCAATTACATGTGTTTAGTGAAGAGACACCAAAAATGTGCACATGGATAGCTAGAGCTCAGATGTATTAGGAGGTTGCTTGACAGAGTTTGTCTAAAGCAATTGTATCTCAGTTATGTACAATTCTGACCTCGTACTTAAGCTCATTGTTCTTGGTCAGTATTGTTCCTTGAGCAAGGAGTACTTTGAGCATGGCTGACACCTTGATGTAGTTCTAATATGATTACAATAATAATAATAAAAAAAAAATTGGTGTATTCGGGAGGTTATACTTAGGGAGAGCTCATCAGCACTTCAATAAACATCAGTCCATCCATAGTTCTTCAGTCCTGCTGTATTGTTTTTCAAACAATTTAGCTGATTCTTTAACTGAATAGTTTTCTCAAACACTTACAAATAGAAAACTCAGTGTTTAGTGAGAAGAGGGTGTCCAGTCCGAGTGAGCGGAGATTAAATATCTCTTGGCCCACCTCGAAAATTTCTCCTGTTATTAAAAGAACAGGGTGCAGCATCAGCAATAACACAGGGTATTTTCTTATTCGCACATCATAACCTCGACTTTCAGCTTCCTGCAACACTGTTATTGCTTGCTGGATATTTAATTGGAGTAAATGCTGTGCCAGGTTCTTGGCTTTAAATTGCTTTGTAAGCAAGTTGTCAGATGTCATGTTGGGAGTGCTGCCAGAGGTGTCCACAAACATCAAACTCATTTTCAACTTTGTCATGTAGGAGTCTACTGCCTCCTCAGCCTTCTTCAGGTCTGCCAATGCCTGAGCAATATGTCCACCATTTCCTTTAGACAGAATGGACAATGCACGATTGTACAAAGCAATGGCAGGCCAACAAGGACAGTTTTCAATGGCTCTTGTGTACATCTCAATGCTGTCTGCCAGAGATCCTTTGTGACGGAGTGTGTTGCCAGTCCTTACATAATGGTAGATCATAGAGGAAGGGGACTGGTTACAATGCAGTTTTTTCTTTGCACTTTTCAAGTCTGTCTGTAACTGCTTTCTTAATGTTTCTGTTGATTCATTCTCATTGAATTTCATCAGAAGCCACATACCCCAGTACTCATGAAGGGAGGACACAATGTTTTTAATGTCACCAACTTGTTTCTGTTTGTAAATCCGGTCCAGGATTTTAAGATACTCAGAAAAGAGCTCCTCCTTTTTGGTGATTTTTGGTATGTCATCTTCAAGAAACTGTGACAGTCTTATTTGCACAATTAAATCTCTAGACTGTTTTTCCACCTTAAGGTTAGTTAAACCACTTGGCTCTTCAATGTTTAGCAAGTCTTTGAGTTGTTTCTCCATTGCCTCACAGTTCTTTTTGTTGGGGACTTCCTGACAAATTTTGAGGGTCTCTTCAAATCTATTGTCAATGAATCCCGATGCAACCACAGTGTCTCTTAGAGGTGCCATCACCAGTTTGATCGAGTCAGAGAAGTGAGTGGAACACATGATGAGTTGGGCAGAACCAGGGTTTCCTTCTCGTGCAGTTCGACCAAAGGCTTGCTGTTCCACACGGATATTAAGGGGCAAGAAAGTCTGCACCACAAACAGACCTCCAGAATCGTTTACTTTAGTACAGACTTTGAGGTCTGTCCCACGACCAGCCAGATTGGTTGCAACAATGACACAACCTTCGGCGACCTTTTCACCTGTAACCTTAGAATTGTTCATATTGTTATTTGTGTATAGTTTCATTTTGTCTGTTGAAATGGTTTTAGTGAGCGCATTATGGACAATTTGTGCTCGTTTAATAGTTTCACAGATGACCAAGACTGCTCTTGAACCTCGGTAGACTGTGGGGTTCACTTTCTCATGAACAACCTTACAGATTGTTTGAACCCACCCACTTTCATCTTTAACTACAATACCATCCTTCTCATAAAGTTTCCTGCGCTTAAATGGTGGGACGTTGCAGGTTTTAATGCTGGGGTACAGCTTCTGCAGCAAATCAAGTTCGGTTTGGCTCGCCAAAGTTCCTGTGAGCCCATAAATGTTTTCGTAACTCCTGAATAAATTTACATTGGACTTGAAATTTGTTATCAAGCACATATTCGTCAGCCTGGTTCGGTGCTTCATTTCAAGAAATTGATGAAGTCCATCTTCCCATTTCATGTCATTTTGCACAACTCCTGTGGAGCTGTAATCTACAGGAACTACACCATCTTCATGCAGAATGTATTCATGACCTAAAGTCATTGTTTTGGCAAGAAAAGCATTTTCAATCCATATTTTTAGCCTCCCATTTATGTGCTCTAGAAAGCCTGAATTGTGGAATTCATTGTGTTCCAGCCTTGAGGTATCTGCAGAGATCTCTAAATGTCTATGTAATGGCAGCATGTGTGAATCCTCTGCCATTAGAGAGGAACGAACAACCTCCAGTGCCTTCTCTACATCCTTAGTTTCAAACTGGTTGACAACAAACCAAATCTTAGCTAAGATTACATTTAGAGGCTCCATGACAGGCATCTCACTGCTTAAATAGACAACTTCTAGACATTTGTCTAACATGAGCGAGTCAACCTCATCTACTATGACACATTGAAACTCTCTTCCAAGTCTCACATTTTCTCTTTGGAACCTGTCTCTTAACCAATCTCCTGAAAAATCCTTAGTTGTGCCATAGACCACTTGACATGCATAACACTTCCTCAGGTCTCCAACTTTGATTTTATTTGTATTGTGATCCACAGTGACTCCCACTTTTTTATAAAATGGAAGCCAATCATTGGCATCTCTCTCTGCAAGCACAGGGGAACTGGAGATAATGTCCACACTTTCTCCAATCAGGGCACGATATGCTGCAAACATGGCCACTATGCATGACTTTCCTTCTCCTGTGCCAACCTGGATTAACCGGCTAGAATCAGAAAGGACCATGATGCACCAGCTCACCATCTGGGTCAACCTTGGTTTCCATCCTTTGGTATCTTCTACTGCTTTGCATAAGTTCTCTAGATGTATCTCTAAAACTTCTCTTTCCTTTTTCTCTTGCAGGTGTGTTGAAACAGGATGTGATGGTGATGAGGACACAGATGACACAATCTCTTTAACGCTTTGTAAAATATTCGGATCAATGTCTCTTTCTGCTTCAATTTCCTCAAGGATATTTTCAAGGCTTTTCTCTTTTGTTTCTTTAATGATGTCATTTATTCTAGCTTCAATGTTTTCCACAAACTGGCCTTGTCCACTGCTAGCTAATAAATCCGCCTTACTGATCTTGTGAATTTCCACTTGGTAAAGTATTTTTGCCATCCATGTGTAGAAATCAGTCTTTAGTCTCCTCATACCGTATTGCTTCACAAGTTCAGTGAACAAATCCACAACATCATCCTGACTCCACTGCCTATATCTGACCAAATCAAGCAATCTTGATAGCAGCAGATTTGTTGATGCCATAATCTGAGTTGTGGATTACAGACCAAGATGCATGCTATTCAGAAATCCATTTTATTCTTCCTGTGGTTAAAAACAGAATATTAAACCTTTAAAATATTAAAATATAATAATAAAAAACTTTGCTGGACAAGTACTGAACAAAGCTTGGTGATTTTTTTCTCCCTAAGGGAAGCATACTGTTCTACAATTTTTACAAATTTATATCAAGCATTACATTAAAGATATTCTGAAAAAGCTAAAATGCATCCAAAAACAATGACAAAAATACTACTTACTTAAGTTACTGTAACTTAGCATGAAAAAAACTAAACAAAATATTTTAAGATCCTGGATTAAATGTTGATATTATTTAATTAATTCTGTCAAGTTTTAGTGCAGGATTAGGATTATTCTTGTGACGAATAATCCATGCACCAATAAAACCATGCGTGCTGCATAACAAGTAATTGCCAGGTTCCTATTTGCTTGTGGTTTTTTGTATGAGTAGGCATATCCATCCTTTAAAGCTGTCATGGAATTCCCCAGTGTATTTACTTTTGCTTTTGATTAATATGTAACAATAGTCTGTTTTTTATAATAGTCATTAGATCATCTGAAGTAATTTGAGAAATCAATAGTAAATCCTGGAGTAAATAATCCTGTATTTATTTTGTGGGTTACTTTTACTTTTGCCCAAGCATGTGTTCCTTAAAAATATGTAATAAAATTTTTATAACGTATGCTTCTCTGGAAACCTTGTTATATTACATACTATATAGTTAGTGTCCTAGATAGGATATTGGTATAAAGCCGGTAAATGACAGGTTCCTTCTATGAGAAACCTATTTATCATATTCTCTCCGAAGGCATTGACCTAACCTAATAAAAACCTCACCGTACTCACCTCACAGGTGAAGATAAACCATCTTCAGTTAATCATCTGAAGTAATTTGGAAACTGTCAAGATCATGGAATAAATACTCATTAATTATTAAATGTGCGTTGAAATTTGGTGAACATAATCGTATGTTGGTGAATCTCACCCCCATCCTTGCTTGTAAACGATGCTCCTTTCACACCTTTCCGTGGCCTGCTACCAAGTAACCTGTTTACCTGTGGAATATTCCAAACAGGTATTTTTTAAAGAAATTCCAATACTTTCCCAATCATTTATTGCCCCGTCCCAACTTTTGTTTTGTGTTGCAGGCATCAAATTCAGAATGAGTGTATATTTACCAAAAACAATAAAGTTAATCAAAATCAACATTAAATATCTTATCATTTTTACTGTATTCAATTGAATATAGGTCAAAAAGGATCTGCAAATGATTGCATTTCTTTTTATATTTATGTTTACACAGCATCCAAACTTATGGCTTTGGGATTGTAAGACTCTTAAGATTCATGACATTGACCATCAAAACTTAAATCATAGGTACTCTCTACATAAAACCCATTAACTCATGTTCTTTTTTTCATGTTCTTTAGTAAATATTAACCTCATCATACTTACCTTACTGGTAATGAAGTCTCGTCAGGTAAGACAGCATCCGTAGAAATTTGGAAACAGTCTGATCATCTCATAAAGAGTGCTATGGAATTCCCCCCCCTACTACGTTACTTTCATTTTCAGTTAATCACGTGCTCACAAATGGGGCATTTACAACATAGGATTTTATAACGCAGGATAGCAAAAAAAATAAAATGCCTTTAATATAAACAAAATTCCTTCGTGAGTGACATGGATGCTGTTTTTTTGTTGTTAAATTCTGTTTCATTTGCAGTCTCTTTCCTGACAGTGTATTTTAAACATGCTGCGACTAAGGTGAAAATTAGACAGTTTGCTGTCAGAAGAAACTGTACTGAATACCAATCAACAGTGTCATGTTTACACAAAATATGAATCGTTACTTGATGTCACTTGAATCTAATTTGATACATGAATCTAATTCGTTGTAATATTTACTGTTACAAACGTGCTCCTGTTGTCTAAAGGGAACCCCTGTAGTTTCAGCAACTCACTTTCACTTCCTTTCCTTCATAAAAAAAAAAATTCTCAACTTAATGAGGTAAGAGTGTGTGAAGAAACAAGTAGAGAGCAGTTTACATCATCTCACTTTCACATGCTCACAAATGGGGCACTCATAACAATGTAGGATAGTAAAACAATAATATGCCTTTAATATAAACACAATTCCTTTGCGCAGTGACATGGATGCTGCTCTTTGTTGTTAAATTCTATTTCATTTGCAGTCTCTTTCCTGAGAGTGTATTTTTAACATTTAACATTTTAATGACTAAGGTGAAAAGTCATTTCAGTAGAGTTTGTGCTTGTCAAGGTTCAAGGTTGCTTTATTGTCATTGCTTTTGTCGTCTAAAGGAAACTCCAATTTTCACTTCCATTCCTTCATTAACAAAAATGTGAACAAGAATGTGTTGCAGGCATCAAATTCAGAATGAGTGCATATTTACCAAAAACAATGAAGTTAATCTATTTCAACATTACGTACCTTGTCTTTCTATTGTATTCGTCTGCAAATTATTGCATTCTGTTTATATATTTATGTTTACGCAGCATCCCAACTTACGGAATTGGGATAGTAGGACTAGAAGGTTCATCCCGTGACAAATGACCATCAAAACTGTCTATTAAACAAAACACTTAAATCACAGGTACTCTCTACATGAAACCCATTAAGTCATTCTTTTTTTCATGTTCTTTAGTATAATGTTAACCTCATCATACTTAACTCACTGGTAATGAAGTCTCGTTAAGTGTAGCAACATACAGTGTAAATTGGAAACAGTCTGATCATCTTATAAAGGGTGCTATTTATCCCCCCCCCCACTTCGTTACTTTCATTTTCAGTTAATCACGTGCTCACAAACGGGGAATTCATAACATTACACACAATAGTAATTCAATAAAATGCCTTTAATATAAACAAAATTCCTTTTCGCAGTGACATAGATGCTGTTCTTTGTTGTTAAATTCTGTTTCACTTGCAGTTTCTTTCTTGAGAGAATATTTTTAACATTTAACATTTTAATGACTGAGGTGAAAAGTCATTTCAGTCGGGTTTGTGCTGCTTACCAACAGACAATGTCATGTTTACACAAAATATGAATCATTACTTTATGTTACATGAATCTAATTAGTTGTAATATTTACTGTTATAAGCTTGTTTTTGTCATCTAAACTCATTTTCAATTCCCCTGTGCATAAAGCAAGCTCAATGAAGACATGGTTTGCCAAAGTTGGGATGGGTTTGAGTGTCCTGCACACAGAGCCCTGACCTCAATTGCACTGAATACTTTTGGGATGAATTGGAACGCCAGCTTCAACCTAGACCTCTACACCCAATATTCAGTACCTTGACCTCACCAATGCACTTGTAGATGAATGAGTATAAATCCCCACAGCCACACTATAAAAATCAAGTGGAAAGCCTTTCCAGAAGGGTGGAGGTTATTTCAACAGCAACGTTGGAGCAAATCTGGAATGGGATGTTCAACAAGGACATATTGATGATGTGGTAAGGTGTCCACAAACTTTTGTCCACATAGCGTATGTGTATATAGTGTTCAGGTGAGATCATGCACTGAAACAAGTCTTAAAGGCATAAACTGGTTTTGAGAAGTTCACTTTTTGGGGGGTATCCATGTGGGAACGTCCACAACAGCAAAAGGTGAGTCATGATGAAAACTACTATTACCCTCTTCCAAATTTTCCAAAAATCTTTTGTGCCTAGTGTGCAACAAACACTGGGCATTTTATTCTTTGTCATCCTTGATTAAAAATAGGGATTTAGGACTAAGCCTACAGGTCTAAGACTTTATTATTAGGAATGCAATTCTAAATTCACTTAATAAATGTGGTTCATTGTCTTGACTGAATTTCTTTAATTTTTTTTTTTTTTTAAACAGAGTCAGGGACAGCAAACTGATTAAAGGTGTTCTGTGCATATAGACTATGACAACACTGTCCACACTTATAAACTCTTCCAACACCAATCCAAGCCTCTCTACAGGATGAAATAAAAAACAAGAAACAATGTTGCTGGTGCAGTTCAACTAGCCACTTGCATCATAATGCTCAGGCTACCATGGCACAATATGGTACCAGGGCACAACATGTAATTTCTTTTGTTTCATAAATGCCTTAATAAAAGTTTATCAGCAGACAGCATCAGTCTGTGTGAAAAAAAACTTTCAGATATAAGCTGCTGCATTCAGTCCAGAAATACCACAAAACTGGCTTGTAGTCAATATTTCCAGACACTTCATTGTATCTTAGGTGAACGTAGCTCAATGAAAGAAAA
>JAOVYU010000039.1:6042798-6055547 GCA_025674565.1 Synodontis membranacea | reverse complement strand
ATCTTAGACTGAATAAATATATCCGCTTCACAGATCTCCCTGCATTAATAAAACATTACTGTATATGTGCATTTTCTCATAATTCCTAATTGTGGCTGAGAGGAGTGGAAGCCCATTTGCTTCAAAGTGTAGCTTGTTGTGTGCTATTCTGCTCACCACAGTTGTAAAGAGTGGTTATTTGAGCTACAGTAGTCTTCCTGTTAGTGATAACCAGTCTGGCCATTCTCGTCTGAATTCCTAACATAGAACTACCATTCAGTGCATGTTTTTTCAGCAACAATGCCACGGTTATGGTTACATGTAGTCCTCATTCTGGTGTTTGATGTGACTTATATCTGTGACTTTATGCATTTCTTTGCCACCCAATTGTCAAGAACGAGACCTACTTGGTTTTGATCAAATATTGTACACTCCTTTCGCCTAAGAAAATTCCAGATGCTATCTCAAGGGTTGTTGTTTCAGTCTACAACTTTGCTTGCTGTAAATGGCAGACACATTCCCATTGAAAAATGACAGTTATACTTTCCTTGTGTGCTGATCGAGGACATTCATGTGATCTAGGTGGTACCAGAGTCATACTGAAGAGGGGAAATCAACTTTTTCCAGAGCTGGAATATAGATATGGTTATTTGTGCCAGACGTTGTAGTTCCTTTATTGCCCTCTTTGAACATATGAGGTCAGACAAGTTTCTTTAACAGTGCTGTACCATAGCAGTGTGCAGATGGACTTCTCTGAACAAATAACCATAAGGCAAATATTGCAGCACTACCATTACTTTAATTTACAAGCAGGAAAATCATGACCACCTGAAAATGAATGATTGAGAAAACAGCCTTGTTTGAATCTTTAATTTCTTATGTGACATGTACATGGGAGTATCTGAAGTTGACAGAATCCATGCTGTATCATAATTTGAGTTTATTTATTTTGCAATTCCATTTTATTTTTTAATTTACCTTGTAATGGCTTATCATGTGAGAATGTTTTTTTTCTGAAATATGACTCCCCAAAATGTCAACTGAGCCTAGCCTATATGAAATGCCACAGCATACCTAAGGACTACTTACTGTATCTATCGTTTGTGTTCCATTATGACTATAGTTTATAGAGATTTGCAGGTGGAAAGGATTGCACAAGTAATGGTTGACCAAATATTAATTTGGGCCTCAACAAAATAATGTTGTTCAGTAGTCCAAAAGGGTTCATGCTCAGTACATAACAAAAGACAGAAGTTCCAAAGTTATGTTAATATTTACACAATATTTATATTCCGTCACCAAGCTACGCAGGTGCTTACAGTATGTTGTATTTCTGGTTGCACCATTTAGCTAATTAAACATCTCACATGCAGTACAAGTTTGCAAGATTTTTTTTGGGCCAGGAATATCTCATGATGTCTAAGCCACCAGCTTTTAAGGCAAGAACATCCCAAAAGTAAAATGAACTAAAATAAAATACAATAAAATAAAGTAAAATAAAATAATAATAAAAAAGCAAACAAAATAAAATGATAAAGTAAAAGAAAAATTTCTCACTTATGTGCAAGCCACCAGCTTTAAAGGCAGGAACTTTCATAAAATAAAATAAAAAAATATATAAAATAAAATAAAATAAAATAAGGTAAAATAATGTAAAATAAAATAGAGTAAAATAAAATAAAATGCAGACTGAAAAGAAAAAAGATTCCCTATTGATGTTAACTGCAAAACAATCTAGCATAAAATCAAGAGACGATAAAATAAAAAAAAATAAAAAATAAGATCAACAATATGCTAATATTCAAATTAGATTTAAGCATAGATTCAACTTGACATCTAGTAATCAATGTCTAATAGTATATTGTATTGTCTAACTGTATATTAAGGGATCAGCACATAAACAGGACATGAAAAGTATCTTGCTCATGAAAGACATGCTAATTACTTTTGATTATAAGTTATTAACAATTTGGGTTCCACCTACATCTCATTGACTGGCAGTCCAAAATATATATAAAAAAAATAAAACTTGGTACAGAATACCAAATACTTTTTTCACAGTGAAGTAGATGTAGGCAAATATTTTGGACAGAAAGTGTGAAACCTAGGAAAGAAAATGCAGAAATGAAAACACAGAAGTGACTGAACGAGTCACAAGCTAATGCTAATGTTAAACTAAATAAAAGTTAATGTGACATTTCCCTCCAACCTCAAACAACAACAACAAACAAGAAACTACAACAACAACAACAACAGCAGCAGCAACAAAAAAGTGCCAACTACTCTAAATTGCCCATACACTGTAGGTCAGAATGAAATTGCATTGTTTGAGATGGACTAGCTCCATGATCCAGACCAGGATAAAGCAGTAAATACTCTTTCAACTCTTTCTGTAAGGAGATGTTTATTTAACATTTATGGAAGGAGTCTCCAGTATCAAAACTTCAGGATTTCTGGACTTTAAACTTTTACATTAAATGCTATTAATAAGATTAATCCTTTACTAATAAATTGCTGTGGAATAAGAGGAATTAAACACTTGCTGATGTGAAACTATTGGAAAATAATAAGGTAATAATAATAATAATAATAATAATAATAATAATAATAATAATAATAAAATAACTTTAAGGTGATAACAGTAACACTGCTTTTTGTCACACTGCATCACACTTTTCATGTAACTTGTCATGGAATATTTTCCTATAACAGAATGACCCTAAGTATTAAATTTCTTATTTTTTATTAAGAAATCAACATTACATACAATTCTATGTTTGAGATAAGTATTGTTTCATATTAGATGCCATCTCATATGATCTTTTCTATGTGCAACAAATAAAAAAAATCTGGCCTTTATTACAGTAAAAATTCATGCAATTCATTAATCCATAATGCCATAGATATATTAAGTATTGCCCATAAATGCCATTCCGATTATTTATGAGCGTACAGTATTTACAGCACAGAACATGCATTTCAATGACAACATTTGTTTTTGGCAAACTCCACCAGCTCAACTCCTACTCAACTGTCTGAATAGAGATTAAGAGTCTGTTGTTGTGTAAAGCCGGAATACTGATGTGCACAATGTCAGTATTCTCTTAGCTACAGCTCAACTCTGAATACAGCCCATTGTGACTACTAAATCTACATTTCATTCATTATCTGTATAACAATGAGTTTTAATGCAAAAGCAAGCAATATTTCATCTTTGTATTTGTGTTTATATTATCAGACTGGGAAATTAAAATTACGCAGGGAGTCTTTGAGGGTGAGTACATAATGAGTGTCACATTCTGGATACTCATTTTTGTCAGAATAATAATGAAAAATTGAATGAATAAAACATACACTTGAAAACCCTTTGTTTAGTTTGAAATGTTCTCATTAGGTTGCTCCAGAATCTGAGACAGCCCTAACTGCAGACTCTCTTGGGAAGAAATCTGGCAAAACAGTACGTCTATCAAGCCTAAATTTTTATATTATGATATACCATTTAATAATATGTCTGGGTCACGGCTTTTATTGGAATTAATAGAAATTTTCTTTTAATTGGAATTAAAAGAAAATAAAGTTGGGGGTCTCTAGAAGAGGGTCAAAGGTAAAGTAATATTCAAACTTAACGATCTTTGATTTACCAAAAGTGCTATTATAAAAGGAGGTATGTTGTTAAAAATTGTTTGTATTTCAGGATAAATCAGGAAGTGACCCAAGGGTTCTACAAATAGGCAAAGTTCATCGTGAGTCAGAGGTACTATACAGTATATGTCCAGTTTTACAGAGGTGAAACTAGAGAAGCCAATTTACTCATATTTGCCCAATGAAACCAAAACCCATTCATTAATTTAATGGAAGGGTCAAATGATTGCTAGATATTTCAGTCCCCAAATAGGTTGGTATTAATGGAAAACTCCACCCTGAAACACATTATAATGGTGTCTAATGGAGCAAAGATTTTCATGTTCTCAAACATAATTGATAAAGGTCAGGCTTTGGTCTAAGCACCTAAATACACAAGACCAAGAGCTTCTTTTCTCACTCACCATTTTCCAGCTATTTCAAAGCCATATTAGCAAGAAATCCAATGTAAGAACAATGGAGACAGCAAACGTTGGATTCAACGTTACAATATGCATTGCCTCTATATGCAAAGACTCAACTCTGCTATTTAGCAATGTAAAAGATGACGAGCCCAATGGCATGGACTGTGCTGTTCACAAAAAAAGTTCATCTTTTGGAAGCTGATCTGTTTGCGCAGAGTGTATGGATGAGTTGATGGGATAGCTGGACAAACTGAAGAATTAAAGCGCTGCTGCACAAATCACTTTAAGTAGCGATGAAGTCCCTCACATAAATCCCACTGAACCATTAAGTCTAGGGGAGGTCTAGGTAGTCAGATGGCATTGTGTGTAATGTAGGTAACCAAAGCAGAAATGTACCAACTTGTCGATGAAATAAGTTTAAACTAAAAAAGTCGACTCAAGATTTCTTTATAAAATAAATCTTTGTACACACAATTAAATATCACATATTAAATATGAATATACAAGTTGTTCAGGGTGGATTTTTCATCTGCCATCTTGTTACATTCTTGAAGTTATAGGTTGGTTTTAATTAGAATTTTGTGTTCCTAGTTTGTATTGCTGGGTTTGTTTTGTGCCTATTATTGTCTGTTGACATAATATGGTTTTCCATGATCAATTTTCTTCACTAGGAAAACTACCCTGACAGCTTGAATGGTGCCTATGGTGATACTATGTCTTGGGAGAAAAAGGTGATGGCTAATATATGATACAATTTATACTATAATTATTAAAATTAACATAATTCGACTTCTTTATAATTTGTATTTCATTTGCTTGTTAATGAGTGTGCATTTTTTTATTGTAGTTGCACGTATCAGATGACCTTTCTTTGCCTGAAAAAGAAGACCAGAATGCAAAAATGAAGAGCAAATCAGTGAAGGTGTTACTCACTCAATAATATCATATACGTATATGCATTTGGTTTTCATTATGCATGAATTAATAACGATTCAATTAATTCTCAACAGAATAAAAAGACAAAATTCATAGTTCCTCAATTGCAATACCGAAGATCCAAGGTAATTTGATTAATGTTAGTTTTAAGTATGTTTCCTGAACAAGGTTAAACGTCTAAACCCACAAATGTTTTGCTTTTTAGGCAAGAGCCTCTGTCTTATTCTCTTTCTTTTTTTGTCCAGAAAAAATCTCTTGATGACGTTTTTGAAAATGGATCACCGTTTCTACAAGCCTCAGAGGTTTGTACTGAGATCTTTCAGTAGCACGTAACGAACTTGGTTAAAGGACTGGTAATTCTTGCTGTTAATCATTTTTGCATGTCAAACTGCTATGAAAAATGCAGCATTAAAGAAATGGCATAGTTAGCATTACAGCGGCTAGTCTGACCCTGAGCTTTAATTGCTGTCAGTGTGGGGTTTCATATGTTCTCCTCCTTTTCACAAGAGTTTTCGTAGGGTTCTCTGGTTTCCTCCCACCATCCAAATATCATGCAGAGAGTTGTGGGTTATGCTAAAATGCCCCTTGGTGTAAATGAATGTGCGAGTGGTGTCCTGTGATGGACTGGATCAGCTGTGTGCCTGATCAGGATAAAAATGGTCATTGAAGATGAATAAAGACTAGCCTGTTTATTGCAGTTAGGTTAATTGTGTAGCATCCCAGGTTTCAGGAAATTCATGTTTGTTATTTTAATGGAATTTTCTACAGAATGAACTGATCCAGGAGTCATATGAAGACTGGCTGAGGAACAGTGAACAGAAAGAGCCAGTGATGAAAGACTGCAGACCGGTATCTATCTGACCTATTTTTAGCTTGTTACAATATATGTATTATATTGTACTGTTATTTTTATCATGGAAAATTCCTTTTTGACAGAAGGAACCACTGAAATTCAAACCCTCTCTGTCTCACCGACTATCCAAGGTAAATTATGGTGCGATGTACTAAATATATACATTTTTATCATATTGTGAAACAATAAAAATGTTGATTTCATAGGTTTCTCAGGGTTAGTCAGTATAATTTGACTGTATGTTGTTATGAATGTAAATGAACTGATATACTTTTTATAGGATGCTATTGAAGATGATCTGAAGAAGATGAATGGTCTTTCATTTTTGGAGGAATCAAAGGTATTTTAGGTCGTATGTACCGTAGTGCCGTAGGACTTGACTGTCCTCAAGTACTCTTTGATTACATATTCGTATTGTGCTTCATGAGAATTTAGCAAAAAACTTTAGCCTGAAGTTATGCATTAGAACTAAGTTCAGTATTGTCTATGGTTCAATGTTTAGGCGGAGTATCAGCATAAGGCATTCTCTCCAAAATCTACAGACAGAAGTGGGAAAATACAAGAATTTCAAGACCGTCGACCAGTAAGTCCTTAATGCTTGCCTTTCTCTCTCTCTCTCTCTCTCTCTCTCTCTCTCTCTCTCTCTGAATCCACTGTGATTTATTGTTTTTTGTTTTTTTTTTCGTGGTTTTACAGAAGAGATCTATTAAATTCACTTTTCCTCACATGTCTCGAAAAGGATCAAAGGTAATCTTTTGTTCTATAATGTGAAACTGCTCTTGTTTGGTCATTACATATATAGACAGCTTTAAAAAATCTTTTTTTCTTTCAAAATTGTCTTCAGAGTACCTTGGAGAATGATAGCCAACTGAAAGGTGCTGATTTGTTTAAAGTCATTGACATGAAAGAGTTGGAAATCGATGTATTTGAAGATTATAGTGAGGTATTTTATTAATCGTTTAAAATTTTAATCTGCGGTTTGTATTTTTTCTGATGATATATGTAAATTTTACAAGGTATTATATTTCTCATAGATGAGGAAGTCTCCTGTGCAAAGGATTTCACCGATTATTCAGAGAGACTCAAAGGTTAGTCTGTTTTTATTCTGCTTGATTTTGCTAATTCTATTTATAGATGGATGCTATGCTGAATACATTGCATGCCTTTTCATTAAACTACTTTTTTTGATATTTAGGACCTACATGACACAGAGAAAGGAGCGGATCTTTTTAAAGCAGGAGACATTGCGGATAATGACTGGATAGACAAGCATACCATGGTATCTGTTCATCTCTGTTTTCATTCCCCATGTTTCTACCTCTTAGTCATCTAAGCAAGTAATGGGTGTGGATTTTTTTTTTTTTTTTTTGTCTGTGCTTAGGACTCAAAAACAGGGGAGATGAAAAAGGCAAGCAGTCTGCCAAGCAGTGAATCAAAGGTAAAGGTGTCAATAAGTATATATAAGTATAAGTATATAATATAATAATAACTAGCCATCTATCATGGCCTTCCAATATTATTTGCTGTCATCATTTCTGCAAGTGATTTTTTATTGCTTGCAAGCTTTGAAGTGCACAAACAAAACGTAAAAGCCATCGGTATAGCCAACCTGATAGTCAACTCCAAAAAGTATTGGACAGCCTTCACGGAAAATTAAAAAAAAAAAAAAAGTTCTTATTATAAAATAAACACAATTTTCCCCATTTTCCAAACAATCAAAATCTACTTATGTTTCTGTTAATGTCAGACATTACTATGTGCTCTTATACTCTCTAAGCGAGGCTTTCACTGGGGGTTCTGATCATTTTAAACCAGTGTTTCTGGTTTCTCAACACCAAAATGTGATAAGTGATCAATAAGCAAGAAACAAATCCAAAAATACAAGATGCACTACACAGTTATGAAACATTGCATACATGTAGTGCATTTTGTATGCTAACCAAATGACCATTTGTGCTTATAATGTCACTTAAATTTTGAATACACTTTTCACCTTTAACCCTAAAGGCCAAGGACCAAGAGTGCTTTCCTGAAGACATTGAACCACCAGGTGCTACTTCTGGTGATTACTACCTTTCAGAAGCAGCTAAGGTACTACGCCCAACCTTTCTTTTAAACACATACACTAGTGATTAACAACAACCTAATGATGAAAAATGTGCTTCCTTGTTTGCAGTCAGTATTGTGAAACACTAGGGCAGCATAGCTTGATTCCAGGGCCAGTTCTTATTGCTGTTTTGCGTTTCTACCTGTTTCGTTCATCTACTGTATATAGATTACGAAGCTGTGTTGGCTAAGTGTGTTATGCCTTTTGGCTCACTGATATGTGCTTAAACCAGCTTGACAAGCTTAGGATAATTCACTTTCTAAAATGAAAGGTGCCGACTCATAAAGTGATTATGGACTGTGTGACTGCCTTTGGTTCTTTTTGAATGTGACAATGCTTCCATCTGGAGTCTTTCAAAAGAGTTCTATTATCATTTGCTTAAAAATCTGCTTTTATCTCCTTTCTTACTTTCACCCAGGAAAAAGTCTTTTTCAATATGTAGGCATTTTACTACCTTCAGGCACATCCAATCCTGATTTTCTACCTCATGCTAAATTTGCACTAGTTACAATTTGCACATGTCTCTGTCTTGTCTTGTCTTGTCTAATATTCCTGCAATAACTTGAAACCCACACATTATGCTTGAACCACTTGCACATGTGCACTTTTGTATTGTTGCACTGTATTGTTTTCTTGTCCTGTCTTGTTTATTGTATACAGATAGTTTACTTAAAAAATAGTTTAGTTTAGTTAGATATTTTGTATGTGTAATTTCTTGTTTTTCTTATATTTCTCTTACTAATTCACCACATTCTTGAATACTTGATTTTCTTATCTACATGTTGCTGAATGTGCGTGATTCTCTGTCCATCTCTTCAGGCTGAGTGGATGTCCTCCCAGATGGATGTGAGGCGAGCAATAACACCTGACGAAGAACTGGAAGGACTGAACGAGGAAGAGGAAGGGGTGAGTCTTCCAGCCAATCAGACATTCTGGACACCACAAGTTGAAAACAAATTAGCATCCAATGCATAGTATTTCAGTGAAATCCAAAACAAACAAAAAAACAAAAAAATAAATAAATAAAATAAACATCAGCTACAAAACTCTGGTTCTGTTCATGTTAACCACCAGGGGAAGTTAGAATCTCCTGCTACAGTACCATGTGTGCTGAGACCTTCCAAAAAAGTCACAGTAAGGCAGCATTTTCAATAAATACAACTATCATACAGACATCTTTCCCTGAAGCAAATTCTGAAAATGCAGCACTTGTAACAAATTAACAGCTAAAGGTGTAACTAGCAACCAATTTCCACTGTCCTAACCTAACAAAAAATGGAAGAATCTCTCGGGTGACATATGCTACATGTGGAATTGACTCACCTTTTGGCATACTGGAAAGTTTTTCTGTGATGTCTGCCATGGTGCCACTAAAAGGGGGCAACATTTAAACGTGTAGAACTTGGAGAAGGTACATGATCACCCCCAAGTAGCAGGACTTCCTGGATCTGCACATGTTGCACTGCAGACCATAGGCCATAGTAATGACATCCACCTCCCAATGGATCTTCCTAACAAACAAAATCTGACAAACAGAGGATGTGAAGGCAAGATGGCTACTATCTAAATAGTACCACAGGCTGAGAGCTGGGCAATACAAAGAATGCTCAGCAGGGCAAGTTTAGAGACACGCATTTCAGTTCAGCATCATACATTGGCTCGTACATCGTAGCCTCCTCAGGCCCCAAACTCTAATGTTGTGTGTCTTGTAATTTCTCCTCACTGTTTCTGAACTTTTCAATGTTTTCAGAGAGGAAGACATTTGGCAAAAGAGAAACACCCAATGGTCCTCATATGAGGAATGGAATGTGATAAACCATTCTGCTGTGTCACATGTGTGTTCTGAGATGCTTTTCATATCTCAGAGGACATAAGAGGAGGCCTATGGGCATTGTTTGTTTCCATATTAATTCAGTACGCTTCTTTTGGGTTTTATTTACAGGACACTGACAGTTTGATGGAGTGGTGGAACACAGTAGAATGTAAGCACTCATTAGTATTCCAAGATCCCAAACTACTAATCTTTCAGCTTTTAAATATTTATATACACTTAAGCCTTAATCAGCACAGACATTCACACAATCCATTATTTTTTTCAGTATGGGACGAACTGCCACCAGATGAGGAAATCACCTTAAAGGAGGATGAGACTAAGTAAATGATTCACTTTTCATTCATTTAACCCTTATATTATGTAAAATAAATGTACAATTTTTACGATTTAATTAAAACTTAAATAAAAAAATAAAAGATCCTGCCTGAAACGTGCTTGGCCTTGAGTATGAGCACATCTTTTATGTCATAATGCACACAGCCAACTGACACTAGGAAGGCCCTAAGCATCTAAAGGTGTTTTATGCATCTGTATGAACAAATAATTGCTACATTAATAATAATAGAAGTTAGGATAATACATACTGGGTGTTTTAAAGGCTATACAAGCCAAACAGTTTTCCTGGACCTATGAGAAACCCATTATTATCTATTATACCATACCGTACCATTACTTTCTTTTCTCTTGCTCAGATCTTTCACTGAGATTGCTGATAAAGTCCACCGTGGTCTCAGAGTTTTCTATAAAGTTTTCACTGAGCAAGCCGAAGTCCTGTATCAGCATGTGCTGCACCTGTATGCCATTGGTGACGACATCAGCAACTTCCACCGTCGCGCTAAAATCGCCAACATCACAGGTAGCACAACCACAGCAGTGGGTGGTGTAACAGCCATCGCTGGCCTGGCATTGGCACCTTTCACACTTGGGGCTTCAGTGATTGTGTCTGCTGTTGGGCTGGGAGTAGCAACCGCAGGAGGGATCGCAGCAGCTTCGGCCAGCATATCAGACAACGTCCATGACATGAACGTAGGTTTAATGCTTTGGTTTACTTTCTTCGTCCAAACTATTCAAGATTTGAAACTTTTTACTGTGGTTGTTCTTGTCTCCAATCATATATTGCACAAGAAACTCATGTTTTCAGTAGTCATCAGTGACATGACTTTCCCTCCTGTTTTTTCATTAAACAATAATATAATGTTATGTTCTATCTATGTATTTACACATAAAGGAATATTTGTTTAGGCATATTTACTCTCACTACTGAGGTTCCTGTTACATAATTACAGTATCACATTTTTCTGTAAATACACAGTTTAGAAACTTTATATTTTTAGCCTTGGCTTGTGCAATCTTGATCCTTTCCTCTTGTAATATGACAACAGAACTGCTGGTTTTCAAATAAGATTGTCTTTTTGATTGTGAGAGTGTCTGCATAATAACTGCAAACACTGTAACCTTCCTATTTATAGAACTTCCTTTTTACACTCTAAATGCATGGGTAGTTCCTGTCTAGTCAGTGTGTAGTATGTACTGCAAAAATACACAGTGTTTAGGTTTGCCTTTTGGGCCTCTCTAATGTAACTCTCCAAATTCATAGAGGATCAGATCTGGCAGCTATTTGACATTAATATAAATCCATTAATTTTCACTATTTGCCTTCTTAACAAGGACCGCAAGAAGATCGAGGTGGTGGTGCAGGACTATGAGACCCGATTAGCCGAACTACGCTGCTGCCTGTCCTTTGTCGCTGAAGGTGTGCGCCGATTACGCTTCCACCCTCTGCTGCGTCGTAACAACTACTACACTGGTGACTGGGAGGTTCGGCGAGCACTTCAGACCATCAGCCTGGTCGGAGATCCAGTAGAGCATGCTGAGGACATTGTGGAGAAGTCCACGACGGCTCTGCACAATGTGTGCAAAGGCATAGATAGCTACTTTATCAAGGATTCGAAGGAGATAAAGAAGGGCTGCAAGAAGGAAGTGACAACGCAAGTGAATATGTTAGCTAAGCTGCTACATGAAGGCTTAGTGGCACTTAACTCCATACGAGAGCAGTTAATGGAAGCTACTGGGCAAGTTTAAAATGGGAAATAGCTATAAAGAATTAAATAAGTAAAATAAAGAATTTTAGATTGTTACCTATGTGTTATATATGGCTGGTCATATGCTACACATGATGGAAAAGTGTGACTCTTGCATGTCCTTGGGGGAACTATTGTTGTTATTAACTTAAGAAGAGAAATGTGACATGGAAGTCACAGGTAAAAGAACAATCATATGTAGGAATCTTATGTGTCTTAAAGTTTTATTTTATATTTCATTTTTTTTTTTTTGCAGTGGAGTGCTTGATAGAATTTGGTAAGATTACGTAAAATCCTGTATGTACTTGACCAAAACAGCTTCTGTGTTTGGAGTTTCGGTTTCCTTCTTCTTTGTGCAGTTTAGTTCTTGTTTTAATAATCACTTCCACAATGGGAAATACCATTCACAGTAGATACCATTCTGGAATCCAGTTGCTGTAGTCTTTTCATCTGTAATCTGTATAGTAAACCAAAAAGACTGAAAAAAATCAGGCAGGAACTGAGAGTGCTAATGCCTAATGTAAGGTGTATTTGTGTTAATGTGTAGTTTTCTCTCATTTAGCCTGTAGTGCAATATACAGTGCTCACAATATGTAACTAACCAGCCAATCCCATGGCTTTATTTATATATGCTTTAAATTTGCAAATAACATGTCAAATAATATGTATACTAAATTTTTAACAAGCATGGTAGCATAAAACTTTTTAAAATGTATGCAATTTATTTGTTGTTTGAGTATTTATTTGCTTATATTCCTGAATAATTGTGTAACCAGTCTTCATCCATTTATTTTTTCTATATATTAAACTAATATTAAATACTCAGTTTAGTACTTACACACGTGGACAAAATTGTTGGTACCCTTCCGTTACAAAAAGAAAAACCCACAATGGTCACTGAAATAACTTGAAA
>JAOVYU010000039.1:6019227-6029735 GCA_025674565.1 Synodontis membranacea | reverse complement strand
AATCATCAGTATGTGGTTGAACAGAGCGTCGTTGTTTATACGCTCTGGAGGGGAAATGTTGAATAGTTGGTGTGATCAGCAGCAGTAGTTGCCCCTCTATTGCGCCGCTGTTCTTAATACCGAGGGCGGGACCTTGACTTTTGGGTTGCCAGATCAGACAATTTCATATATAGTAAGTATAAAACGGAAGTTAAGGAAGTATTATCAAAGAGTAAAAGTTAAGAACGTATTATCAGCATAATATTTAATTAGGTTTTATGACATCAACGTCCTTATAAACATGGTCATCATATTTAAAGCAACTTATTAAAATCAAATCGCCATTGTCCCAAAAACATTATCGTATGACGAAATAATCGTTGGTCTAGTGAGTTGTGGGAGTTTTAAACTGCTAAAAGATTGCACTTTTTTTTTTTTTTTGAATTCAATCTGGCAACCCGGGATGACATCGGACGCAGTCTTGGGACAAGCGCCTCTCTCATAGCGCTCTCAAAGTAGAGAAGACAAATCCTAACCTAACAGAGTTTCATGCAATGATCTTGACTTTAGCGTTTTATTTTATCAGACATTCTAATTGACAAACATTCTAATTGACTCGAGCCGTTTGAAGAAAAAGTGTCAATTGCGGAGTTTTCTGATGATGTTGGATCACGTGGAGAAGAAGGAACATGTAACGGCCATGTAGGCAAAGACACCGAGATCAGTCATGGTAAGAGGCTCGGGGGAAAATTCACTCTTTTAACTTTTGTATAAGAAAACAGATGTTTGTTTTTATTTCTGAGTTATGCATGCATCATGTTTTGCTTTGTTCCTAACATTTCTATTTAACTCTCTCTCTCTCTCTGTTTTTTATCTATCTATCTTTTTTTTTTTTTTTTACTGCTTCTTTTGTACAGAATGAACAACTTCCATTAAAAAGCATCTGTTCTGATTCAGACTTCCTGTTCTTATCTCTGAAAAAAGTTTGGTTGGAGAGTTGGAATGTGGTTGGTGGTGAGGGAAATCCCCCCCCATTCTGGCACTGGGGCAATTTCACAAAATTGTGTATAAATTGCAGGCTGTATTGTACTTTAATTAACGGGTGGTAATTTTGATATCAATTCAGGAACAAACCTTATAATCTTATGATTTTCAGAGTTTTCATACTGTAGGTTGTGGTTTGTTCTGGATTCATGTTACAGCCGTCTTGTACTTTGCATGAAGTAGAGAAGCTCTAGGTATATCTAGTGCAAGGTGACATTTAGAATTAATTATAAAGAGTGTTTAAAAAAAAAAGGTGTTGTGGAATGGCAGGAAAGACAATAAATCAATGTTTTCAGTACAAGTTAGTATGGCTAAATAAATTGATGTACTCCTGTGTCATGTGTCACTAATAGGGAAGCTGCCCCAGGTCTATGAGAGTTCAGTAGTCCATTGACATGCAGAACAGTACTGAACAATATGCATTTATTTTATACAATATAGATGTCTAGAGCTATTCATTATTTTCAATCCATAAAGATAAATTGTGAATACTGCCTATTTTGTAAAATGGTTTGGTCTGTAACAGCTTCTGTGGCCACCAAAACAGTCTTGGCGAATTACAGACATTTGTTTTTACAGTCTGTGGCTGATAATTACTTTCATTATAGTAAGTTTGCAAAGACGTTGCATAAGAAATACATGCAGTTTATTATTTCCAGGTAAATTATGGATTAGCTTTCTGTTGGGGGAGATATATATACCGCAATAATTTGTCAACAGTAATTTATTAAACATCAGGATCTGTTTATAGTTATGCTTAATGTCCAGTTAAGAAGTCAGTTATGCTTTTGACTATAAATACATTTAATCATATAATTTTTGAAGGACATTTGTGAAGGACATGAGACTACTTAAAAAAAAAAGTAGTGCAGGATGGTTAGGTATAGATTTGCTTCTGCCATCTTATTTGTTTGTTTGGACAGAAAGATCAGGAATTTGTTATGATGTGTGGATGCTGGCTACAGCAAACTAATGTACACGCTTGGTTAAAGGCAAACTACAGAAGTACAAATTTGCTTGTTAACCTTTCACAAAAAAAAAAAATAAATAAAATAAATCCCCTGTGCAGTTTTAATTATCACAAAAGCTAAAAGAAAAAAAAAAGGAAAAAAAAAAAAGAAAAGCTGCGTTGAAAATGTAGAGGGAAAAGGTAGCACAGGGTTTGAGTTAATACAGACAAAATAAGCTTTAGAATGATGAAGCCAGCATTTGGTGTGTGGGACTGGGTGGAGTAGTTTGGCAAAGAGAGGGACCGAGAAAGGGAGGGAGAGAGAAAGAGAGGCCCACTTTATTTTGGGATACCTAAAGAGCCATGGTGATGGTAGGGGTGATGCTGCATTTTCCACATTGGAAAAGCAGAAAGAGAAACGGGTGGATGGGAAAATGAGAATAAGAGGCAGAATGAGAGGGAAAGAAAGCAACAGTGACAGAGAGATATTTTTCTAGGTTTAAGAGGTGTGAGTTGGAAAACCCCTGCGCACAGACAATAAGTGCACGTGTGCTGTTTGGAGCTTGCAAGTGGAATGTACCACAAAACCATCATCAAAATCATCATGCTGAACTTGAATGAACAATGTTTGTATTAACATATTTCGGATGCAGCCTAAAGTTAAAATTAATGTTTACAGAACACTAGATGGAAAAGCACAACTGCTGTAAAAAGCTGAGCATCTTGTTGATCCTTCTGTTTTCCCATGCCCTTTCGCTCTCCAGTTCTCTTTCCCTCAGATCTCTATTCTCTCATATTGTGCCTTGCTATTTGCTTCTCCTGGTCTTCTACTCTTCAACTCTCCCTCACTCTCTCTTCTCTGTGCTATGTCTGTTTGGAGGAGGTCTCCAGACATTTCCGGTAGAAGCTGCACACTTTCAGACTGGGGAGAAAGAGAGGAAGTTGAGAGGAAAGAGAGGAAGAGCAGAAACCCCTTTTACACACACACACACCCTACTGGACAGAACGCTAGGACACACACATTCCGACAACCCTGCATATGATATTTCCTTGCTAGACAGGAGAGCACCATGAAAAACTAAATTTACAACAAAATAGGAGAAACTTTTGAAGAAAATATCTGCACACAAATGTCAAATAAAGGACAGAAACACCATCTATGTCCATGGACTGTCTATTAACTCTATGTTTTAATTTATCAGGACCTAAATGAGGACCTAAATAGCAATTATGTGTAATAAGTAATTTATTTGCCCAAAAAGTAAATTAACATTCAGAATCTAGCTGTAAAAAGTACACCCTTCCTCCGTTCACAATCATTAAGAGTGTAATTGCAGATAGGTGTTACTAATGAAATACACAAGATAGTTAATCATCAACAAGTGTGACTACCTCTGTAAAATAAGATGTTCTGTAAACACAGATGGAGCACTCAGGTGTGTGCCTGTATTATGCCAAGAAGAAAGGACATTAGCCATGAAGTCAGAGAAGCAAATGCTGCTTCTCAGCAATCTGAAAAGGGTTATAAAGCAGAATTAGAAAATTCTACTGTGAGAAGGACTAATGGAGAGCCTTCAAGTTGCTAATTTCCCAGGATTGGTGAGACCATTTAATGCACAGAGATGGAGGATGGGTGCTGATTTGGGCTTGTTTTGCAGCCATAGGCCCTGAGAAACTTGCGGTGATAAACTCCACTTGTTGGGATATTTAGAGAGTTGGGCATAAACGAATGAAGAAGAGGGGGCAAAAATTTCTCCAAAACAATGTGAGCCTGATAAACTCATACAGAAAATGTTTATCGGAAATATGGTTCTACATATTCATACCTTGGTTTTGAAAATAAGGGAGCTTTCCCACATTGGGCTATAAATAAAAGAGATGTTTTTGGTATCCCACCCCTGGCCTTCCCACCAGCCATACCCCTTATATTTACATAAGGGTGCATACAGTGAACTCTGAAATAATCACTAGGCAACCACTTACTTTAAAATATCAACAAGGAGTGGATTACCTAGCTCCAACATTACCAAAGTGACTACAGTTAAGTGGTCAGTCAGATACCTGGTTGAAGGAAATACTGTGAACTAGTGGCACCAGCAGGATAATATCTATCTTTCATAGAATGTACACGAACAGCCCTCCATGTTGAAGGCTATCTTTAATGTCTAGGCTTGAGCACATGCACATACTGTACGACTACTCAGTGTTCAAGTGAGCAAGCAAGAGAGTGATTTATTCTAATTTTTTTGCATGTTACTGATACAACACCACCATAAAACTCTGATTACCATAGAACATTGCATTGCAAAGATCAGCCAACAGGCCTGACAAATAACAGCAGCCAGCTAAATAGTAGAATAAAATATACTATATTATTGCATACTATATTGAATGTAGCCTAGAGAAACGTGCAGTAAAAGTAGGCAAAGCAAACAGACTCTCTCATTTACCATCATCATCATCATCATCATGTGAACGGTTAGACTTAAAGATAGGAACAACAATATGCAACTACAAAACCAACCTGCTACAATAAACAATTAAAAAGTCGGATGAGATAATAAAGAAATAGTATTCCTACTTATTTTTTGTTCTATGTTAGAAATGTTGATCATGCAATGGCCTATAGCCAGTTATGTAACACCAATCATCAGCTTTCAAATGTATTCGAGTTGAAGGAGGGTGTACTTACTTTTTTCCCCATGAGTGTATAGTATTATGAATTTTTCATGTGAAAGTAAATTCAGTTTTAAATTTGAAAAGTAAATTAATCAGGTGTTTGCAAAT
Organism: Synodontis membranacea; assembly: GCA_025674565.1. Lineage (NCBI taxonomy): Eukaryota > Metazoa > Chordata > Actinopteri > Siluriformes > Mochokidae > Synodontis > Synodontis membranacea. The sequence goes on along the minus strand of JAOVYU010000039.1, from coordinate 6,024,976 downwards.
TTGAATTTTAATATGATTGGCTTAGATTGTCTTAACTCCTTAAACTCTCACTGGCTTCATTCTTGTAACTTCATACTAACATTCCTATTAGTCTCAAAGTAATTACAGAATAATTGCTAGTTGTTAAAGGTATTCTTTAAGATGCATAACTGAATAATAAGCTGGGATTATAAGGAAGGCATAAAACACTTTTTGGGGTGCTGTTACAGGAAAATGATCAGCAACAGGGTGAGTGACTGTTACCACCCTGAATTTGATTATTTTCCGATAACAGCACATCCTGAAGTCCTGTGAAGATGAAGCTGGACTGCTGTTGACGCAAGTGGTCAGGACTTAAATAACCACGAACAATTCTGCACCCAAGTCTTCATCAGTGAATCAATAGACAATGAAAATGATGATGAACATTTTTCTCATTGATCTACACTCAGTACCCCATAGTAAAAAAGTGAAAACAGAATTTTAGACATTCTTGTAAATTTATTAAAAAGGAAAAACTGAAAAATCACATTTACATAAATGTTCAGAAATTTCTCCTCAGTTCTTAGTTGAAGCACCTTTGATAGCAATTTTGCAGCACTTAGTTGAAGCACCTTTTTGCAGCCTCGGTTTGATGCAACAAGCTTTTCACACCTGGATTGGGGGATTTTCTGCCATTCTTCTGTGCAAATCTTCTCAAGCTCATTTGGTTGGATGGTGACCGTCGGTGGACAGCTATTCTTAGGTCTCTCCAGAGATGTTCGATAGGGTTAAAGTCAGGGCTCTGGCTGGGCCACCATAGGACATTCACAGAGTTGTCCCTAAGCCTCTCCTGTGTTGTCTTTGCTGTGTTCTTAGGGTCATTTTCATGTTGGAACGTGAAACTCAGTCTGAGGTCCTGAGAGCTGTGGAACAGGTCTTTATTGAGGATATCTCTGTACCTTGCTCCATTCAGCTTTCCCTCAACCCTGACCAGTCTCAGAGTCCCTGCTGCTGAAAAACCTACCCCACAGCATGATTCTGCCACCGCCATGCTTCACTTTTGGGATAGTATTTGGCAGGTGATGAGCACTGCCTGGTTTCTTCCAGACATAACGTTTAGAATTGAGGCCAAAGAGTTCAATTCTTGGTTTCATCAGTCTAGAGAATCTTGTTCCTCCACAGTCTGAAAGTCCTTCAGGTGCTCTTTGCAAAATCCAAGCAGGCTTTCATGTGTTTTGCACTGAGGAGAGGCTTCCATCTAGCCACTCTGCCATAAAGCCCAGATCTGTGGAGGGCTGCAGTGTTGGTTGTCCTTCTGGAACTTAGTCCCATCTCCACACAGGATCTCTGGAGCTCAGTCACTGACTATCGGGTTCTTGGTCACCTCTCTCGCCAAGGCCCTTTTCCCTCGATTGCTCAGTTTCACCAGGTGACCAGCTCTTAGAAGAGTGCTGGTTGTGCCAAACGTCTTCCATTTGACAATTATAAAGGCCACTGTGCTCTTGGGAACCTTCAGTGGAGCAGAAAATTTTTTGTACCCTTCCCCAGATCTGTGCCTTGCAGCAATCCTGTCTCTGAGCTCTGCAGGCAGTTCCTTTGACCTCATGGCTTGGTTTTTGCTCTGATATGCATTGTCAGCTGTGAGGCCTTCTGTAGAGAGGTGTGTGCCTTTCCAAATCATGCCCAATCAATTAATTTACCACAGTCAAGTTTATACCAGTCAAGGTGCATAAACATCTCAGCAACGATCAAGAGAAATGGGAGGCACCTGAGCTAAATTCCAAGTGTTGTTTCAAAGGGTTTGAATACTTATGTAAATGTGATACTTCAGTTTTTTTCTTTTTAATAAATTTACAAAAAAATATGTCTGTTAATTTATGCCTAAAATAAGTGTCTAAAATTTTGTTTTCACTTTGTCTTTATGGGTTACTGAAAGTAGATTAATGAGAAAAAAATGAATATATGAAGACTGTAGCATCAGGCTGCAACATAACAAAAGTGTAAAAAAATGAAGGGATCTGAATGCCTTATGTTCAGCTCAAAGAGCTCACAGGGTGGGGGGTGTACCCTGACTAATGACGCAAGTCAGCTGGGATTGGCTCCAGCTTCCCTGTAACATACAGTGGATAAGCTCCATAGAATATTAATAAATGTTTTATTCTTCTTATGCCACAGCAATTTGTCTGTGAGCATATATGCGAATAGCAGTGGTTAGTGCTTTCCTCCGAGTGTGTTATGCTGCCGTGCGAAAAAAATGAGGTTGGCTGGTTTCATCTGTCTCAGAAGAAGCATGTGTTTGCCTTCTCCCTACAATGTTGGTAGCAGCAATTAAATATGAAGTAGAATTCTGTCACTAGCATACAATGAGCCAGAGATATAACAGATGCTTCATTCATTGATGAGCATATTATTTGTGAGCATTCAGATCTGTCTGACTGTCTGTCTGTCTGTGAATTTTTGTGTTTTGTGTTGTAGCCTAACATGCATGGAAGTTTACCTTAGTCTGATACCACATCAACCAAACACTGCTAAGATTATTTAACGTAACTTTGTGTAATCAATTTTGCAAACAGGCAAAAATTGTCAAAAAGTACATATAAACAAAAATAACACTCCAGCTACAATGTTCTGAGTTAGCTTAAAACTACTATAATAATAATTAATTCTGGTAGAAGTGAAGCAGTTTCTATGTTCTATGCAAACAGACAGGTAGTATAATCACAGTATAGGATGACTGATATCTTACAAAGCCATTTTCCCCCCTGAACTTGAATGGTTAATCTTATCCTGCATCACATCATTGTTTATATATATATATATATATATATATATATATACACACACACACAAAGACGTAAGCAGACTGAATAATAATCAATTAATTAATAATATATTTTTGTTCAGTCCATAAGATGTTCCACAACTGTATAGACTTTTTTCAAATTTTAATTTGGTCTTCCTGTTTTGAAGGCTTACCAGATAAACCCTTTGTATTTACTTTAGTGAAGTCTTCTCTTGATTTTTGACTTTGCTACACATATACCTACCTCAGGGTGTTCTTGATTTGACCAACTGTTGTTGGTGTTTTTCTTCCCCATTGAAAGAATTCTTATGTTATTTACTATAGTTATTTTCTGTGGTCTTCCAGGACATTTTTGTGTTCCTGAATTCAAAATTGCTTTTTTTTAAAAGAATGCACCAAATAGTTGAACTGGCCTATAAAAAGTGTTGCAATTTGTTCACCAGATGTGCATATAAGTATTGTAAAATTAATGCTGAATGTCTTTACTTTTTAAATTCTATTAATTATTTCATTTCAACTCAGATTTATTGAAGCATGCAATTACTGTTTGAATACCTGACTGCATAGTAATAGAATACTCTCTGTACTTTCAGCCTATTGAACATACAGTATATGTATTGTTTTTAAAAGGGGACTTTTAAAAGCTTTTTTTGTGTGTGTCAAAGGGGATACATGACAAATTATTGTTCCGCTCAGTGCCAACCTGGATGTTTATCATTCAACTTGAAAAATGCAGTGGCAGTAAAATTGACAACTCCATCAGATGAGCCATTTCAACCACAAAGCTCAAGCAAAATACAATGCACATTGCAGGAAAAGGGCAATAGCTCTCTAGAGAATGCTTTTTCTCTTTTGCTTTCTGTCTCAGTTCAAAATTAAAAATGATGGTGGTCTGGGAAAACCCTTAACATGGTCAAATTATGGCATATTTTGTTATATGTTGTACATTTGAAAACTAAATACTTTCCTGAATGGAAATATTATTCATGTTGTTTGTATCTTGGTCATAAATACAGTTCAAGCATATCATGTTCTGGCTGCATATCGACACCTTGCTAAAATAATCGCCTAACTCATATTTTCAGGTTTTTCAGGAAACACAAAAGAAAATTAAACAAAAAGTCACACTCTTGACATATGCCATTGTCCCAAAGTGGTAGAATCATATTACCTGATCAACTGAGGGCGTAGGCAATTTTACCATAAGTGGCCAGCATCATGAGGAGATGATTTAGGCAAAAACGCCAATTTTGCTGAAAAATGTCTTAGGCGATTATTTTAGCAAGGTGACGATATTAAATTCTGAGTGCATTTAACATATAACATACATACGTACTTACATACTTACATACATATATTCATAGGATCATGAAACTATATGTCTTTACACCCCTCCCTGCCTTAATCAGTAGCCTACAGTTGTTTTTGCAGCCATACTTATTAAACTGTTTCCTTATTTTCTTAGCAGATAGAAAGTTAATAAAAGCATTTCTAATTTTTTTTTTTTTCTGTAGAGCCCCCTAATATTTTGTATTAAACATTCTATTGCTATTTAGCGTAGAAATAATCTAGAAACCTAATGGACGCAGGTTTGGATCAATTAATATTACAATAACAGTAATAATTGGGTTAAATATTTCACCAGTCACTATTACTTAATACTAGACTAATAATATCAAATAACATTTTGCAACTGTGTCTCATGCCCTAGTCATCTCAAGGCTTTCCAGTTCTCTTCCTCTTGAGTGATTCAGCAGAGTATACAGTCTGATTCCAGCAAAAACAATGTGATCCAAAGACAATCCAAGGAAACTCCAAATACATGGTGGTGTGTCTTTAAGCTGCTGAGTCCAGCGCATAGTTTGGTGTGCTTGTTTTGTCTGCCACAGTGCTGGTATTTGTGTGCCCACATACAGAATGCCTTTGTGCAGAGGCCGAGTTATCAAGCACTATGAAATGAGTGAACACAGTGCAAGCATCAAACTGCAGATTCCTATCAGTATGCGCATCATCAGATACACAAAGACAAATTTCTAGAGGTATTACAGCATTGGTATAACATCCATTCATCCATTCATCCATCTATTATCTATACCGCTTATCTGGCAGTGTTGGGGGAAGCTGGAGCCAATCCCAGGTGAGAGGGGGGGACACCCTGGGCAGTTAGCCAATCTATCACAGGGCTAACACAGAGAAGAACAGCCATTCACACTCACATTTGTACTTACGGGCAATGTAGAGTACCCAGGACTGTGGGAGCAACCCCACGCAAACACAAGTATCGATACTCCTGGTCAAATATAACCACAATACAAGTGAAAGTTGTTCAGTCAAATTTTTACTTGAGTTAAAGTACTGGAGTACTTAAGTATTCAAAAGTTTTTTTTAATATTTTCAATGTCTGATGTTTTTAGTGTTTTCTTTTTATGATCAATGCATTATTTCTGAAGGTACTTTAGTCAATAATAATATTGATTCAACATTTGCTAGCTAACTATTAGTATGCATGAGCAGTGGATTCACACAGGACAACCTGGCAGGCAAATCCATAGGTGAATCTATATCTATAAAATCTAGAAAAATTCTGGAAAAATTCATTAGACCAACCATAGCATAAAAACTGCAACTGCTACAAGCACAGACAAGTATGTTTAAAAAATGTATCTGGATATAAACAAATGATTTTATACCTTGGAAGGTATAAAAACAGGTCTCAGGTTGGACAGTGAATTTTTGTAGGCAGTGATGATGCTTGTACACGATAAACAGTGTTAACATTTAAAATGTTGAATCTTTCTTCATTCCAAAAATCTCAGATATGGACTTCAGATACGGCCGTGGGTGCTCTGATGAGAAGTCATGATTTTTATCTGCTGAAAAGTGTACTTAAGTACAGAACTCATTTCTCATGTTAGGTTAATAAGTTTTCCCAAAAGTAGATTAGATTATAAATGTCGAGGTACAGTAGGCCAAGTGTCTTTCAGC
>JAOVYU010000039.1:5983508-5994843 GCA_025674565.1 Synodontis membranacea | reverse complement strand
AATTAAACCATTTTTTCCTCTTTCTCTTGCTTCTAAACAGAGTCTTAACTCTTCAGTGGAAATTCGCTGGATTAGAAATTCAACTGGACAAATATTTAACTAAGAGAGACTGGAAGATGACATAGCAACATTACAGCATGATATGGTATACTGACGTTTTGTAAGCCATGCTACATTTCACAGGGCCATCTTGGCTCTGTCTTTCGCAGTTGCTCCGTATGCAACTAATCGCCAGGTACTGGAGCGTGTAGCAGGGTAATGTGTTTCAGGCTTTCATGCACTGCTGCCTCCAACTGATTTGCTGCTTGCCAAGAATGACTTCAATATTATACCATAAGTGACTGTGTACTCTTGCCTTCCTTTCTCCCTCAATACTTGCTTTATGTCTCTCATTTTAACCAAAGAATGTTATACATTCCAAGCCTTATGTATAGGCCTAATGTTACCTTGATATGTGTAAATTTGGTGTTATATGTCGATTGCCTGTTATTAATAGTTTTCAGAGGCAACAGCTATAGTGGTACAAGCTCAAAGATAATGGAAATCCCACTTCACAACCAGTAAATTCTAAAAATAATAATAATAAAAAAATAAAATTTACAGATTTCTGTAGCCGTGTGCAATAGCAACAAAGGAAAGCGTTTCACATGAAATACTTGTGAGCATAGCCCGCACCCCCCCCCCCCCCCCCCCCCCCCCATTTGCTCTGTAGAAAAATCTATTGACATTGCAGCCTTTTCACTGAATAGTTTACACTTTCTTTCCTCTAGTGCATATTCTGTTATGTATGTAAGTCTTATTTCAAAGGAACTTTTGACACACAGAGACAGCTGACACAGGTTTGAATGGCACACAAGGTACACGTCAATGCCTGTACAAGAAAGTTTTCTTTCTGTTACCTGATCAAGCCACAACTAAAAACAAATTAACAGCACATAATGACAGTGTTCTGGGACCATAGTTCTCAAAGCGTGGTCGGTAAATCATATCCAGGGGGTCGAGTATTTATTTATTTTTTTTTATATTGATACAATGGGGGAATAACAGCCCAGCCTCATCATAATTGCCTTCATATAGTTATTAGCCTCTTTGACCGGCTGCTTGAATTGAATTATTTAAATCCAAACCTCATTAACTCATTCAAAAAACAGCCTCTAAATAATGTCTAATTGGGCAGATTGTGTTCCGTTTGTAGAAGCCTCTATGGCTGTAAAAAAAAAAAAAATCATTTGAACTATTAACCTCTTATTGGAATAGTCGGATTATATTCAGAGGGCAGATGTATAATTTATTTAACATTTAAGGTGTCATTGGCTGCAAAATGTTTGATAAGCCCTGATTTATGCTACTTATTGTGAAAGTGACATGACTATTTAGGACAAATTGGAGTTTGAAGTCTACTGATTTTGATCCTGCTCTATATAATTCTGATCAAACAAAGGAGTGTGAACATTTGCTTTTTGTTTTTAATCTTGTCATTTTACATAATCGTTCAGAGATGCAGGAAGGCTCTGAAAGAAAAAAAAAAAAAAAAAAAAAGAACTGAACCAAAAGGTTAAATCAGATTTTGTCCAATAGGTGGTGTTAATGAGCAACTGCAGCTTGCAAACAACGTGTCTCCTATATTTTTTTTTTTTTTTTTTTTTTAAGGCCAAAGGGCTGTTTGTACTACGATGAATAGCTGCTCATTTGTGGTGATGCTGTGCACATTTTGGATCAATAACACTTATACTCTCTTCATTAACAGGCACAAACAGCTGTGCTGAGCAGCATTCACACATTGTGCTGGACAACATCATGTAAATGTTGATGAAATTGCCTCTATGGCCTTTTTCTTCCGCAGTACAGTACACAGGGGTGTGTTGGATTTGAATAAACTCTTGAGAGCGGAGCAGATTTATCCACACATCTCTGATTGTTATTGTTACTGGTTCCATATGCAGCGCCATATGAATTCACGTAGCTCCCATATGAATTTACATAGCCACCACCTCTCACTCAGTTTCTCCCACTGTGTGAAAAGAGTCGATTTTTCCTTTGTCTGTTTATGAGTTGCATTGTGATCCAGCTGGCTTTGATTGTCATGGCAGCTCCACCAGCCAAATCCAAAGATTGCTTGCATAAGAGGAAATGCTACAAGTTTCTGCTTTAATCTTTGAGTTATGTAATTGGTGCACCCCACCCTCCTATATTCTATTATATTCTACTCAACCTTACACAGTCTTAATCTTGTATAGTCACTGGATTCCAGCACTCTCTATAAAGAGTCTGAATCCCGCTTTGTTAGAGTTGACATTAACCAAGCACTCATAATCCATTTTGGAACAGTCGAGCTCCAAAAAAAACCCTTGATCTAGAGAATTATTAAGTTGTTTTATATAAGAGGTGGTATGAGTGTGCATGCGAGCTACATGAGGAATGAAGCTAAACCCACAGCCAGACTTAATCCAAATATACTTTGCACAGTGGGAAATGTGTTCAGTTCAGCGCTTTTAAAGCAGGTCTCTTCATAACTATAAATACCTTGGCATGATTCATCCTTCTCACTGTAAATACAAACATTAACCAAAGAAACAAGGTGCCTTTTGTAAGCTTCTCTGTATAGCTCTTATTATATTAATGTTTACATTTTTTTTGGTAATGCAAAACCTCTTATTAGTTTTAATGATGTAATAATTGCATGCAATGTTTCTATGTATTTTGCATTTGATCAGTGTGATATATATTTTTTTCCTCCTTCAAGAATTAAAACTGGACATGAATAATAGTGTTGTTTGTTGCAGCCGTTTTAGTGTGTTGGGTAATGACATTTAGCCCATATCGTGGCACAATGGCACCAGGCATTATAAGATATACAGCTGTAGAAAAAATTAAGAGACTACTTCAATTTTTTTCTTAAATCAGCATCTCTATGTTCCATTTCATTCCAGTGCCTGTGGTGGAGTTCCAACACAAGCACACCTCATTTTCCTTAATAAGGTACTGATTAGGTGACCGCCTGGACCAAATCATATTTAACGAGGAAAAGTATTAAATCCACTGCTGTGGTCATAACTATGCTCTTGCAATATGACCATTTTGGATGCTGGCAGATCCTTAATTTAATTGGAATGCCAAAATATCGATTCATCATGCCAAAAGAGTTAAAAAAGAAAGTTTTGAGTGAAAAACGGAAGGGTACAATTCTGGCTTTACTGGCAGAGGGATAGAGTGAGCATCAAGTTGCCTCCGTCCCCAAAATTCTCCCACTTCATAAGAACAAGGTCAAGCAGCAGACATTGGGGACAACAAAGTTTCAGACTGGCAGAGGGCAAAAATGACTCTCCACTGACCAGGATGGCCTTTGAATGTCACTCAACAACCGTAGGATGACATCAAGTGACCTACAAAAAGAATGGCAAATGGCAGCTGGGGTTAAGTGAATGGCAAGGACTGTTCGACACAGGCTCCTCTGGGTGGGGTTGAAGTCATACAAAGCTAGAAAAAAGTTCTTCATCAATGTGAAGCAAAGAAGAGCCAGGCTAAGGTTTGATAAGGTCAATAAGGATTGGACCGTAGAGGACTGGAGTAAGGTCATCTTCTCTGATGAGTCCAATTTTCAACTTTTCTCATCAGCTAGTCATCTATCTAATGGTTAGACAGAAACCTGGAGAGGTCTACAAGCCATAGTGTCTCGCACCCAGTGTGAAATTTGGTGGAGGATCAGTGATGATTTGGGGGTGCTTCAGCAAGGCTGGAACGGGGCAGATATTTGTTTGTCAAGGGCGCACGAATCCTGGAAGAAAACTCGCTTCCTTCTGCTCTGGCAATATTCCCTAACTCTGAGGATTGGGTTTTCCAGTAGGACACTGGCTCTATTCCACACAGTCAGGTCAGGATGGAGGACCACGAGATCAAGACCCTGACATGGCTGGCCCAATCTCCAAACCTGAACCCCACTGAAAACCTCTGGAATGTTATCAAGAGGAAGATGGATGGTCAGAGGCCATTAAACAAAGTTGAGCTGATTGGATTGTTGTGCCAGTCTGGTAAGTCTGGTGGAGAGCATGCGAAGATGCATGAAAGTATTGACTGATTAGGGTTATTCGACGTTGATTTCTGAACTCTTCATAAGTGCAAACATTTGCATTGTGGATTTTATGCATTATTCAAGGTATGGCAACTGCATCTTTTTTTGGTTATTTTGACCAGTTGTCATTATCTGAAATTAAGTCCCCTAGGTGACAATATTTTAAGTGGAATTTGGGGGAAATGTTGTAGGTAGTTTATGGAATAAAGCCAAAAAATTTCATGTTCCTCAAACACATACCTATAAATAGTAAAACCAAAGAAACTGACAATTTTGCAGTAGTGTCTTAATATTTTTCCAGAGCTGTGTATTGGAGAACATTAATGACACAGTAAAAATGGCAGCGGCTGAGTGGTCAAAAGAGGGGATAAGATATTTAAGGGAGAAAGAGATAGAGAGCAAAAGGGAGGGGAGGAATGTAGGGAGGCAAAGCACAGTGAGAAACAGGAAGGGGTTTAGAGAGGACGGGGCAAAAGACAGTAGATGGGATGATGGGTAATGACAGGGTGAGAGGGCTCAGACAGAGAGGCACAGATAGGGGAGATGGAGAACAAGAGTGAAAGAACGAGAGAGAGAGAGAGGGGGATGCTGTACATGGAGGAATGGTTGAGAGCAGGGAAGTTTTTTGTCTCACTAGAAATCTGAAGAGTGGGCAAGAGAGGGACTGAATGTTGTAGAGAGCAAAGGTTATAGACAAAGAAGTTTGAGAGAGAAATAGGGTAAGAGAAAAAAGGAGAGTTTGTGGGATGAGAGAGAGAGAGAGAGAGAGATAATGTAGTAGAGAAGAGATAGCCAAAGATTGGTGAAGATAGAGAGGGAAAGGAATAGAGAGTGAGGGATAGACGGGCTATGTTGACAAAGCAGCGAGACTCGGCAGAACAAAGGGGAACGTGGAGAGAATGAGCTGGGTGAAACATCAAAGGGATTTTTCGGCCCCCGTTACCGGGACAACAGGCATTTGCATGCGATTAGCTTTTTACATCATATTAAGGAGGGAAGGGGCGCGGGGAGGGTATTATAGATCATACTGGGAGAAAGGGGTGCCCACTCACACTGACTTTCAGGCTGACAAGCGACCATTTGTATCTTCGAGTGCATGCATAGTGCTGAAAACTATGAACTATGCATATCATAAAAGTCATAAGTGAAACTGCATGAGGATATATTATGCAGTTAAACAAGTATGTTCTCGGGGGGAAAAAAATTTACCCTTCCTTGTCGCTGAAGTGGTACACATTTTGTATGTTGAGTAGGCATATTTACTTAAAAGGTGCGTGCACTATTTCTTTATAGCTTTAAAAATAATGAAACCATTATATCAATGTTTTGAGTTTGATACAGATGTAAAGTATAAAGCCCCAGAGATAAGGAAAGGTATTCTTTAGTACAATTTTTCTGAGAATGTATATCAAAATGTAGTCCAATCAGATTTCATGTCCTTAGCATTTCAACCATAAAACTGAAATAGGGAAATTGGAAGTCATTCATATATGTTGTAGGAATGTGTGTGTAGAGTATGACTGGTTCTGACAAGTATTATATATCTGTCCCTAAAATTCCAGACATGCACCTGCTCCTGCACCCCCCCCCCCAATCTCTCTCACTGTCTCTCAGCTATATGTGATGCCTCAGTGCCCTCAGTTCTGTGGCCACATTGTGCTCCCCGGAGTTGTCATGGCCGTCGTCGTGGTGCTATTGTCATGGCAATACTACAGTATCAATACCCCTGACACTGCGACAAAGAGACAGCAGCCCACTGCCACATCACTCCACCCCTTCACCATCCGCTCATCTCTCTCTCTTTCTCTCCTTCCTCACCCCGTCCTCTCCCCCTGTCCCTATCGATCCCTCCATCTCCCAGTAAATATGTACATATTGATCCCCTCACATTACCCATCCTCCTCTCTTTCCATCCCTTTCTCTTTTCTACATGTTTTCCATAGAACATCTCTTACCATTTCCATACCTCACTCCTTTACTCCTTCCCTTTTCACGCCTTGTTCTTCATCATCTCTCATTTCATCTTCCCTTACCATTCATCCCTCTTCCTTCTCCCCATGCCCTCCCTCCCCCCTCTCTCCCTCCTTCTCGGCATGTATATTTTTTCTGTTTGTCTCTGTCTCACTCACTCTCTGCATATTAATTGGTGCATTTTTGCTGCGGAGCAAAAAAAAAAGGGAAAAACAATCAAAGCTGTCAGGGGCGGGTGGCCATGCTACTGTATCTCACACACACACACACACACACACACACACACACACACACACACACAATAGACAAGCAACAATATACATTAACACTGTTTATGCACATATAAATATAAAATTAGGCCAGTGGCATCTCCTACATCTTAAACAGTAATAAATGATAATGAGTATGTGTCCCCACACGAGATGCCTATTTTCCTACTTGTCTATTTGTCCTATTTGGAATTGGGCTTATTAATCAGGTGGCCATTTTGGAACGTCGTGTCAAGTGTTGCGAGGTGGGCTGAGTAAAATGGCACAGAGGAAACTGTCTGAAAATGACAAACATGGCATTACACCCAAGTTTCTCACCACACAGAGACTATAATCTTTATTTTACAAAAATATACTATACATAAGATTAAGCAAAGATTCATTAAAAAAAAAATTTAAACAAAATTGCCTAAATCAGGTATGAATTTAGTTCTTGTCACTTTTTCATAAAAATCCATAAAAGATAAAATCCAGATTGCTTTAAAAAAATGTCAAAGCTGTTCGCTAAGTGTCATTTCAAAAAAAAAAAAAAAAAAGGGAATGCATTATTAGGAATGCAAATAAACAAATAAATATATTTATAACTTCTGCATAACTATAACAATAGAATATTCATAAATAAAAGCAACAACAGAGATTTCTTAGCTTCTCCAGGTAAAGAAAAATGACTTGCCTTTAAATTCAATGCTTTAAAGTTTACTTTTGCGTACGGATCTTGATTAGTCACGTGTATGGAAAAAACAAAAAAAACAAAACGAAAGGGATAACAGATGCATGCTTTAAAAACAAATGCTTGCCTGTCAATAAGAAGTGGGCACAGGTTGGAGCGGACCGGACAGGGGAAGCTACTGCACCTGCGCAGGATCACGTGACGCGAGAGTCTTTAAAAACCTCCTGCCAAAAAAAAAAAAAAAAGAAAAGAAAAAAAAACTACCGGCTACCTTTATAGTGAAAGTTGTGTCAGGTATGAGCAACTGATGGAAACTGCTGCCTACTTTGCGTTAAAGTTCGGAGCAGAGGTGTGACCAGAATGTCATGTGTGTCTGTGCGGGGGGGGGCAGTTAACTCATTTAGGGGGGGGCAGAAAAAAATACCCGCAAAATAGGTGGAAAACCACCACTTACTACTAATACTACTATTACTCATAAATAGTGGCAAGTCTTGTTTTTTTTCCCCAGACAATTTTCTTTGGATGGACAGAGCATAGCCTACCTGAGGGGGGGCAGGGCTTGTCGCTGGGGGGGGTGGATTGCCCCCCCCCCCAGCCCCCCGGTAGACACGACCCTGGTTCGGAGCAGATCTGGCAATGTGCAGTAGAAGACGCGCAGAACAAGAGGAGATCTAAGCACAAGTTTGTTAACGCGATTAGTGTGACGTGTAGGGGACGCAAAAAGAAAAAAAGAAAGAAAGAAAAAAGTGCACGATCGAGCTGTCAGTAACCTGCACTTTGGTTTTGGTGTGCGCTCGTAACACGGGCATCCTGCACATGAGAACACTTTTAAAATGGAAAGCCTTCCGTCGGCGCTCACACTGTCTCATTCACTCACTCACTCACTCACTCACCCACGACTACACAATAAATGGATCTTTAAAAAATGCAAACGAGAGAGAGAGAGAGAGAGAGAGAGAGAGAGAGAAGAGGGGAGGAGGAGAGAGAGAGAGAGAGAGAGAGAGAGAGGGAGGGAGGGGGAAGAACGGCGTAAGCTTGTATACAACTACCTCGATTTCCATTTCCCCCCCAACTCGTAATGTATTTAATTCAAGCGAAACGTAATCATGACGTGTCTTGTCATTAATCTCCTCGCCGCCTCTCCCGTAAGTACATTGAGTCTCACTTTCATCACAAAATAGCTTATAAAATTTCAAACTATTCGCTAATTTGCACTGCGCGCGCACTTATAAATGATTATATGATCATGTGTTTGTCAATGTTCTGCATGTAATTTCCTTTTTTTTTCCTTCCCCCTTGGATATGTTGCGATCGCTATGGGCTTCATAAACAACAAATAACCGACGACGACTTTTTTGGGGGGGGGGGGGGGTAATGGAGAAAAAGAGTCAGCTCTTGTGTTACATAGTCTTCACTTGGCGCTTCTTTTTTCTTTCTTTTTTTATTAACACGGTTTGCTATGTGGAGTCTCAGGTTGATTGGCGGCTCGAGCATCCCTACAGGGCACATCATCATACATGTAACCGCACAAGACACAATTGAGCGATCGAGCGCGGAGTGTGTCATGTATGTGCGCCTTGCCCTTGCAACCAGAATGGGGTGCTTGTCTTTAGTCTTTGGGTCCTGGGTTAAGCTATATGCACGAGGGGATCGGATTACAAATCTTCATAAAAAAAAAAAAAAAAAAAAAAAAAACAGACTTTAATTGTTAATGTCTCGAACGAGTGTTGCATGCGACTTTTTTATTATTATTATTATTATTATTATTATTATTATTATTATTATTATTATTATTTGCACGTCCCAAAGAGGAACTTAGGAGTGGAATAAAAGTGTGCTTAAGTAATGCTGAACTTGATGTCTGGATGATGGATAAAATAAATAAAAAAAAATTAAAGCATGAACTTAACTTGCTCGGTTATGCAAAAGTTGTCATCTGTATATTTTTGCGCATACTTAGGGAAAACGTGCATTGAGGTAATTGATGGGGCAGTTTATCTTTAGCACCAGTTTGTTCCATTTGTGTGTGTGTGTGTGTGTGTGTCGAAACCGAGTCTTGAAAGTGCACCGAGGTCGTGTAATCATTCTGCATAGCCTATAGCCTATAATGTCGCTAAACTGCTGACCTGTACGACTCCATACTGAGCCAGATTCTAACTGTTGTACCCGATGATGTCCATCGAAACGTTTTACCCGGTGGTGTCATTTCTGAACTTAAGTGGAAACTGTTATTATAGCCTGCGTTTACAGGCAGTTCCAGCAGGACCACTTGTCCTAGGCTATTCTCACCTCTTTATAGTAGCTTACACAAGGATACGAGCTCCAGCTGCTGCATGCCCCCGCTGCGCTTTGCTAAATAAGTGCTGTTTCGAAATGCATCCTATTCTAGGTAAAAAATAAATAAATAAATAAATAAATGAAAATAATAACAATAATAATAATAACACGAATGCACGCAACGACCTTCTTTTCCTAAATGCAAAAATCCAAAAAAAAAAAAGTTCTAAAAGTGCCTGTTGGTCTAGGAGGCACGGGGTTAGTCTGAGCTCTGGAGCTGATATTGGCAGAGAAATTCAAGATGAAACCCATGATGGCACTTTTCAGCTGCTCCTTCTTCGCCCTCGCGTGTCCCTTTCCTCTCCCCCTCTCCCCTCCCCTCCCCTCCCATTATCTTTTGTCGAAAGAAAATCAGGAAGAAAAAAAAATGGAGACAAATAACCCAAACACATTCCTCAGTCGCGTGCAACGAGCATCAAAAACCAAAAAGCACTACGCATCATTATGTTGTTTTGTGATTTGGTTAAACCCGACGCTCGGGCGCGCACTCGTGTGCTCGCGAGCCATTATTTATTTTATTAATGAGCTCTCTCTCTCTCTCTCTCTCTCTCTCTCTCTCTCATCTCAAAAATTGAGATGGCCGCGAGAGGGAAGGGCGAGAAAGCCACTGAAAATGGTTGCGCGTTATTGACGCCCAAAGGCCGTAGTGGAAATTCCTCTCGAGATAAGCGAGCGGACGTGTCATCAAATGTCGCCCTTCGCTCCTTAAAGTGGGATACAAGCCCAAAGCCCGCCTTTCCAGCTTTCCTTCTAAACCGTAGCTCTCTCTCCCCCCTTCTTCTTCTTCTTCTTCTTCTTAACTTTCGAAGGTGACACAATCCAGGCAGTCATGAGGGGGTATCATTTTACCCCTTGAGGCTTCCAGCTAACCTTTTAAAAGTGAGGTGACAAATAAGCTTGAAAATGTAAGACTGAAAGGCACTTGGAATTCAAATAAAGGTCCTTTCATGATCCATTCATGTTTCAGAAATCAAGAGTCCTGGAGGCAACTTTAAGGATGAAATACTAATGCCGGGATCAGACTGCACCGGTTCAGGCCGATATTGACATGATTTTTGTCACGAGTGACAAATTTCCAGTGTCTGGCCCGAAACGTGAACGCCTTTTAGAGTGACATAATCGAAGAACAGCGTTGTGGGATCTGGAACACGCCATGACAACCCAACTAAAAGTCTAGCATGTCAGAATATTTCTCTCTAATTTTCCTCTCCTACAGTAGTTTGACAACTTCTGCAACGTGTCCCTACTGTGACCATGACTGATCATTTCTTGACCCTCCACCTTGATGACATGCAAGGATGTGAACGATGATTGGTCTGGGTCAGTCTTGTAGTGTTGCCCGTCTCCTGACCTGGCACAATTTATGGCACTATAATCACCTAATCTGACATGGTGACCATCGTGAAAGACAAAAAAAAAAATCATGTAGTCTGATCTTGGCATAAAAGATCTTCTAGAAATATTTAGTCTTTATAGTGTAGTATCTGTACGGTATAGGTAAGTGATTCTCAAAGCGTGCTTTCAGTCAGGGAAAGCTATACGTTTATTTCTTTTTCTCTCACTTCGTTAGTGGTTATCAAAAGTATTATACTGTATGCAGGCTCTTGCTGTGTTCTTCTAGTAAACCGATCTGACCTACCTCTTATTCAAAAGCTCAAAAACTCACAGGTGTATAAATAACATCAACTTGGTTCTAAAATCTCCAAGTTCTTAAAAGAGTAATAAACTGTTCCATTCCTCGTACCCTCATGTGGAGACCTTTTGTACCTTTACCTAGAGTGGTGCATATACTGGACCTTTAACGTTTTACGCTAAAAACTAATTAAAGGCTGTTGATATATCTTAAAAACTTTTTAAATGGCACACTACATCCGTGTTTCTGGATGATGAGATCTACATTTCTAGATGAAATATAGAAAAAGATCTCCCCTTGATGGAGCAGTTTAGTACTTTTTTCGGATAGTGTAAGTGATTCTCAAAACAGGATCCATGAACCATAGCCTGGGGGTTTGTAGCTTA
>JAOVYU010000039.1:5924795-5938836 GCA_025674565.1 Synodontis membranacea | reverse complement strand
TTTCAATAAATATACTTTTTGTGACATTTTTGTTTGGTGGTGTGCCTTGTGATTTTTCTAATATGAAATATGTGCCGAGGATTAAAAAGGTTGGGAAACACTGAATTAGGTGATACTGTACTCTGTTTTTAAATCAACTATTTTTTTTTAAGGGTAATGTATTAAACTTTTAAATGAAATTAAAGTGCTTTCAGAGCATGATTTGGGTCATATTTAGGGTTTAAACTTTTTAAATAGGCATTTACTAGCATTTTTAGTGACTTCACCAAACATTCGCGATTTTCACATATCCGCGCCGGGGTCTGGAACCTAACCCCGCGAATGTGCGAGGTATTACTGTATTCTGTAGGGATGTCACCGTTTAGGGAACAGTAGTTCATATTGGATCAGGAAGCTGAGATCCATCTGTTGCATGATAGATGCAAGTTTCTGAAATCAGTGAGTATAATAGGAGCTAGAAAAAGAGAAGAGTGGCCTGGAGGGGTGTTACAAAGCCTAACCATAAACTACTGTTAGAAAATTACAGTGTGCTTCAGTGGCAAGTTTAACTTGGGTAACACCTCTCTATAACATCTCTCTCTCTCTCTCTCTCTCTCTCTCTCTCTCTCTCTCTCTCTCTCTCTCTCCCCCTCCTTCGTCTCATCACCTACAGCAGCTCCCCAGGGCAGGCACTTAAATACTGCAATCTGTCTCTGTCGCTCTGTCTCGCAAATGTTCTTGCTCTCTCCTCTCTCTCTTGCTGTCTATCTCTATTCACCCATGCCCCCCCCCACTTTCTTTCCCTCTGTCTTTTTTTCTCCCACTCTATCCTTTTTTCTTTCCATCTGCTCCCCTCACCTCTGTTCACCTGTTCATCTGCTGTAATACTCAGAACATGAAACAAGACAGATCTTTATAATGAAACCATCATAGAGATGGAAAACTTGAAGGTGGGAGGGAGGTAGGGAATAGATAAAAAAAAAAAAAGAGTGAAAGAGAACAAAATGGGATGTAAAAGCTTTAGAGATCGAGGGAGCAAGAGAATGGGCCTGAGGCAGCGTGTGAATGCGTTAATTGCGTGGGCTTCTTTTTATTCTTTTTTATCTTGCTTTTCTTTCTCTTTCTCAACATGACCTTGCTCCTTTCCTCCCTCCCTCCATCCCTCTCTTTCCAGAGCTTCCTCTCTTTCTCCTTTTATTCGATTCATCTCTATGTCCCTTCCCTCTTTCCAAACGCAGATGTCTGTTTTTCTTCTCTCTTTCTCAGCCCTCCATGAACGTCATTTGCACTTCCTTGCTGAAAATATAGGGAAGGAAGGGAAAAGCAGAAAATGGTGGGGCCATTCTGCTGACAGTACAGAGAGCATGGAAGGAGAGAGAAAGAGAGAGAGAGAGAGCATGAAAGGAGAGAGAGAGAGAGAGAGAGAGAGAGAGAGAGAGAGAGAGAGAGAGAGAGAGAGAGAATGTATAGGATTTGACAAAAGGACAGAGTTTTCTGTTCTTCCATGTCAGCATTTTATAGTTTTTAAGTGAGGGCTGCAAGAGGCTGATTTGACAACCGCCATCGCTCAATATGTTGCTGCTCTGACTTGGCAATGTAATAGAAACCCCTCTATCACTCTCTTTCTTCATCAATCTCCCTCACTTCTCCCTTTTCACTGCAGACTAATTCAACAAGAAGTATTTCGTGGATGTGCTACCTTTTTTTTTTTTTTTTTTTTTTTTTTTTTTTAGCAAATCATAAATGTTTCGCGTTTTTGTGTCATGCTCTAACAGGGATTGTTTTGATCATGGACTGTTTCATCCACAGATTAGATGAAAGTCATGGAAATGGGGTTATGCAGGATCTCTCTCTCTCTCTCTCTCTCTCTCTCTCTCGCTCTCTCTCACACACACACACACACACACACACAAAACCCTTATAACCTTCCATTAGCATAATGATTAATCCAGCTAATTAATGTCATGTCTGTGCCCAAAGCTAACCTTAAGTTTAACCTCAGTAACCAAAAGGAAACATATTGGCCTTTTTTTATTTTACATAAAAGCTGCAGTAAGAGTAGTATTCCTTACGGGGACCAGCCAAATATTCGCATAAGGTCAGAAATGTCAAAAAGTTCTATCCAGTGTCCACTTTAAGATGTAAAAGCATGTGCACACATACACACTGATTGCACGGACACTTACAGGCACATAAAGACAGGAAGACGCACTTTGAGTTGTGGCATTTTACTGTATACATTATTCATGCAGAAAAGCATCAGCAGATACAGTCAGGAAGACAGGTGAGTGGAAAAGAAGATGGTATGACTGAGATGGAAAAGGGATCAGAATGAAAAATTCCAGACAGCACTGAAACACAGCGAGACAACGAAGGAGAGATTATAAAATTAGGTCAGTTGTCACACAGGAATTGACTGGCCATCATGGCTCTTATGGAATCCCTAAGCTCCTGCATGTGTGTTCTGGATGAAGCTGTGACTCTGTGTGGTGTGTGTATGTGTGTGTGTGTGTGTGTGTGTGAGAGAGAGAGAGAGAGAGAGATATGCAGTTTGGTCTCTTGAGTCTACTCTGGCTAATAGCTCTGCTTTACAGGGAGATGGAATCATTCTCTTATAATATGCTTCAAGCTCTATTACCTCTTCCCTCAATGTTACGATTATGGAGTACGCTCAAGACACAAACACATCGAACATATAGGCTATGTGGTAATGAATGTAGTTTAGAGTTGGATTAGCAGGGGACCCCATAATGTAATGGTAATGGGAGAAGATCTCCTGCCGGGGAAGAAGATAAACTGCGCCATGGAAAACTTTGGAGTCGAGATGGAACTAAATCACATCACACTGAGCAGTGATGTTCCCCCGCCGCATGGTTTCGTTCCACTTCAGAAATAATATACTAAACCCTCGTCTCTCTTCCTTACTAATGTATTCGTGTTTATGCTTAGGAGAAGTGTGCAGGGGTGTAATTTTATTTGTGAGGAACAGCACGGCCTTGCAGTGTAGCTAAACGCCATATTTATCACGCATTAATGCAACTATGCATATTATCACAGTAATGAAAAGTACAGATTTTCCTGTTGATCATTCTAATTAGACTGCGTTCCATCCGTAGGCATTTGTATACTGTGAATCAGATCACAATTTCTGGATGTTAACTTTATTTATATAATTACCGTTCTCTATGCAATGATTACCTAAGACTGTAGAAATGCATTGTGTTGAAGCTTTGGTGAGCTTTTTTTAGACAATGCAGCCCTTCCATTAACTGGCTGAAAAATGAACATCAGCAGGGGTGGACAAATCATAAATGCATTAGCTGGTCCACCAAGCAAGAAAAAGCTCCTGTGTGCAACCAAGTTACCCTTGTTTTGGTTGCCTGGATACATGATTGACTAGGCTAATACAATCTGATAACTAGTTAAGTGCATAAAGCCAGATTAAGACAGACGGATGAGTACGTGGTCATTTAGTACATTGCATTTGCATCCTTGACAAACAAACAAACAAACAAACAATCAAACAAAAATTACATGTGGACAATATTTCATCTATAAGCTGTAGTGCTGGCTTTATTTTTCTCAGTTTCATGCTTCTGATTCAGAAAAGTCTGTCATCACTGCATGTAAATATATCTTGTAGTAAATATAGGAGCCCTTGGCCAATGTGTTAAGTTCAGCAGGTGGCAGGATTTGGAAGCAAACACTATTGCAGCATCAGGGTGTAACACACCATCATGTAGCACATTAACTTTAAGCATGCCAAATGAAAATATATGAGTAAATAAGGAGTAGGATGTGTTTTCTTTTTCTGGTTGCTGAACTGACTTGTCCACTGGGCAACTAGGAATAAAAAATTAATTACCTCAACATGAAATCTACTTGTCCCAAGCACACAGGATAGAGATTTGTTCTCTCCAATTTTAGGTGGTGTGCAGATACACTATATGGACAAAAGTTTGTGGACACCTGACCATGATGGGTCCTTCCCCAAACTGTTGCCACAAAGTTGGAAGTACACAATTGTTCAGGATGTTGTTGTATGCTGTATCATTACAATTTTCATTCACTGAGGCTAAGAGGCCCAAACCTGCACTATGGGTCGAGCTCGATGAAGACATGGTACGCTGAGGTTGGTGTGAAAGAACTTGAGTGGTTCTACACAGAGCCCTGACTTCAACCCCACTGAACACCTTTGGGATGAACTGAAACACCGACTGAACCCCAGACCTCTTCACCCAACATCAGTGCCTGACCCTGACTAACGCTCATGTGGTGAATGGACACAAATTCCCAAAGACGTGCTCCAAAATCTATTGGAACGCCTTCCCAGAAAAATGGAGCTTATTATAACAGCAAAGGGGATAAATCTGGGATGTCTATCAAAGCACATATGAGTTTTATGGTGAGGTGTCCACAAACTTTTGTCCGCATAGTGTATGTACATCACATACATAAGTTAGGCCTAGTTTTTCATTCATGTCGATGAAAGGCTAAATTACACATTGAATTTAGACTTAAACATATTAACTGTGTTTTGTCGACATTGTTTTGACATCATGCTACTGTACAGTCATCACTACAATTGACGATATTCTTCATTAGAATGTGCAAAAAAAAAAAAAAAAAACACGGGGAAAAAGAAATCACATGCAATTTATCTTGAGTACCATGTTGAATGTGGCCCAGTTTAAGTGTGAAGTTTGGCTAATGGCTAATGATACAAGGTAGCCTAAAAAAGCCTTTAAGCTTTTTTGATCATGCCTGCTTCACCACACCGCTTTAGGAGGAGACTTGCTTTTGAAGAGAAGAGGACAAGTTAGACTTTTACGGGAGTTTGGTATGGCTAATCTTATGTCGCGAAAAAGGACAAACTTTATGCAAGATGTACAATATGCTAATGAAAGCAGCTCTAAGAGACCTAAAAGAAGTTGTGTGTGTCAGTTTTGATTTGTCTGTTATTTCTCTTCCAGCCTACAGCAACAGGGAACCCAGACAGCCGCCAAACACCGGCCTCAGACACCAAAGGTGAGTGTGTCTCTGTGGCTCCAACTTGTCTTCTTGTCTTTCTCTGCTTGACCCTTGCGTTTGTTGTGTACTAGCTGCTCTTATACCACAGAGATATTGTTTGCTCCATTCTGACTGGAGAGGAGGTATTGATTATTTTTTTTTATAACTGCAGCTCTGACAGCAGTTGTGGCTGCAAGGTTTACACAAGATATGACTATTAAATAACAAGACTGAGCAGTGTCAACAAAATGGGAGTCAACGCACTGGAAAACATGTGGGTCACCAGATGAAGAATGCATGACGAAGTCTAAAATCAAGGTCATGTTAATTGTTTTCATGGACATGAAGAGCATAATTATAGAGAACTGGGTTCCCGATAGAGTAACAGTGAAACAACACTGTTACAAAGTTTCAAGAACCTTTTTTTGTGAGAAAGGTTCAGAAGAAAGAGGCAAGAGCTGTGGGAAAATGGTTTCCTCCTTCATCAGGACAACACACCAGCACAGAGAGTGCTCTGAGTGAAGCAGTTTTTGGCCCAGAAATGTATCACATTGCTTGATCAACCTTCCTATTCACCTGATGTTTCTTTTCCTATTCTTTTCCCTAAAATCAAGTTCTACACTCAAGGGAACGTGTTTCGAATCTGTTCCAGAAGTGAAGAAGAAAACGATGATGCTTCTGAGACAACTAACGAAAGAAGACCTACTGCACTGTTTTGATCATTGGTGTGTAGTTGCAGAAGGGGAATATATTGAAGGGGAAAGTAATTGAAATGTAAGTTTTCTTCATTAAAATTGAATTCCAGCATCACTTTCTTTCTAAGGGCAGCACAGTGGTGCAGTGGATAGCACCATCACCTCACAGCAAAACGGTTCTCGATCGAAATGTGGTGTCTGACATTTGTGTGGAGTTTGCATAGTCTTCCTGTCAGTAGGCTACTCTAAATTGCACAAAGGTGTGAATGTGAGTGTGAATGGATGTTCATTTTTATGTTGCCCTGATTGGCAACCTGGCCAGGATGTACCCTGCCTCTCACCTCAAGTCAGCTGGGATTGGCTTCAGCTTCCATGCGACCCTGACAGATAAGCTGTATAGTTAATAGATGGATGGATGGATGGATGGATGGATGGATGGATGAAACTTTTTCTAATATATTATTGTTTCTGTAGTAACAAGACTAACAGGATTGGGTAGAACTCTTTTGGCACAGGGTGAAAATGTACCAAACGTGTGTTCTGGTGCCCTAAAGTATGTTTAGTTGGTTCGGAAGGGATTTGGTTAAAAGCCACTGTGTTTATTTAAACCTGATTTGTTTATTCATTGATTTTATTTATTATACATTCATTTGCACTGACTGATTTTTATTATAGGAAAGGCGTCTGCCACAGCAGGGAAGCCTGAGCAGGAGGAGGAGATCGATATTGATCTGGAGGCACCGGAGACGGAGAAAGCAGCTCTTGCCATCCAAAACCAGTTCAGGCGTTTCCAGAAGAAAAAGAAGTAGATCTTTAATCCAGCAACTGTTATAAATGAAGCAAACAAAACAGGAATTTGACATAGCAAGGAAGTGGTGGTAGAAATTTGTTTATTTTTTAAAAAAAAAGTACATAGTAAGCAGAAAAAAAAAAAGCAAGATTTCTTCTGCATGTTAGGGACTGATTATTGGGCAAAGGGGAAAAAATCTAGACAAGAAGTGGAATTTATAACCTAGCATGAAATTAGTCAGCCATTTGCTTTCTAGCAAAACTTTAAAAAATAAATGACAATTACACAGGAATGGCACAAAGCGCCAAATACATACCCCCAAAATGATCAAAAGCCGAAATTCCTGAATCTCAAAAATGGCCCTAGTCCGAATATCTGGCCTTGAATACAGAAACCCCTCAATATTCCTGAAACTTAGATCCTGTGCTTAGACGTGTCTAAATTCAGTCTTCAAAATCATAGACCAGCTCAAGTCCCTGCACTGAAAAGGAAGCCATTTAACAAACAAAACGATATTCTCCATCCACAGAGGAAGCACACGATACAAAAGAGCACTTGTCTCATTCAAAAGAGCACATTAGCATTTTCCAGCTCCCACTTCTTGACTTCCTTTTTATTTCTTTCCTGCTCTTCCCTGTGGCATCGATGACAACTTGGGCACAGTCGCAGATTTTGTTCTCTGTTTTGGTTCTGTTGCAGAAACTAAAGGGAAGGTGTATATCGTGTTCCCAGGTAGTGTTATAGCTATCCCTGAGGTTGCACTATGCAGTCACATTCATAGAGAAACAGGCCAGTCAGAGGGATATTCACTGCATCCCCATGGTATGCTGTTTCCATGCCAACCTGAATTATTGATACACCTTCGGTTGCAAAACAGCGTGCCCAACTGATCAAAAAACCAAGAACAGTTGAGGTGAGGAAGACATAAGCAGTAATACAACTGTGGAGGAAGAACCCATCAGTATTGAATACAGCAGACCTGGTCTAAGTAACTACATTGAGTAACTTCATGAGGAAGGAATGAAACAGAATGCTTGATTTGAGGTGCAAGAGGTGAAAGCTGTGCACACGATCACAAATTAATCGCACTAGACCTAATTTAGACCTCACTTCCCAGTAGCTTACATCCCAACATAGGGGCACTAAATACAGATTGAGGAATAGAATTAGGACAGAGAGGAAATGGAGACCACAAAAACCAATTGGAGCTGAACAATATGCCCAAATTAAACCGACCCCTTGAGCCATGAACTATTTATAATAATTCTAGGCATAATCTTGTCATTTTTACCGCAGACAAGCACAAACACACTTTTTGTTGGCACAAAAAAGGTAAAGTCTGTAAAGTACATAAAACACTGACCTGCTCTGGAAAAGAGGAGCTCTAACTAATTAATTCTCTATTACTGGAATGTAACCTCTTTTTCTATTTAAAGGGCTGAGGCACAATTAGCACATTCAAATCGTGCTCATTACGCATGGTGAGATATCCCTAAAGCATCACTACATGATTGGAGTCTGTAGTCCTATGGATCTCGTTTTCATCAGATAGCTAATACAATCCGAGGTACATTTCGCATAACAGCATTTAAAACCATTTGAAAGTCTTACTTGCTGCAACAGGTCTTAGTTGTGATGTTTACCAAGTAAATCATGATTGGAGTGAAATTTGTGTTCAACTATTTTGAATGTTTACCCATTATGATTGTTAACATTCAGATAGTTGAGTGTTAACCTGGCAATAAGTTATTCATTTTATTTCACTCTCCCTCCTCCTGTGGCCCTCACCAATGTATCCCACTGTTACAATCTTTGGCCCATTTTAGGCATGACCTCCTTTCACTTTGCCTGGAGGCATCTCAATCTTGGATCTCCCATACTTGGCATGCCTGCTATGCTGTTTGAAAGCCACTTTTAGAATTCTGTATAATACTCAGTGCAGTTGTGGTCTGTACTTATATCTTAGCAGTTACTATTAAAGTTAAGTACTGTATATCCAATGTGAAGTACTGTATATCCAATCTACTCTATACTTTGGATACTATATATATATATATACAGTATGTATGCTATGTCAATACTCTATCATATGAATACACTTGGGAATAACATTTCAAATTTGCCTTCTCTTAGCACCTCTCCTCATCCCTAATTCAGACTTTTCTAATATGTTGCATTAAAGAATTATGGCTTTGCATAAAAAAAGGCAAAGATTATCACCACCATGTTGCTTTTTTTTTTACTCAAAATAGCATAAGACCTCGGAAGTGGAGGAAAGCTTTACCAATAGTCATGAAACTGCAAGCAAGGACGAGAGGATAAGTCAAGCAACACTGGCAAGTTGCCAGAGCCACAACCTGACCTCAGAACCCTCTTCAGGTGACCTTTTTAAATGGACCGAATTACATCACTTCCTGTCTGTTGATTACTGATGTGAGCCCAATCAAGAGATGTGGTGCTTCTGATTTCTTTAATTGCACCCCTGCACTTCGTTTCCTTGCTGCTCACTTCTTAGCTCCTCCCTCAGAGGAAGTGGAAAAAGGGGCATGAAAAGGAAACAAGGACTGGAGGAATTGAGAACAAATGAGATCTTTTTGCTTATTGAATGGTTACTTTGAAGTAACTGCATTAGCTACAGTACAATGATTACACACTAAATTATCCTTACTTAAAACGTAATTACTGTACATGTGTACCTCACGCGATTAAATGTTCATGTTTTAGTCAAAACCAGATCACCTGACTTCTCCGTTTTTAAAGCAAGTCATATTCATTGACTTTCTTGCAAAAGTTTTATTTGTATTTTTGTTTACTCAATTAAAGGGGCCAGCTCACCATTCCCAGAAGCCTCTGGGCTAAGTAGCGAGTCGCCATTTTCAATTCCATCGATATCTCACTGTGTTCCATTTGAAAAACAAGCCGTGAAGGCCTAGGCCAAAGATCATAAATTGCAATGTCAAATTGAAGATATTTTTTCCGATTAGTTATATTTCAATTCTTCTGACCAATCCATTCTTTTTTTTTTGTATGGTTATTACGTTGTATTTGACCAGACCTGGCAATCTTCTTCCTTGCCAATGTCTTCCATTTTTATTAGTGAAAGTTGTCTTGTAAAGACACTTAGGTGAGTGCGCACGCAGAGAGCTAGCAGTTCGAGAGACAAAAGCGGCCATGTGCTTTCAAAACACACGTACACAATAACAAGATTTGGATTCTGGGAAGGGTGAGCTTTAATATAATTATGGAAATGTTGTATTTTTGGTTATTGGATTAGAGTTTTTTTTTGAGAGAGGTGGAACATTTGTACTGTTGGCTTATCTCATGTTGTACGAGATAAAGTACTAGGAAACATCTGTGTATCCTTGCTCTCTCCTTGATTCCTCTGAGTGCATTTTAAGAATTGGTACATCGTTAAAGATGGTGGACGTCAATTAATTTCCAGCCCATGGACTGAAGGAAGTAGGATCAAGGAATCAAGGAGACATCAATTAGGGTTTTGGGAAGCACCCATGGAATCTGTATCTGCCTCCCACTGGGACACTGCAAAAGATTTGACTGGATGATTGGATATCAGTAATATTGAGAATCTCATGGCAGTCCTTATGGGGTATATGGGGTAATGTAGATATACAGTAAGTCGCTGATTTCTGATTGAAGTCACTGAAGGAGGTCCCTGGGGAGGGGCATACAGATGCTTTGGATTGGGACCTGTCCTCTGTAGGGCATATGTAGTTGCTAACCACCTTTTTCCATGTTACCTAGAGAGGGAATATGAAAATGGTTGCGACACCACTGTGTTACATCACTGCAGGTCCTGTTTTGTGTTAGTAAATTTCAGTTACTTTATGCGATCCTGTGTGGTGGAGAAAGCACATTCAAACATTCCTGATGTGTTGCTTTGAATTATACACAATTAAAATTTGCTGCAGATTGCTTAAGAAAACCACCTTGTGCTCTTTTTTTTTTTTTTATGGGTTTTCCGTTCACAATAATTGTGCATTACAATACATTATAGATGACAGGGGAAAAAAAAGCCTCCGAAGAGTGCATTAAACAGTATTGATGGGACTCGATGCAAGCTACTGTCCCGGTTCACTTTTTGTCTGGCCTCACTTCCTATGTGGTTTGTTGAATCGTCTACGTCAACCCAGTATGCACAGAGGTATACGAGGAACTGTCATGTTGCTGCTGATTTTAAACCTGTTACATTTCTCGTATAATAGCTACGTGTAGCACTTAGCAGAGGCAAACTGTTCTTGAATCAGCTGCTGAACAGAGAGTTCCCAGAGGATTTTAGTTTCTGTGTTTTTCCTCCCATGGGCCTCACTCCATTCGACTGCTGGGGCGATGAGCCATGACTGAAGCTTCATTAGGACAGCTAGTCTCCAGAGGAAAAGGCTCACTGTCCACAGGCGGTCTCTATAGATAGTCCTCATGGTTAATGTGCGTAAGGTAATAGAGAGCTGAGGAAAGAACTCACAGCATCACTCAGGGATGCAGGGAAATGCAAGGAAGCAGCAGGACCCAAAGGAAACAGTGGATGAACAAAGGACACAAAGGAACCTTGTGTTTCCATTAGGAGTGGAAAAAAAAAAAAATGGAGGGCTCTTTCATGCTTATGTGTAGTGACAGACTGCAGGCTCTGCTCAGAAAGTCAGTAAAGTAGCAAGAGTTGAGGTTTGGAAAAAGACAGATGACTTGATGTTTTATATAAGGAATTAGAGGGATTACATTTAGGGGATGACAAAGCGTGCTAGAATTATGTAATAAATTAGATCATTTGCGTAAATGGCATGTTCAGTGTTTAAAAGAACATTTGAAAGAAACACCATTAGCACATTACTACTGTATTTCAGTAAAACACTTACTGCTATCTATTTAGATTCCCAAATGACTAACCATAGAAGTTCCCACAGCCCACAACAGGTTAAAAAGGTTAACAATACATGTAAAGTGGTAGACTACAATACAAAGGGTAATTAGAGAAAATGGGCCCATGCAATGACAATGTAGCTTTACAAAACTGTGCTGTAATTAATCCTTAAACGTCTTTAACAGCACCTGCTCCATAAAAGATAATGTCTTACAGTACATACTGCTTAATAATGTAGGGAGAATTGCTTTTAAATTGCATCTTGTTTTAAAGATCTGTACCTTAAAAGCTTAACATATTTGCAAATCTACTCATAGTAGCAGTTTATCCGAAAAATTACATTTTTGATCATTTGTTTAGATCTTTTTGTTTTTGTTATTTAGTGCCTATACTGACCAATCATGTCTGGGCATTCAACAACACATCATTCATCAACTACAGTGTGTGGCTATAGGGTTCACATCACACCTGGATGTGGGAGTTTTGCAAATTGTTGTTGCAAAGTTGAAAACACAATTATATAGAATGCTTTTGTATTCTGGGGCATTACAACGTCCCTTCACTGAAAGTAACAATGGCAAACCTGTTCTAACATGACAATGCCACTGTGTGCTCAGGTTGGAGTGCACAAAATGATTTGCCAAGGTTGGAGTGGAAGATCTTTTGTGTCCTTCACACAGCCTTGACCTCAGCGCCACTGACCACCTTTGAGATGAACTGGAAAACCTCATCTGACATCAGTGCCTGACTTCGTTAATGCTCTTATAACTGAATGGGCAGAAAAGCCCCATAACCATTCTCCAAAATCTACTAGTGGAAACCTAGTGGAAAGTAAAAGCTATTTTATGAGATAACAAAATCTGGAATGGAATGTACACAAAGCACAAATAAGTGCTATGGTCAGGTGTCTACACACTTCTGGGCATATAATGTATTTGTGCTAAAACAAATGATATGAATCCACACATGTCTATTTTAAAATGGGGGCATTTTATTCACCTAGGAAATTGGACAAACATAAGCATAGTCATCTGAGGGTTAACCTGCCAAATCAGAAATACAACCCCAATTCCAAAGATGTGGGACTCATAAAAAACGAATGCAATGATTTGCATACCTATATTCAGCTGAATAAACTACTTGTAATTTACAGTACTATTCAAGCTGATAAACTTTATTGATTGTTGTAAATACAAACTCATTCTGAATTTGATGCCTGCAACACGCTCCAAAAAAGTTGGGACAGGTGCAACAAATAACTGGGCGAGTTCAAGTGGAATGCTCAAAAAACACCTGTTTGGAACATTCCACAGGTAAGCACGTTAAATACCAGGAGGTGATAGTATCATGGTTGGGTATGAAAGGGGCATCGTCATTCACAAGCAAGGATGGGGTGAAATTCACTAACATACAATTTCTCGGTATTTTCAGTTTCTCAAGATAAAATTGCAAGACATTTATGGATTTCACCATCTACAAACCCATAATATCATCAAAAGATTCGGAGAATCTGGAGGAATCAATGCACATCAGGAACAAGGCCGAAAACGAACAACGAATGCCTGTGACCTTTGATCCCTCGGGTGGCACAACATTAAAAACCAGCATGATTTTACAAAGGACATTATTACATGGGCTCGGAAACACTTAGGAAAGCCACCAAATCATCTTGGCCCAAGCTGATCTGAGATGGACTGATGCAAATTGGAAACGTGCTGTTTTCTGATGAGTCCACGTTTCAAATTATTTTTGGAAATGATGGCCATCCTCCAGGATAAAGAGAAAAAAAACCTTCTAGATTATTAGTACAAAGTTCAAAAGCCAGCATCTGTGATGGTACTGTATGGTGGTGTGTTAGTTCCCATGGCGTGACTAACTGTGAAGGCACCATTAATGCTGAAAGGTACATACAGGTTTTGGGGCAACAAATATTGCCATCCAGATAATGTATTTTTTTTTTAGGGACATCACTACGTATGCAGACAAGACAATGCCAAGCCACATTCTGCATATTTTAAAAAAGCAAGGCTTTTTTCTAGAAAGAATTTCACTTTCAGAACATCAACAATTTGTGTCCTCAGTTCCAAACTCTTACTGAGTTTTTGTTGGAAACTCTTGGTAGAATCCATATTTAGCAAGACCAGTGTCCAAGACTGAGACAAGTCTACGTACAAATGCTGTACCTGTCAATACAAAAAACGTATCAGAACAGAACTGTTTCATAGCCTAAACCAGACTCTAAAAAATTCCCAACTCCAGTAATGATTTGCCAGTTGGATAAAAAGAATGTTAAAAATTTTTTATACTGTATATATACACTATATCAGTAGAATATCCTTAATGTCCTCATGTCATTAGCAGTTAGTTCATCACATTTTGTGTCTGCTAATTCTAACCCTTCAACATTGTTTTTTTTTTTTTTTTTCGACCCGGATTTTTTAAACAGCAAACTTCAGCTATTGCCAGCAAAGTAACCTTGTTAAAATGAGCTACTATTGCTTGACACTGGATTCTGGATACAAGTCTTAAATGGCAGCCCAACTGTGGAAGAACCCACGCTGTCTTTAATTTAACACATCCAGCTCAACACCTAATTATCAAGATCATTCTGAAACTGAGTTGAAATTTAAATTACCCAGTTTCGGTGAACCTGTGCTCACTGTAACCTCAGATCCCTGTTCTCGGTCAACAGGA
>JAOVYU010000039.1:5899769-5913976 GCA_025674565.1 Synodontis membranacea | reverse complement strand
ACATAATTGTGAAGTGGTATGAAAATGATACATGGCTTTCAAAATTTTAAGCAAATAAAAATCTGAAAAGTGTGGCAAGCAAATTTCAAGCTGGAGCCAATCCCAGTTGACTACAGGCAAGAGGAATATTACATCATGGGCAAGTTGCCAATTTGTCGCATGGCTAACACAGAGAGACGAACAACCATTCACACTTACATTCACACCTATGGACAATTTGGAGTAGCCAGTTAATCTAATCTTCAAGTCTTTGAACTGTGGGAAGAAATCGGATCACCCGGAATTAACCCACACAGACATGGGGTAAACATGCTAACTCTGCACAAAAAAGGCTCCTTTTGGCCTGCAGGCAAGTTCGAAGCCAGAACCCTCTTGCTGTGAGGTGACAGTGCTAACCAGTTCACCACCATGCTGCACCAAATCAAAATAATGAGTTGATAGTCAAAATAAAAAGATAATATTTCAAAATAATGAGTCATTAGGTCAAAAAAAATGAGACATTCAAATAACAATGGACTAAGTCAAAATAATGGATTAAGTCAAAATAACAAGCGAAGTTATCCAATCGAAATAAAAAGAAAATACATCGATATAAGTTATTCATTAATAAAAATAATGAGCTAATGTATCAAAAGATCTGTGTATGTTTGTAGTTAAGCAGTCAGCAAGACTTCAAGGGCAGCTGGGAAATAGAAGAATATACACTAGGTTGATATGGCTAATGATGTATGTGTATATACTGTCTTTTGTAGTCGAGCAGCCAGCGGGAGATTGAGGAGAGCTGGGCTGTGTATGCTGAGCTGCAGAGGCTCCTGGAGCAAAGTCAGGCCCAGCTGGTGGAGGAAATCACATTCCGGCAGAAGATGGCCGAGGAGCAGGCAAGAGATTTGGCTAGCCGTCTGGAGCATGAGCTCAACATGCTCAAAAACAGGAGCTGCGACCTGGATGTCCTTGCAAATACCCAGGACAAAGTGGTCTTCCTCCAGGTATGTGTGTATAAAATCGATGTTGAGTACTTAAAACTGACTGGTCATAAGGTGTTGATTAATTTTCTATAACAGCAGCTTTGCTTTCTGAGGTTTATATTAAAGCCCTTATTCTAGTATGTGTTTGTTTCTATAGTAACAGCCATACTGGGACTTGTATGTGAATGTTAGACATAATCTTAGGCTAATAATAAACTGACTAAAACATATGTTATCAGGAAGATTTTCTTAAAGGAGAAGTTTATTTAGCCCAGCTCCTTTTAAAGATGTTCATTTAAGTTTTCCACCATGGGAAGGTCCTCTTAACATCACATCACAAACATCACAAAATGCATGTTTTCTGTCTTAATAATTTGAAGAGAAAGTAAGGGAATGACTGTTTATACCTGCTATAATGTAAATTGACTGAGAGTAACATGTTTTCCACAACATTTCTGGTAACTACAAGTGGGTAAAATGTATGATATGTTGTTCTTTAATAAATAAAAACCGTTAGTGTTGGCAAATTACTGTGTTAAAAGAGGACTAGAGCACTTATATGAATAAATGCATTGGCAAAACATGTTCTGACCAATCAGATTCAAGAAATCAAAAGCGCCAATGTACGACATAAACGTAACATGCACGTAATAATAAATGATAATGAGAAGTGTCCTAAATATTCTACCAGTTATAGGTGTTCATATACAGACTATAGTAAAAGGCTAAATGAGCATTGTAAAATGTATTTTAATATAGCACCCCTTATTGTGGATCTTACGTATGTGTATTTATGTCTGACATTCAGTTTTTGTTTTTGTTAATAAATGTGTTTTTTGTTTTGTTTTTTTGTAGGTCTTGTCGACACTCCCTCCTCCACCCGAATCTACTGATTGGACAGGTGTGTCTGTGAACACAGACTTGTACCTTGGCACTATCAGGAAGTCTGTCTCTGGGCTTGTTGAGAAGTTTCAGGAAGAGGTGAAGCACCTCCATGGGAAAGGTAGCGTCATTAATTAATAAAAATAAATAAATAAATAAATAAATAAATAAATAATGCTGGAAGACATGAATAAATGAATTGTTTCAAGTCATATCTCATTAAACATACAGAATAACTTGTTTAATTGTTTTATGTTGATGATTACTCTGAATAACTCTGAATATTCTTTTTACAGAGCTGAGAAAGTTGCAGAATTATGCAAGTAAGTGCAATTAATTATGCAATTTAGGCATTTAAGCATCATCAGTTGAATTTAAACAAAATTTTAAAATTTATGACTTTTCTGATTCAATTCTTTCTAATGTTTTCATAAAGGCGAGGTATTTATGGACCCATCCACAGCACAGCGAAACCTGGTTGTCTCTGAGGATGGACAGCAGGTCCATTATGAAGAGGGCCGTAAAGGCTCATCCCAGTCAGACAATCCGCGTCGCTTCAGCCCAGCTCTGTTTGTTCTTGCTCGTGAAGGCTTTGCCTCAGGCAGGCACTACTGGGAAGTAGACGTGGGACGGAAGACGGCGTGGACCATAGGAGTGGCTCGAGCATCTGCTCGTCGCAAAGGAGACATTCGTCTCAATCCCGAAGGTGGCTACTGGTGCTTATGGCTGAAAAACTATGAGGTAAAAGCTCTGGCCTCCAGCAGGATTCCCCTCCACCTCCTTACACTGCCGCAGAAGTTGGGTATCTACCTGGACTATGAGGGAGGACAGGTGTCCTTCTACGATGTGAAGGCACAGTCTCACCTCTACACATTCATGGACACGTTCAATGAGAGTGTGTACCCCATCTTCAGCCCATGTGCCAATCAAGATGGAACAAATGCTGGAACACTGTCCATCACATTTGTGAAACACAGCTAAAGCAGCATGGTTGATTCTCAACTTTATTACATGAAAAAATATATATATGAAGTCAATTAATTAACAAAATGAATACAAAAAATACTGCTTGTTAATACTTATTAGTCAAGAACTGAAATATTGTGTACTTCTTTACTGATTAAATTACTATAGCTGAATCTTGGAAAACTGGAAAAATATTATGAAAAAAAAATTCTATTTTAAGAAAACATGAATATATTTTTAGCATTTTCTTTTTTTTTTTTTTTACTTTCTGACCTTGCCATAACTATCTTCTTGAACCAGTTAACAAACACAGCAGTAAAAAGAAATCTTAAAACTTGCAAAGTGTATTTTTTTTTTAATTAGTTTGATTTTGGATAGTTATGTGCCCTAACTGGCTGAATTTTCCATGGTATAATTCTTACGTTTGTCAGTAATTTTTTTTTTTTCTGTAAGTAAGTACTTTTAAACATAGAGGTCAACAGAGTGTCTTTCAGTATAACTGACATATAATCTTTACATTTGTTTTTCTCCCTTTTTATGTTTGTGTGTAAACACACTTTTAAATGCAACTTTAAAACTTTTTTGTAATAGATATCATCCAAAAGAAAAAATATATATTTTATATCAACAAAGCTTGTACTCTTCAGAACTATACATAGTATATAGTATATATAAATACACTGTGACTATATGAACTTTATTTCTGACATGGACTGAACATAAAAATGTGTCATTAAAAAAGTGGGCGATAATGCTCACCAAATGTGCAGATTACTGTACATTAAGTGGAAAGGACTACAGCCAAACACATTACTCACACTTGTTAATTTGTGTTTGCAAATGCAATGTATTTGCATTTTTGTGTTTGTTTTATGGTTAAATTTAAACTTATATGGTAATTGCATTGAAAATGAAAAAAAAAATTGCATTGAAAATAAGAATAAGAAAACAGACAGTGATGGTAGTGTGTTATTATGTTCAGAGTACTAAAATGACATTTACATGTGTATATTCTTTCTACCATTTGTACTTTGTCTGAAGCAATTTTGAACACTTGAAGGATTTGAAACTTAATAAAATTAATCAGTAACATCAATGGCATTATTTTTTTTTAGACTCTTTCTTTACATGACTAGAGCACTTAAAAACCTGTATCATCACTTAGAAGTAAAATGGTATAAAATGAAGCACCATGTATGGAGTTGAATGTTTTTTTTTTTTTATATGTCTTGTGGGACCCCTAGCCTGGAAGTGAAAATACTTAACTAGGCTAAGGGAAGGGTGGGGGCTGATATTTTTGAGCAGGGAGTCAGCTGTGTCGCATGTCACTTAGTTAGTAGAACGATCACTTTATACAGAGAGCTCTCAGCAGTTCCAGCTCCCTGGTGAGTCTTCATTTCTAACATCTCCCCATCTAACATTGTTATTCTCTAACAACACAATTGTTATTCTCTAACAACACATACATACTGCAAAAACAACCAGTGATTACTTTGACTTCATGTTTAGAAGGCATGATTTACTGACTGATTTTGCACGCCGCCAAAACTTCAGCGCATTGCATAAAAAAACTAATCAAAATCTCACATTATGCACAGTCTGCATAGAAGGGTCTATTCTGGAATGAAGTTAGAGATATGAAATGCTCATTTATGAGAAGAGAGGTGAAGCAAGGCAGTGACTGGAATGGTATATTTGGAAATGTTAATCTTGGAAATCTATGAATAGACAGGCCTTGCCTAAACCTGTGGCATGCTGCTAAGAGCATATGCCAGAATTCACAACAGCAGGACTGCAAATCAACGAATCATGCCTACTTGCACCGGTGTCGTATTACAGTACAGTGCTGTGCATAAGTATTCACCCCATCCCCCCTTGAGCATTCTATCTCCACATCTGATAATAGATACCCTACAGAGTGGAATTCATTTATAGGTCTGCAATTGCATGTGCCTTCTCTTGCACTTTGTGACAGAAGGTTAGACCA
The DNA here is from genome assembly GCA_025674565.1 of Synodontis membranacea. Classification (NCBI taxonomy): domain Eukaryota; kingdom Metazoa; phylum Chordata; class Actinopteri; order Siluriformes; family Mochokidae; genus Synodontis; species Synodontis membranacea. Next base: position 5,909,176 of record JAOVYU010000039.1, on the reverse strand, counting down.
AAATATGGATGCAGGAGAATTGGTTCAGTGCTTGTGGGCCCAGAATAAGCAGATCATGGAGAACCAGAGGGAGCTTGACCAAATAAAGGCCCCTCTGGACCAAATCATGGCTTGGCTCCATAAAAGTAGTTTTTCTGGGGAGCAGGCCATTACCATGTGTGTCGCTCAGGACTTACAGACGCTGTCACTGCCGTCATCTTTGCTTTCTCACCCTGCCCCACTGGTGATGCCGTTCCAAGTCCCTTTTCAGATGAGAATGTAGCTCTACATGCCTGCTCCTCATAGGATATCACTCTGCCTTCCTGTTGGGCTGGGGATTTTGACTTGCATGCCTGCTTGTCTGGGGACATTGCTCTGTCCCTACTGTATACTCTACTGGGGACTTTTCTCCCCTCTCTGGACCTCTCTGGCCCTTTCGCTCCCCCCACTTATAAGCAGCCCTGCGCAGGACTGCACAGTAAGTGCATTAGGAGCTGTGCCTTATAGCACAGAGGTTCTATCAGGACTACATTACCCAACAGCCCCGGCAATAACCTCACATGCCTCCTTGAATCTCACAAAGCACCCTTTTTAGGTTTGTGTGTGTGTTTTTTAGCATTTGTCTTGTGTCACCCATGCTAACGTTTGTTATGTGTTTAGAACCTATGTTCCTGTTCACAGTTTTGTTTTGGTTAATGGTGTGTGTTTTAAAGTCTGCACTTGCAGCCACCTTCACCAACAATTTCACTTCACCTACAAATTGTGACACTACTATGGATGTGTCTACTGTTACAGCTGGATTACAGCAGCAAGTCTTACGCCAATACACATTTCAGCATTTTTGTCTTGTCTGATTACAAGACAATCTCAATATCGGATCATGTACATGTTTTAATATTTTAAGCTGTAATTGTATACTTGAATTTTATATACATATGTATTGAGTTAAGATGTGCTGCGGTAAGAGTGTACATTATAAATTCATTATTATTCCCCTTTATAATTAGGGGCATATAACTATAATTATATTCCTCTATCATAATTTCCCTTCACTGGAAATAAGAGACACAAACTTGTTCCAGCATGAAAATGCCCCTGGGCACAAAGCGAGCTAAATGAAGACATATTTTTCCAAGTTTGGAGTGAAAAGTTTTGATTGGCCTGCACAGAATCCTGACCTCAACCTCACTAAACCCCTTTGGGATTAACTGGAATGCCTACTGTTGTGACTATTACTGTATCATTGACTATGGGTGTTATAATCTGGTATTAACAATCTTTTGCCAATATAGTGTATATGGAATTCTATAGGTACTAAAACCTTTAATATAAAGTGGGGCCATTACTTGTCAAAACAGATTACACTGTTTTTTTGTTTGTTTGTTTGTTTGTTTGTTTGTTTGTTTTTACTAATCTAAGATTTTAAAACAGCTACTCAGTTGCTGAAATTATTCGAAAGTATATGCAATCATTATTAGCTAATGATTAATTCAAAATGGGAAAATAAGGAAGGATACAATTTGCTGTGCTAACTGTGTACTTATTTTGTTAAAATTGTTGTCTGAAGCAGGGGTCTAAATACGTGCATGCAGAGTTAGGAATAATCAATAATCTAAATCAAAAACATGAATATAGAAATATAGCAGTGTATACTGTGTAGACTTACTAATCAAGGGGTAACATAGAGCAGGTGAACACACTCAGATAACAAGGGGACATGACCAAAACAGAAACAACAACACAAGCACTTGGCACTTCTGAACTGCGATGCGCAGTGGGAATCTGTGAAAATTGTTAAAGATGGGAATGAGAACCACAGTGTTTGGAGTATATGATTTACCTATTTGGAGTATATGTCGCCGCAAAAACTATTCAATTCAATTCAATTTTATTAATACTGTATAATGCTTTATGCTTTTAACAATTCACACTGACTCAAAGCAACTTTTCAGAAAAATATAAATTCTGCTTCTGAGTTTATGAATCTATGAATCTATGAATTTATCTTATATATATATATACAGTATATATCCCCTAATGAGCAAGCCAGTGGCAATAACGGCATGGAAAAGCTCTCTGAGATGACAAGAGGAAGAAACCTTGAGAGGAACCAGACTCAAAAAACTACATTGGGTAGAACATAATTCACTATAGTTTAAACAAATTTTCAACTGACTGATGGCGGTTTGAGCGTAAGACTGTTTGTGGTCATTTAAGTCCTAAGCCATTGTAGCATAAATGTTCATGTCAGCAGCAGTTTAACACCATCTTCGCAGTCTAGGTGAATATTGAGGCTGTTCACATGGGACCATCCTCAGAAGGAGTGAGTGTATATCAGTGCTGATAACTCCGAGAATAGCTCTAAAGCAATCCTGAAGCATCCTATACAGGAAATGTGTAATAATAAACATGAGGACAGTAAGGCAGTTTTGAAAAAGTAAAAGAAAATGTACAAATCAGAAAATTTCCTATTTCTTCAGGAATGGCTTCACCTACAAATATGCTAGCAGAAGAGCAGGTCCATTGTTCCATCTGCTTGGATGTCTTCACCAATCCAGTGTCCATCCCCTGTGGCCACAACTTCTGCATGGCCTGCATTGGTGGCTACTGGAAGACCAGTTCCATCTTCATGTGCCCTATATGCAAGAAAACCTTTTTCAAGCAGCCGGATATCAGCATCAACACAGTGCTGCGTGAAATTGCAGAGCAGTTCAAGGAAATGAGAATCAAACCTGTCCTGAAGCAACAGCAGTCCCGGCAACAAAACGAAGCAAAGAACGTACTGGAAGTGCTGCCCTTGGAAATGCCAGAATTGATTCCACCAAGTGGGGCTTTGATCAAAAGAGTGCGTTGTGACATCTGTACTGGGCCTCAGCAACAGGCTGTGAAGTCATGCCTAGTGTGTCTCACTTCATACTGTGAGGAACATCTAAAGACACACACAGCAAGATTCACTAAACACAAACTGATCGAGCCGGTGCAGAATCTGGAAGACCGCATGTGTAAGAAGCATGAGAGGCTGCTGGAATTGTTTTGTAAGAAAGATCAGATCATGGTGTGTGTGCTCTGCACGGAGATGGACCACAGGGCACATTACACTGTGCCAGTTGAACGAGAATGGAATGAAAAAAAGGTAAAGAAAAAAAAAAAAATAGACAGAACAGATTTGTCAGTCCTTGTCTTGATGCAGCCATTATTTGCCAATTTTAGCATTTTCTCGGTTAACGTAGACGATTCAATCCACCAAATAATTTGCAAGCTTTTTTCAGGGTGCATTAGCTGTTTGAAACCAGCCTTTGGCTTTGCAATTACAGCAGCCTTTTAAGATTATTACTTGTCACACTGTAAGACATGATCCCAAAAAAAGATCTTGTCTGTATTCTAGAACAGGCTGTGCAATATTGTGTTCTCCATGTCAGATTATAAAATGATGATCCTCCAATGACAGACCTGTGATTAAAGAAAAATGACTACGTTTTGCTTAAATCAGTGTGATCAGTGTGAGAAAATGGGGCTGCATAAACAAAAACATCCTTCTAGTGAGCTTGAGTTAATAAAGAAAGTTTTCTATCCATTAGTGTAGTTTTGTGTACATTTTGCCAATGCAGCTGTCATATTTGTAGCTGTCCTGTGAATGCCGCCCATCTATTGGTGGCTTTTAAAAGGCAGAACCTTTGGTCACAATGGCACTGAATCAGCCACCATTGAACATATCACTTGGCACATTCTAAGACCACCAATCTTACTCAGTTCCACATTATTCTTTTCATTAGTGTACATTTTTTTGTCAGCAATAGTAAATCTGGGCCATAAAGTGTAGAATGTAAGGCTGGCTTTAGGGCAGAGAAATCTCTTAAATGTGCAGCGATGTACAGTAAAATCAAGCATACGTGACTGAGAGACAGACATTGATGTGTGTATTTAATGGTAATTATCAGGCTCTGCTAAGAAAAACAGAGGCAGAGGTTCAGCAGATGATCCAGGAAAGACTGAAGAAGGTAGAGGACATCAAACACTCCGTCGAACTGAATAAAGTAAGTTTGAACATTCAGGGTACCGTTTATGTTTCGTCAGCTGACATTGCTAATGATCCTATACTGCTATACAGAAATCTATCAAACCTGATTGATAACTTTACCATATTTCTTACTGACATTTCTCTCCTTTCTGTCTTATCCTCTTCAGCACAGTGCTCTTAGGGAGATTGAGGACAGTATGCAGGTGTTCTCAAACCTGGTTCGTATGGTTCAAAAAGCTCAGGCTGAGCTTGTTCTCGCCATAGAAGAGAAGCAGAGGAAAACAACGAGTTGGGCTCAGGGACTTATCGAGGAATTAGAACGGGAGATTGGCATGCTGCAGAAGAGGAACAGTGAGATAGATCACCTTGCTCGCACCGATGACCACATTTACTTTCTCCAGGTGGAGGCTGAGCAAGTTGACAGTCGTTTTGCTTGTTGGGTTTTCATATTCTTGCAGTCTTTTACCTTATATGATTAGGATTCAAGAATAGTTAAGATTAGGATATTTGAAATCTAATCTAAATCTACATCTGCAGAATCTCCCATCTCTAATTACCCACCCACAAACTAAAGACTGGTCTGAGACCCATGTACCCACAGATCAGTGTGTGGGGACAATCAGGAGAGCTGTTTCCAAGCTGGAGGAAACCCTGGCAGAAGAGATAGAGAAACTTGCAGAAATAGGTGGGTCATTGAAGCTTTAAAATGAATTAGTCTCTTTGGTGAGTCCAAATCAAAGGACAATTGGTTTGTTTTTTGTTTTGGTTTGATTTCATGCTGCACATAATTAAATGACCCTAATAACTACAAATATTCTGACTGACAGGCATGTATCACTGAAAACTCTTTCATTCACTGGTCAGACATGTATTGGTGTGTGTATACAAATCAGTAATTTGTATAATGAAACACAAAAATATTTTTTTTTTCTTTCAGAGCTGAAGACTGTTCAAAAGTACTCATGTACGGTTTGTGTGATTTCCCATACAAATGAAATGTCTACTGAAATATTGTGATTCCTTGTTCCATCCATGTTTCATTTTTTTTCTTTTTTTCTCTCCTTTTGTAAAGTGGATGTGACCCTTGATCCAGACACAGCCAATCCTTGGCTGCAACTGTCTGAGGATAGACGACAGTTGCGTCATCTGGGGACATGGCAAGACCTGCCTGACACACCAGAGCGTTTTGACACAGTGGTCATCACACTTGGCCGTGAAGGTTTCGGCTTTGGTCGCCATTACTGGGAGGTCCAAGTGGGCGAAAAGGACGACTGGTACCTGGGAGTTGCCAGAACGTCTGTCAACAGGAAAGGGCGCATTGCTATTAGCACAACTCAAGGCTATTGGGCATTGGCTATGAAGAAGGGCCAGGAGTACAGAGTCTCCACATCCCCACCTCATATCCTTTCTGTCAAACCCAAGCTGAAGAGAGTAGGTGTATATGTGGACTTCGAAGAAGGACAGGTGACATTTTATGATGCAATATCAAGAAGTCACATCTACACCTTCATGGACTCATTCCAAGAGAAACTTTGCCCGTTCTTCTATCTGTACTGCTGTGATAAGGCCTCGGACATACTGAGCATTTGTCCGGTGATGGAGATAACACACAACAAAAAGTGCTGAACACTAATGCAAGGACAACAGAAACAGGTTTAAATAGGATTTATTTAAAGACCTGCTAATTTTGTGATTGTCTTTTTTTTTTTTTTTTTTTTTTTTTTTTTTTGTATAATGAAACAGCTGATATGATGTTTTGGTGCTTTACACTGACACCTAGTGGCTGAAGTGTAGTGAAGCATCAATAACTTAGAAACTGGCAGGGCTTTTGTTACAGCCAGATTTTTAATATTAAAATAAATAAATGTCTTATGTGTAAATGTTACCAGAGTATACCTGGTTTGGGGTCTATGGCTAATAATTGTACTGATTTAACACATTTGCTGAAATTACCTAACATTCAATTAGTTATATTATATTGATAAAAAAAAAATAAATAAATAAAAATCTGTGCTTTAGTTAAATTTGATTTCCTAGCTAATATGAAATCCTCTGTCTAGTGATCTGTCAATTACATGTACAGCGTTTGGTAGATGTCATTATAGAGAGCTGAAGTGTCTTGTATCAAAAACCTGTACTAATGCTACTACAAATAGATCAGAGGTTAAGAATACTATCAAAATGAAACCAAGTTAGAGAGTTACGAATCTGCTGAGGTGACATGGTGATTATATTTAAAAGATGTGGACATGAATGAAAACATTTAGGCTGTAATTAAGTATTTTATGCCCAAGACTTCATAGGCAACAGGATTTTTTTTAACTGGCCACCTGTCTGACACATCACAGGTAGTTAAAGCTAAGTGGTTGAACAAATCCAAGATCCTATGATCCCAAGATCCTATGATGATGTTTGATTGTTGTGTACACTCCTAATTAATTCATTAATATTCTGTAGTATTATATGATACAATTCTACTATTCTGTAATAATATAATCGTGTATACTGTAAATCATGGATTATTAATATCTTTACATTTTTCAGAATGGTAAATAAGTGGATTACTCAAAACCATGTCTAAACCGTGTCTGATGTATTAATTCTATTCCCGTAGTTGAAGATGCTGTGCTTTCTTTCCACACACACAAACTGGTCCCTAACATATTAATCACCCAAGTTTTTCTCAGAGTAAATCGTTCTATAATGTCAGAACAGGAACACCATTAATGTGGTTAAAGGTAATAAAAGGAACTCATTTGCAAGCCATTAATAAAACTACATATTTCCAGTGGAGTGTTGTTCCATGTCATGCTCATATTGGAATTATGACATTAAGTGCAGGCTGTATATTACTTTGTCTGGGTCAAAACACTTGGCATTAGGTGATAAAATATAAAAAATGACCTCCTTTGAAACAATAAAATATGACAGACTGAAAGACGAGTGAGTTTATACTTCAGCTGATAACAGACTGGTCTATTTTAAAGTGTTGGTAAATTTGAGGAAGTGTATACGCAAATCTGGTTGCACAACTAAGCTTGACCCAGAAACGAAATCGAAACTAACCCTGAAGTTCATGCAAACACATGCAAACAGACACACACACTCACACTGCTAAGGAACGTATGGAAAAAATGGGGTGTGTAATTTTCATGAAAGGAAACTCAGATAGCTTATTTGCACTGGTGATTTTGGTCAGAATAAGCAGAGACAGGTTGTCAGAGACGAGGAAAGGATCAGGAGGTAGATTTACCAAAGGTAATTTTTTTTTTATTGCCCTATATGGCATTTATCAATGACTTTAAAAGCTGCTTGTTTTAATGGTTGACTATTAAAATGAACATTTAGTTGCTGTGTAGAAACAAGGGGGGGGGGGGGGATGCAGTAAGGAAGAATGACCTTAAAGTGAATAATTCATATTAAGTTATTTCTAGTCAAAATTACTAGTAAATAACTAACCACTTAGGTTTACTGATAAAAATACCTTTATGATGGCTAAAAAAAAAGGAGCCGTTGTTTAAATTTCATGCTCTAATTAAAGTAGAATTGTAAAAATGAAAAGCAGAGTTTTTAAGACTATATATATGTTCCCATTTGAGTCTGCTCCCTCTCATGATTGCTTCCTCAGCTTGTCCCAAAAAAGGGATCTGAATCTACATCCAGATTTCTATTTTATAAAACGTCTCCTGACAGGACAGCACAATGACTGGCCGTGTACCGTTGCTTCCATCCTTACTGGTTACCGTTACTGTCTATATGGGGCTTTGCATGTGATGTCCATGTTTGAATGGAACTCATATGAATTTAAGTTGTGTTTAGCTACTCTTTCTGTATTCCTTTTCATTCCTATCATTTACTTTACTGACAGACACCAACAGTAAGACCAGCTGCCAAACATTTCCACCACTGTTCACCTCATATAAATGCTCATATATAATATAAAATTGGCCTTACAAAATCTTACCTTCATATTCAAAAAACAGACAGAAACCACAACCAACCAATCAAACTAACAAGCAAATATCCAATCAAACATGTCAATCTTGTACAGTATGTGGGATATCCATTGCACTATATTTACAGTAACAGTGTCATAAATAAATTAATGTAAAAATTTACAAACAGACTACTCTTTTAAAGAGTGGGGTTTTTTTCCTTATATGGGATACCAAATGTAACTAAATTATCAGTCTATTCCAATTCTCAACAGATAACATGGATTTTCTCCAGCGTCAAACCAGAGACATGAGTTCCTTCAGATCCCCCACTCCTTCTCTACGGGACGCTCCTGTATGCATCTTGGACCACCTCAGATGTTCAATTTGCTTTGATGTGCTGCAGGAGCCTGTCACTACCACCTGTGGTCACACCTTCTGCAAAGTCTGCCTGGATCGCCACGTGCACTTCAATGACCCAGTCTGCCCATTATGCAAGCATCATCTAAAGGCAAAACCACAAGTAAATATTATCTTTAAAGATATTCTGAATGAGGTCCAAAAGGCCCAGAAGCCACGCCCAGATGTGTTCACTGGACAGCTGGGCGAGGTCCCCTGCGACATCTGCTCTGACAGTTGCAAGTATAAAGCAGTCAAGTCCTGTCTGATGTGCTTGTTATCATACTGCAATAAACATCTTAAAAGGCACACTAACAAGCTGCGTCATAAAGGGCATAAGCTGGTGAAGCCATTGAATGAGCTGGATCAGCGTGCATGCATGGTCCACGGCAGGCCTCTAGAGCTCTATTCAGTCAGCAATGAGAAGATAATCTGCAGTCTCTGTGTGCAACGAGGGACGGATGTGGTGCCTGTAGAGGATGAAAGAGACAGAAAGCAGGTAAAAAACAAAACAAAACAAAGTCCATGCTTTGCTAGAATATGTTAAGTTTCTATATTTGTATAGTTTTTTGCATTTGTATAGTTTTGGTATAGATTGAATGCTCAAAAATGCAAAAAGGGTGCATAAAAATAAAATAAAGTTAATTAAAATATTTATATTTAAAAATATTTGCCTGAAACACCAGATTTTACTGTGGCAAAATCAGAGCTAATGTTGAAAAATTTTTATTTACCCTGCAGTATTGATGCAATATTTACAAATATGTACAGAAAGGTGATAAAGCAATAATTCATGAGAAAGTTTTCAGATGAGGGCATTCTTGGGTTTTTAGGAGTTCGAAAAATAATTGTATTTATTATTGATAATATTTGATTAATAATAATACACATTGTTTCCTGCTACACAATGTACTTTGGTAACTTTTGGTGCAACAGACAACATAATAGACATACACTGGGGTATTCTATTTAAAAAAAAATCAATGATTTAGGTGTAGAGGTTCTATTGGTTCATACAGAATTGTATTGTCGTGATGTAGTCACAGATATGAGTATGTCAAGGATTTCAGAGTTTA
>JAOVYU010000039.1:5879053-5890663 GCA_025674565.1 Synodontis membranacea | reverse complement strand
GTGCGTACAAAAGATCCGCTGTGGCGACCCCTAGTTGGGAATAGCCGAAATGGGAAGGAGGAGGAGGAGGAGGTGTGAGGCTGAATACAAAGAGAATGCATGCCAGTATATGCCTATAGCATATAGGATAGGTTGGCAATGCGCAATGTGTAGGTCTGTAATGTATAGAGCCATCACAATGTGGAACAATTTACCAATTATTGTCACTGAAGCACCCAATAATTTAAGTTAAAAAAAAATAATAATAATAAGTCTATATACATACATTCATAAATGAATCTAACTGAACAATTATAACTGAATGCAGTTTGACATGTTGTGATGTTTAGTTTTTATTAGATTTTTACCTGTTGGACATGATTTTTATTGTAATTTATCACATTATATATCTTGTGTTATATGTTATGTGGTATGTTATGTTTTGTTGTGTGTGCACCCAAGGACGAATAGCAGCACGTAATGGGTGGCACCTAATGGGTATTTAAGGAAATAAACAAATAAATCCCAAACATCAACACCCCAATTAAAAGCATCCTGATCACGTTAATCACTCTACTGTACTCTGCAGCAAGTGTTGTTCTCTGCATCAAGACCCTCCCTAGAGGCAGTATAAGTTTCCCGTAAAAGGTTTTGTTGTAATTGCATCATATAGTAAAGCATCAGGTTATTGTGATAGTCATTGCACAAATCCAACATGAGTCACACTGAATTACACGTGACACCACACCTTCAGTAATAGCGTGTAAAATTTAATGAAGTAGTTAGGCCCTGTGACATCACATCCTCAACAGAACAGCCTAAAAGATATTTGAAATGCATCATATTATAACTATTTTATAGCTAGAGTTTTTGAAGATTTTTTTTTGTTTTACTCGCTGTACATTATCCAGCTAAATACATGGCTACTTACTAAAGAAATCAATAATTTGACCAAAATATTGATTGAAAAATAGTTGCATTGCTTCCATTATTGACATGTAATGAAGCTGTCCTGATGGCTTTTGGTGGATCAACACTTTACTAACACATTATTTTGGTTTTAGAGACCCTGACTTACTACAGTAAATGTGCACAGTCAGGAAAAATTACAGTTAGAAAATTGCTATCCTACAATTAAATATTTTTAAAAGGTGATCTTTTCACACATTTTGCATGTCTTTTTTTAATGTATTTGTATTGCTGGGATCAGCTGGGATTGAGATAATATTGGGTATGGTAAAAGTTTTGTTTTACATATGCAGTGCCTAGCAAATGGATTCACCCCTTTGGCATTCTCACTATTTTGTTCCCTTATAACCTGGAATTTAAATGTTTTTTCAATTTGATTTATATATATATAACAATATATATAAAACTGAAAAGTGGTGTGTGCATATGTTTTCACCCCCCCTTTGCTTTGAAGCCCTAACCACTACCTTCAAAAGTCACTTAATTAGTTAAATAAGATCCACCTGTAATCAATCTAAGTGTCAAATGATCTCAGTATATGTTCATTTGCTCTGATAGCCCCCCCCAGAGTCAACACTGGTGGTCTTGTATTAGTGGGATTGGAGACTCCCCGAACATGTGGAAGAAGGTGCTGTGGTCAGATGAGACTAAAACCTTTTGGCCATCAAGGACAATGCTATGTCTGGCGCAAACCTAACACCTCACATCATTCTGAGAACACCATCCTCACACTGAAGCACGGTGGGGGGAAGCATCATGCTTTTTCATTGACAGCGACTGGGAAACTGGTCAGAATTTAAGAAAAGATGGATGGTGCAAAATATAGAGAAATTCGAGAGGGAAACCTGTTTGAGTCTTCCAGAGATTTGAGACTGGGACAGAGGTTCCCCTTCCATAAGGGCAATGACCCTAAATAAACTGCTAAAGCAACACTTCAGTCGTTTAAAGAGAGGTAAATGTCTTGGAATGGCATAGTCAAGGCCCAGACCTCAATCCAATTGAGAATCTCTGGTATGATTTAAAGATTACTGTACACAAGTACTGAACCCATCCAACTTGAAGGAGCTGGAGCAGTTTTGAAATGCCATAGTTATGCGCCCTGAGGTTTTCTTTTTTTGTTGTTGTTGTCTTATTTCTTGTTTGTTTCACAATAAAAATAATAATAATTTGCATCAGCAAAATGGTCATTGTATTGTGTAAATTATAAGATACAACACCCCCCCCCCCCCCCCCCCCCCCTCCCAAATTCCTTTTAAATTCCAGGTTATAAGGGAACCAGATAGAGAGAATGCCAGGGTGGGGTGAATACTTTTGCAAGGCACTGTAGAAAAGGACATTCTTTGGTAATTAGGGAAATGAACATTAGCAGAAAACAGTTTCTTGCAATTGTCATTTGTTTTAACTTGGTAACTACAAGGTGCAACAGGGGAATGTTCTTTTAAATGTTTGACTTAGATTTTTCTCATGGATGCCAAATTATACCTGCCTATAAATAAGTCAGCACATGCTGTCTTTCCTTGGCCAAGTCTGACAACATTTTTTAGGTAAGATAAACACCTGTTTTAATATTGATGCCCTCTATGCCAATATGTGTGGGTACTGATTGCACAACTGCCCTTCATCCACACATGGCTCATAAGTTTTTTTTTTGTTGTTTTTTTTTTTTTTTCATTTACTAAAATATGCAGAAGTCTTCCCCTATTATAATAAGACTGCAGACAATGAGTCAGTCCAATTATACGAATTGAAAAATTTGCTTAATTTGAATGAGTTGCCTGTGGTCTTTATGATGTTTTAGAAAATTAATTCATTAAAAAGACACAATCCTGTCTTACATAAAAAAAACATCATTCCACAGTATTATTTTTCTATGTATTTCAGTAAGAACTCTAAAGATGCTAATTTAGTTAGTGGAAACCTCTTTCTTGAGATCATAAACATCTTCCAAAGACTATCAGAAACACAGACCTCATTCCATGAACTTGAAAAATATCTTTATTCACAAGCTGTGTTTTTTCCCATACAAACTCGCAGCCACATTGCCAAGCGGTCAATAAGTAACACAAAGCAATAGATATCTGTGCCTGTGTGTGTGTGTGTGTGTGTGTGTGTGTGTGTGTGTGTGTGTGTGTGTGTGTGTGTGTGTGTGTGAGCACCTGTGTGTGTGGACCTGTGTGTGTGGACCTGTGTGTATTTAAAAAACTACGTTCTTTGTGCTGTTCATTTATCCTGTCTCCCTGTGACTTTTCCAAGCACAATGTTTCCCAGCATGTTTTATCTCCTCTTCCTCCTTCCTGCATTCTCTCTGTCTGAGGTTACTACTTTTACAAAGTGCCCTCAGTTCTTTTCTAATGGAATTCATCCAACAGTGTTGCGAGATCCATCGGACAGCAATCGTTACAAACAGATATGCCAGTGCCTTCTGGATCAAAATGAGAGGCCTCAATATTTTTATGCCACTCTTTATGACACCAAGAACAAAATTCCAGTCTACTCAGCCTACGAGTTCCAGCGTGCAGATGTTGACAGAGTTGATCGTTGGTATGTGGAACCACAGGTAAGAACTTGGGTGGAAAATGTGATTTGCCAATTTGGATGAAATGTTACCTTCAAGAATAGTATTTTAAAATCTGTAAGATACTTGTACTTGAATTAATGTTTAGGTTTTTGGGTCATCTTTAATAGGTTGCTGTAATTTTTTCTTTCTTACGGTTACTACCGTTAGGGGTTGCCACAGTGGATCTTTTGTCCTCATGAACGATTTGGCAGAGCTTTTTTAAGCTGGATGCCCTTCCTGCCACAACCCTCTGTATTTATCCAGGCTTGAGACCTGCACACAGAAAAACACTAGAGTGTGCCTCCTCTTGTTGCTGGGTCTTGTACAGCATCCGGAATTCCCCGGCGGTCTCCCTTCCAAATACTAACCAAGCCCGACCCTGCATAGCTTCCGAGAACAGGCGAGATCGGGCATTCTCAAGGCGGTATGGCTGTTAATAGGCTGCTGTAATAATTTAGGTAATAATGTATCCTGTAGACTAAACAGATCTGCCCTAAACAGGTTTTATATAAATATATATATACAAATACAAATAGGAGACATAGTTTGCCATAAATGTTCACAGGGTATCTAGTTGAGACTAAAGGTGTGCAGCAGGACTGGGATTCCATGAAATGAAACAAAATGGCTGCCTGATGCATTTAAAGCATTTATTTATCGCATGTTGACAGTGCTGACCTCTACCTCTTGTCACACCCAATTCTGGTTTAATCAGAAAATGAAAATACACATACAGATATAGATATTTGGAGTACAGATTACAGATACAAATGAACGCTGATTGTGGCATTGCCACTGATGATAATGATGTAGCATAAACTGCCAAATGAGGTTAACCCTGGTGAGCACTTTCATACTCAGTAAATGGTGGTAACAACAAAAGGTCTTGCTTTATCATAGTGATGTCTTTGTCAGTGATGATCATTACTTTGCAACACCATTTAATATTTTAATATATCATTTATTTATTTGAAAAAAAAAAACAAACAAACAAACAAAAAAAACCAATCCTGAATTGTTAAAAATAAGCATAATAAATTTTGCTCTCATAAAGGGTTTAATCACATGTCGTGGAACCCTATGAACACTTCCCCTACTGTTGACCTACGTTCTTTCTCCAATTAGCAAATGAGACTCATAAGATTCCTAGCAAATTACCACCTTTATACACTATATGCCCAAATGTTTCTAAATCTTCACACTCAAAAAAAGTATTGCAATTTCCCATTTCGCTTCACTGGAACTATGGGGCCTAGCCCAAAAATGTTCCAGCATGACAGATAGAAGGATAGATAGACAGATTACAATTGCATCTCAAAAAAGTTTTCAAAAAAGTGCAATTTTTTCCACCAATCATTTAAGAAAGTAGAGTCATTACACGTAAACTAAAATGTGTCAAGCATATTTTTATTTAATTTTTTTTTTTTATAATTATGGCCTTCAACTTTTTTAAACATTTAAACATTCAAAAAAAAAATTAAAATCATCTCAAATTATTCAAATATTTTACTTCAAGTTTGAGAAAATTACAATTAAAACATAAATACCTTGTATCTCTCGGTCTAGTTCAGTACACACAACCACAATCATAGGGAAGTCCACTGACTTGACTGGAAAAGTGTGGTAGGAAAATGTGCACAAGCAACAGGGATGACTGCAGTCTTGAGAGAAGTCAAGAAAAGTCAATTCAAGAACTTGGGTTGAGTTTTACAAGGAGTGGACTGAAGCTGGTGTCAGTGCATCAAGAGCCACCACACACAGACATCTTCAGGAAAGGGGCTACAACTGTCACATTCCTAATATCAAGTCACTCCTGAACCAGAAACAACATCAGAAGCATCTTATCTGGGCTAAGGAGAAAATGAACTGGACTGATGCTCAGTGGTCCAAAGTCCTCTTTTCAGATTAAAGTAAAATTTGCATTTTATTTGAAAATCGAGGATCTAGTGTCTGGAGAAAAAGTAGAGAGACACAGAATCCATGGTGCTTGAAGTCCAGTATGAAGTTTCTGCAGCCTGTACTGATTTGGGGTGTAATGTCATCTGCTGGAATTAATCCACTGTGTCCAAAGTCAATATAGCCATCTGTCAGAAGATTTTAGAGCACTTCATGCTTCCAACTGCTGACTAGCATTATAAAGGTGCCTTTTCCAGCTGGACTTAGCAAATGCCCACATTGCCAAAACTACAGTACAAAAAAAAAAAAAATGGATTGCTGACCACGGTATTACTTTGCTTGATTGGCCAGTCAACTTGTCTGACCTGAACCTCACAGTGAATCTATGCAGTAAGAGAAAGATGAGAAACACCCACCCCGAAAAGCTGAAGGCCATATTTCAAAGCAACCTAGGCTTCAATAACACCTACTGTAAGCAGTGCCACAAGCTGATTGCCTCCATGCCTCTGAGGCAGTAATTCATGGTAAAGGGGCTCCAACCAAGTATTAACCTTTCAGATGTAGGACATTTCCGTATTGCAAATCCTTTTCGCAATTGATTGATCTTAGGAAATATTCTTATAATTTGAGATACTGGATTTCGGATTTTCATGACCTATAAGCCATAATAATCACAATTAAGACAAAAAAGGCTTGAAACATTTGAAAATGGCACATATGAAAGGTTTCCTTTTTGAATAAAATAACAATTTACAAGCTCTCAAACTCAGAAAGTCGCAATCACTACGATGTTATACTTAATAAAATACATTTTTTACATACTTTTCTACAAAAGTATTCAGGCACTTATGGCTGTTCATCAGCTGTCATAAGGGTGCTTTGGTAAGCATGAAATTTCAATGGTAGACTCATTGCATGAACTAAGGTTTTCTGCCACTGGCTGTTGCTTACATGTACTTCACGTTCTTATACTTTGCCCCTCTACACATAACTTCCATAAATACATAGATTTTCTTTTGCCGTTTTCTTTTCATTGCTGCCTTCCAGGGTCGCCTCAGCAGATCCTTTATCATGTCGATATGGCACATGTTTTCCACCAGATGCCCTTCCTTATGCAACCCTCACAATTTATCTGGGCTTGGGACTGGCACTTAAGACAACACTAACTTGTGCACCCCAGTGCTTTGGACCATTCACACTCACATTCACATCTATGGACAATTTAGAGTAGTCAGCTGACCTAATCCACATGCAAACCCCGCACAGAAAGGTTCCCTGGCCAACCAGGTTTGAATCTGGCAACAGTGCTAACCACTGCACATCCGTCATCAAGGAAAAACTGATTCATTGCTTTAAGCACTGTAATGTTGAAGCATTTTTATAAGCACATGTACAATAATTACCCAGTCCACATGCTATATACATTACTCACACTCGCTGCAATTAGTATCACTGCTTTCTTCATTTCAGATTCCAGATTCTCATGTAAAGGCAAGGATGAACTACAGAGACAGAGTTCTAAAATCAGAAAATTCTGACTTATAACAGGTTCAAAAAAAGTCAGATGCTTCGCACACACTAACAGAAGCTTGCAAAACCTTACTGAAGGAACATAAATGCAAATCAGGTGAAAATAATCAATAATCAGGATAGTGAGATCTGGGAAAAACCAACACAAACAATGTGATCATTTCCTGTACATCATTCTTGTCTCCAGTATCGCAAAACATGACTAACCTCTGATGACTAAAGTTAATGATTCAACTAAAATGATCACTGATTCATTGCTTCAAACACTGTAATATTTGTGCATGTTCATAAGCACGTGTGCAATAATTTCCCAGAACGTGCTGTGTATAATACTTCCACTTGCTGCAATTAGTATCTCTGTTTCCTTCATTCCAGGTTCCTTGTTTGTCACCTGGGATTTTTTTTACTGTACTGTACTGTACTGTAGTACTGTACTTTTTAACAATCACACAAAGTACTGTTTCTACATATTGATGGCTGTAATCTAGTCACTTTCCAAACCAACAACAATACACCATGACCCTGATGCTAGGTGGTCCCATTATTATATCATGATTTTGATAGTTTTTACTTGCTATAAAACTATAAACTTTTTATAGAAACTATTCCTTAAACTTGCAGCTCCTCTTTCTCTTTTTCTTTATTTTTGCAGCTAGATGGTGGAAACCTTATGTGTATGGCGTCTCAGGGGAACATCCCATCACCCATTCGAGGGCAGCGACAGGCTCTCAACAATGATTATGAAGGCTCTGGCTATGACAAGGGCCATCTGTTCCCTGTTTATCACACACACAACGCAGACACCATGCTGGCCACGTCCACGTTGACCAATGCAGCTCCGCAAGATCCTACCTTCAACCGTGGTCAGTGGAAAAAGCATGAGGATGACATGGCCACACTGATGCAGCAGGAATGTAAAGGGGGTTACATTGTCACAGGTGTAGTCCCTGGGAATCAAGTGATTGGGAATAATGTTCGGGTGGCTCGCTATTACTGGAGCGCTTACTGCTGCCTTGGATACAGTGGTGCACTACGCTCGGCAGGCTTCATCGGCCCTGATAACAATGGCCGGGTGCAGCAGGGCAGTGTGGTGTGGCTGGAAGATGAGCTGAGCAAATATTATGGATCTGTCTTTACTATCTTCCAAGGTTCATGCTAATACTAATATTAACCACTGACCATGGTCATTGTGAAATGAGCCTGCTAAAGATGTGTGCTTCATTTCAATATTTCCTATTGGTTTAAAAGTATTAATTAAACTGGCTTTGGTTTTTGGCACCTCTCATGTCTCAGGCTATTAAATACTGAGGTAGGATTCTATGGGCTTTGCTCATGGGCCCAACAATGCTAATTGGTGGCAACTTGTTTTGGAGAAAAATGAAAAGCAATACAATGATTCTGACTGACAAGACCATTACTCTTTTAACATACAACAAACAAGCAAACCCAATTCTATTGCGTGGTTTAAATTACCTATACATTACATGCACACAATATCACATCACCTCTCAAAGTCAGTATTATTAGCTGCTGCTTGAAAACTGAGGACAAGTGATTAATTAACAGGAATCTGGTGTGGCTTCTGCCTGGAATCAGGTGTGGAATCAGGTTCCACAGTGCACTTTGCTGAATTTGTTTCCTCCTCAGTAGTAACACGTGAGTAATCTGTCATCACTAAAGTAAATGACCCAACTCACCTGTTCACTGATTCATTTTTTCAAGCAAAACGCTTGCCATTAATATAAGCACGTGTACAATAATTACCCTCATGTGCAGAAGCTTGCATATGCTCTGTGATTCTATGCTGTAAAGAATTTCTATCATTTCTAGAAAAAAAGTACTGCCTATAAATCGCAATAGTACCTAAATTTGCTTTATACATTTTTGTTCTTTAAATATTCACTGCAAGTAGCATTTATTCACATTGGACAGTAAATTATATTTTAGAATAACCATTGTGTAATAACATAAGAGAGTTATTGTTGGAACTAAAAAAATGAAAGGAATAATGCATTTCCAGTGATAATGAAACAATAATAAAACCTGTTTATGTAAATTGTATTTAATGGAAGAGGATAGATGGTATACAGAAATAAGGAAATCAGAAATATTTATTAAATTTGTACTATGCTATTTTGCACTAGTAGTTGCATTTTTTAAAAAGTAGTATTTTAAAGAGTATTTTATTGTACCGTAAAAATCACACCAAAAATATTTCTATATACTGAGTCCTATAACCTAATCATTTTCCAAACCAACAAAAATACCTAATGAGTAAATTGAGCACGTTTCCTATAAATCCTTCTTGTCTCCACTTTTGCAAAGTGTAAATAACCTCTGATCAGTAAAGTAAAGGATTCCAACTAAATGCTCACTGATTTATCATTTTAAACGATACAGTGTTTGTGCATTTGTAGAACCAGGTGTACAATAATTACCCAGGCCATGTGCTGCGCATATTACTCACACCTGCTGTAATTGGTTTCACTGTTCCTGTTTGTCACCTGGGTTTTTTAAAGAGTACTGTACTTTTTAAAGGTCACACAAAATTCTATTACTACAGTATATACCGATTGCTATAATTTAGTCATTTTCCAAACCATCAAAAGTACCTTAAAAAAACTGATTCTGGGTGGTACAATTATGATACCATGATTTTCTTGTTATAATAAAATACTGCGTAAGCATCCTATACAGTATATACACTAATCCCTTAAACTTGCAGCTCCTCTTTCTCTTTACTTTTGAAGCTAGATGGAGGAAACCTTATTTGTATGGCGTCTCAGGGCAACATCCCATCACCCATTCAAGGGCAGCGACAGGCTTTCAACAATGATTATGAAGGCTCTGGCTATGAAAAGAGCCATCTATTCCCTGCTTACCACACACACACAACACAGACACCATGCTGGCCATGTTCACATTGATCAATGCAGTTCCGCAAGATCCTAGCTTCAACCGTGGTCAGAGCCACACTGGTGCAGGAGGAATGTAAAAGGGCTTACAATGTCACAGGTGAAGTCCCTGAGAATCAAGTAATTGGGAATAATGTTCGGGTGGCTCGCTATTACTGAAGCGCTACATCAGCCCTGATAACAATGGCCGGGTGCAGCAAGGCTGTGTGGTGCGGCTGGAAGATGAACTGAGCAAACATTATGGATCTATCTTTAGTATTTTCCAAGGCTCATGCTAATACTAATATTAACCACTGTCCATAGTCCTTGTGAGATGAGCCTGCTAAAGAGGTGTGCTTCATTTCAATATTTCCTATTTGTTTTAAAATATTAAACTGGTTTTGGTTTTTGGCACCTCTCATGTCTCAGGCTAATAAATACTGAGGTAGGATTCTATGGGCTTTGCTCATGGGCCCAACAATACTAATTTGGTGGCAACTTGTTTTGGAGAAAAATGAAAAGCAATACAATGATTCTGACTGACAAGACCATTACTCTTTTAACATACAACGAACAAGCAAACTCAGTTCTATTGCATGGTTTAAATTACCTATAAATTACATGCACACAATATCACATCACTTCTCTCAGTCAGTATTATTAGTTTAGTATTAGGACAATTGATTAATTAACTGGAATCAGGTGTGGAGTCAGGTTTCACTGTGCACTTTGCTGATAAAACTGGGCTCTGTTATTTAGGTAGTTAAGCAGTCATCAATCCTCAAACAAACCGATCCATTAGTTAGTTCTTAAAATTTTATAACTCTGTAAAATGAATTTGTTTCCTACATCCTTCTTTCCTCCACATTAGCAACAGGTGAGTAATCTGTGATGACTGAAGTAAATGACTCAACTCATCTGTTCACTGATTCATTGTTTTATGCGAAATGCTTGGCATTAATATAAGCACGTGTACAATAATTACCTACAACATGCGTATATTACTCACACACACTGCGTTTAGTAATTGTCTGATCTTTCCTTGTTCCACGTGTACAATAATTACCCACATCATGTACATGTACATAGATCAGGCATAACATTATGACCACCTGACTAATATTGTGTTGGTCCCCCTTTCGCTACCAAAACAGCCCTTACCCATCAAGACATGCGCTCCACTAGACCCTGAAGGTGTGCTGTGGTATCTGGCACCAAGATGTTAGCAGCAGATCCCTTAAGTCCTGTAGGTTGCGAGGTAGGACCTCCATGGATTGGACTTGTTTTTCCAGCACATCCCATAGATGCTCAATTAGATTGAGATCTGGGAAATTCGAATGTCAATTCAACACCTCAAACACATTGTTGTGCTCCTCAAACCATTCCTGAACCATTTTTACTTTGTGTCAGGGAGCATTATCCTGCTGAAAGAAACCACAGCTATCAAGGAATACTGTTTCCATGAAAGGGTGTTCATGGTCTGCAACAGTGCTTAGGTAGGTGGTACGTGTCAAAGTAACATCCATATGGATGGCAGGAACCAAGGTTTCGCAGCAGAACATTGCCCAGAGCATCACACTGTGTCCGCTCGTTCCACTCAAATCACTAACTCATTTTTCCTACTTCTAACACATGATATGAATAAACAAGTGACAGAATGTTCACTTGCTGCCTAATATATCCCATCCAATAACAGGTGCCATGATGAAGAGATAATCAGTCTCGTTGATTTCACACATCAGTGGTCATAATGCTATGCTTGATCTGTGTGTGTGTGTGTATATA
>JAOVYU010000039.1:5864258-5874271 GCA_025674565.1 Synodontis membranacea | reverse complement strand
TCTTCAGCCGCGCATCATCATCCAACAAGTTGCACTATTTTCATAGATTAGTGGTTGTGTGTAAGAACTGTGTGTGTGATTAAATGAACAATAATAATAATAATATGATATTTGTAACATCTAATATATCTTTTTTTATCTCTCTTATTTTGTCTAATATATCGGGTAATACGAGTGTAATGGTGACCAAAAGGTGTTATTTCATGTCTAGATGACTCTAATCATGTTAAAAACCATATTTATAAGATCGTAAGAAGGTTTTCTGTGCTATAACTATGAAAATATTCGATTTATAAATAAAGAATCCTACTTCGCAGAAATTCACTTATCGCGGTAGAGTCTGGAACGGATTAACCGCCATAAACGAGGGTCAAGTGTATACAGTATATATATTCTCTTTGTTATTATTATTATATTTTTTTCTGTATTTATGTTTATTTTACTTCATTCTATTGTTAAATCTTTAATAATTTCATTTCAATGCTTTGGCAATAGTGTACATGTTCACGGTCATGCTAAATAAAGCTCTTTGAATATGAATTTGAGAGAGAGAGAGAGAGAGAGAGAGAGAGAGAGAGAGAGAGAGAGAACATGGAATGGCATTTCCTCACACTCTACCTCATGTGGAAATGCTGTAGTTGTTTTTTGTGTTATTCTACGTCTTGTATATTTTGTGAGGATCGTGTGGGCGCGACATGAAATATTCACGAGATCAGTTGCTGTGACACTGCACGGGGCGAGACCTCGGGCTGTCTATTAGCAAGCCACATCTCGGTGAATGACAGAGGCAATTAACCAGGTTAGGATCACACTTGCTAAAATATTTAATACAAAATAGGCTCAGAGTGAAAGCATGGGTGCAATTCAATGTGGACATATATTTATGCATGAGATTCAGACTTTCACCCAGATGTTATATATATATATGTTGGCCATTTTCTTTATCTAAAGCACATGAGACATAATAATATGCATTTATTTTTCTAGCTATAAAAGCTTACCCAGGTCTCATACATGTTGTAGGGTTCCAGTTTTCTTAGAGTTGGTCTGGAGAAAAGAGAAGCAACACAGATTTCCACTTAAAGCTACTTTAAATAAATAAATAAATAAATAAATAAATAAATAAATAAATGTCTTACAGGAACAAATTAATGGTCTTACAAGTCCAAAAACTTCCATATAACCTCTGAATAAGCAATATTAATGAATGATAAATGTTAATCCTTCCACTTTCTACGCCCTTTATCCATTGTGGGTCATGGGAGAAGCTGGAGACAATCCCAGCTGACTTTGGGCAAGAGACAGGGCACATCCTGGACAGGCCGCTAATCTATCACTGTTATATAGTGATCCTTTTGCAAGGCTATGTTATATAGTCCTGACTTTCCTTTATTATTACAGTAAAATATGCTTGATGTGAGGCCTTACCTTTCATGCTCCTCAATGAAGTCAATCAGCTCTTCCTCAGTGTAAGGTTTGCCTGGGATTGTGGTAGGCTCATCCATGAAGGGCTCATAAAAATCCACCTCATTCACATCCAGTTTTAGTTTTTGGGCAATCTGCACAGATGCAGTAATCAGGACAGTGAGGAAGCACTCAGAATTCAGATAGATCTACACATTGTAGACCAGGGGTGTCAAGGGTGCAGGTCAATCTAGCAAGAGCTACACCTGATTCTACCTGTTTAGCCAGTTGAACTGACTAACTGACTAGAGTCAGTTCTACTTTTACTTGGACAGAATAAAAACCTACACCCATACCAGCCCTTTCTGGATAAGGTTTGACTCCCCTGCTGTAGATGGTCCAGAGTTCGTGCAACCTGAATATTTCCATATTATTTTTAACCTGGCATGCTTCTCTTGCTTTTGATTTCCACACAGTGGTCTACATTACAACATGTGTGTGAATGGTAAGATTTTCTGCAGCTATATCTGTGAAAATAGGGAAGACATTTAGATGATTTTTCAGTGGATTTGAGTAATGTTAACTATTTGTTTCATTCTTATTAATTTTTGTTTTGTTTACCAGTGGCTGTCATTGTCCTTTCAATATAAATGTCATGATCATTATGAAGGTTAGGTTTGTCCTGTGTGGCCAGAATTCGGACAGAATTCATGAACTGTGTTTTGTCAGGCTGGGATTGAATGTGTTTGGACGGCAGTTGAATTATCAAAAATTATATTAAAAAACTGACATTAATTAAACAACCCCAAATAGCCAATTAAATGCATGATAAAGTAACTTATAGCCCATTCAGATATTATAATTCCATTACTTCTATTAAGTTACTCTGAATATGACTAAATTACTTAATGCAGCTTTGGACGAAACACTTCACATAATGTTGTCCATCTAGTTCTGTACACAATTTGTGAGCCTCTCTACTGCCTCCCAGTGGAAAATACCACAATAGCATCATCCCCAACATGATTTAGGTGGTGTACCATTCTTAGCACACTGCTGCGACACCTAGAGTAACACTGATATTGCTGTAGCATCTAGAAAGGTTTTGTTCCTGTGTAGTTTTATTGACCTCTTAATTAAAAATGACTAAATAGTCCACCTAATGCAAAATCTTTACATATGTATAATATTTTTAATTGAACCTAACAAATTTTCAATATTTAATATTTAATATTGACTATATAATATTTAAAGTCACAAAAGGTCATAATCTTTATAAAACAAAAATAAACCAAGAACGAATTCTCAAAACCACATCAACCAATGTTTGTGTATTTAAGATTCGCAATTGCAGAGGTTTTGGTTGAGACAGACTTCTATTACATGCCTGCAAACTACAGCAGCAGCCATCAGACATTAAACATGTCTTAACTTGGGTAAGAAATTCCCCAAAGAAATTGCTCTGACATGGATGTAGGTTTCTGAATCACCCCCACAAAATTAGCTCATGACACATGGTTGTGTTAATTATCCTTTAGCCATACAGTAGGTTCCATCTTGCTGTGGTATACAGCAGTGACATAAATATTTAAAAACCTCATCAGTTCTCCTGCACCTGATGTCACACACACACACACACACACACACACACACACACACACACACACATTAATATGCAATCATATCACTGTAACTGCTGTGCTAACAATGATCAACCATCAAAATAATACCTGGTCATCAGTGTTCCTATTACAATACCTTCTACTGATATAGTAGGCAGTAGATATGGTAGTTGTTATAGTAGTAGATATTAATTATAGACTGTCCATTTTCCCCAATACGTATATTATTTGGCATTAATTTGACATGGTTCATTATTAACTGAAATATTTGGCTGATAAAAAAATAAGACAAAAACAGCAATACACTGGAATATTTGGGCTTTGATTACTTTTGAATTGAAAGTGGCGTAGAACTTGATGAAGGGATGGAACTCTTCAGCGGCATCATCATATTCAATAAAGTCTGAAACATGAAGAACATAGGATATACGGAACACAACGTACAGTAAGAAAAACTGCCTACATTGCACAGGAAATTGCACAGGAAATACAGCCACTTGGCAATACTTACGTCGGGATTTCTCATTCTTAAAGTATCCTACCAACTTGATATCCTCGTCGATGTTATAAAAGCCTCTTAGCTCTCCTTCGTTGTCAATGATCTCCACTGGATCCTCAATAACCTGAGAAGAAAGATAACAGCAAAGTAAAGAAATTTACTTCCACATGACTTGTTAATGGTCTCTTTACATGGTCTGACCACTGGCTTCTGGCATTAACAAGGTTCACTTAAAGGTGGCCATCCTTCACCTTGCTCACTTGCCAAAGCACTCTGGGTAGTTGATGATTAACAATCATGAGCACAGTGCCAGGTATTCTCAGTGTTGCTGTGCCAATTCTGTAGGGGCTGCAGAGCCAGGAGATACCTATTGATAAAGTGTCCCCTTGTTCACTGTGGTTGAGCACATGCTTCTGCAAGGCAAAGGTGGCTCAGCAGGGCCTGCATGTAGTTCTGAATGGCAGGACACACCACAAATATACATCAGGTGGCTTATCTGAAGAGCTCGCCACAGGAAGTAGAGGTTGTTGATTGGAGAGTAGATGGACCTGGTGGAACATCTGTTTTATATCTGATAACTGATCACCACAGGGTGTTCCCTAAAATAAACAAGGACTGCTATGAGTGAGGATCCTAATGTGGTTTCTGCCCTTGAAAGCTGACAGAGCAGTTAAACACAATTCATTGATTGCTGTGATGGGATAACATGTGATGGGGTACATATCATGGTTCACTTGACTGCTCTACAGTTTCAGGGGTATGTTTGGTAACATATGACTGGCTCTTTCCAGTTTCTGCAAGCCTATGTTCCATGCTTTGGAGGTATGACATCACTGTTTCCTTGGATCCATGTAGCTGTGGCATATCTTTGGTTCTGAGGAGTGGTGTGGCATAGCGATGTATTCCATTGATCTCTACCCTGACCATGTTTGCATCAAGCATGTCAAATGCTTCCTGATATTGCTTTGATCTTGTACTGTAAGTACCCTCTCACTGTGAAAAGGTAGGGTGTCTAATTTGCACAGTCTTTCTACTTGGTGGTACATGTATGTGGTAGTTGAGGATGAGGTGAATAGGCATTGAGAGGTTGAGAGATAACCCTGCAGGTGATTTGAAATCTCTGGAGTGCCCAATCTAGGTTCTAAGTTCTAACTGCAGCTGGGCCTCCTCGTGGGCCAAGGGTTAATCAGGTCTGGATGGTCTGAGCCTATGAGAAGTGTGGGGTGAACCTTGCTCTAGGAAGGTATTGGCAGATCCTTTAAGTGTCTGTATTTTTGCTGCAAGGTCAACAGTAGGTATGTATAACCTGCCAGACCGAGTAAATCTTGGTGTACTGTTCGGAATGTCAGGGTTTCAGTTATTTCTTGCAGCCCCAAGTACTGTGCGGCATTGGAGAGCAGCATAGTATGCGCTGAGCCATCATCATGTATATTGCATGTCTCCATCGCTCTATTCCTTTGATGAAGGGTAACCTTGACAACTTTGAGGAAGACTCTTTCACCACTGTGAGGCTGATTTAAGTACAGCATCTCAGAATCTGAATTGTCCAGGGTGGTGTTCGCTGGGGGACTGTCTACAGATTACAGTTGGCTAGGTGTGTTCAAGCTTACATATCACTTACATTGTACACAGTTGTTCCCTCACCAGTCTCTCTTTATTTCCTTTTCAGTTAATAAGAGTTAAAAATGCAGTTCTTGTTATCCTTAAACTGCAAAGTGTAATGTCCTGAAAATGTTACTGACCAGTCTGAACTGGACAACACTATGGTATAAATACATATTATTGCTTTGGCCATACAATATAGTCTGTATTATGGTGCAAGCTAAGATCAGCATGACTCACATCATAGAGGAATTCCACCAGTGTTTCTGCAGCGATCTCTCCATCGTACTCAATGATCTCATCATCAGCAAAGATATAAATGCTGTCGACTTCATCCAAACCTGTCAAAAGTCAGTGGTATACTTAAGAGCAGAATTATATCTATAATAATATCAGAGTTACACAAAAATAATACTAAAAGCATGTTGTACACCTTGTAAATTAAATTTTTATTATGCATTTCTCTAATGTTCTTAATTTAAGTGATCAGTGACAAAGTGTAAAATATTTCCATATACATGTATTCCAGGACTCTGAGCCTTCTTTTTTAACCAACGAGGATGCAGAATCTGTACCTCTTTTAAATACAATCATGACAAAGGAAATTGTGAACTATAGTGCAACCAATCTCATGCCAAATCAGGAAAAGTCTCTAATAAAACAAGGGTTAGGGTTGGTTTCACATGCCTCTGATGAAGCATATAGAGAACAGTACCCATCAAAAGTTTGGACACACCTATTCATTCATAGGTATTTCTTTATTTTATTTTATTTTTACTATTTTATACTTTGTAAAACGATACTTAAGACATCGGAACTATGAAATAACATATGGATCATAAATGGAATTATGTTGTGAACAAGAAGGTGTTGACAAAATAAGTATGTTTCATATTTCAGATTCTTCAAAGTAGCCATCATTTTCCTTGGCCAGCTTCATTAAGTCACCACACCCGGAATGCTTTTCAATTAGCTGGTGCGTCGAAAGTGTCAAAAGCTAATTGCTGGAATTTCTTGTCTTCTTAATGTGTGTGTGACCAACAAACATTAAATAGATAATAATAAATATACAGTAAATAGCTCTGTTCCACAACTGTAGTAATCCATATTACGTCACGAACCGCTCAGCTAAGTAAAGAGAAAAGACAGTCTATTATATCTTTAAGAGATGAATTGTGTTTTAAGTAATAAAAAATAAAGAAAATCATTGAATTAGAAGGTGTGTCCAAACTTTTGACTGGTACTGAATAATTAGCTTTCCCTCTCGCTGGTTGGTACTGTAGATGTTGTGTGATAGGGGAAAGCTGGGTGATTCTTATAAAATAGTTATTCAAGACACTGTATATATTTTCTCTACTGGAATCTGTGAATCTGTGATAAGAAAGGATGATACATTTGCCATTAGATATGAAAGAAAGGGAACATTAAGACCAGCATATTTTAGATATTGTGAAAAATCACTCTTTGTATGTACTGAAATGATTAACACTGGACCTCATTCATCAACGATAGTAATAGTAAATCATTCATAGGAACATTTACACCAGAAATGTCCTGAGTGTGTGCAAACTTACTCATAAGAAGATGAACTAATGTAAAATTTGGCTGACAGTCTTTAAATCTTATTTGATTTTATATTTTTCTGGATTAACATACTTATATATAATTACTTTAAGTCAAATAAGACCAGTTACTCAATAAAGAAAAAAATGTACTGTATATACAGTAAAAGGACTGGCTGTAATGGCTCAGCAAAAAAAAAAATCTGCTCCGTTTGATACTTAATTTTCTTTGAATGTTCTGCAACACTTTTTAAGAGCTAGCAATAACTGATTGATAAATGACTGCTATGTCTCACATCTGCAATGTTCAGTATATTCCCTAGTGTGCTGCATGCCAAAATCAGGGTTTCTGTACCCTCCTGCTTTTCCAGCATCTGCAAAGGCACATTAGTGTACGTTATATTTTCTGTAGATTCACTGAATATTTTCTCCATTTCCATGTCAAAACATTTTCTTTCTTTCATTTCCTCTAAAGAATTTTTTTTTTTTTCATTTACATCATTTCAGTCCTGTCAGCTTTGCCTTTCATGGAGTTTTGTGCGTGGCGGCATTGCAATTGGCATTTCTGCAGTCAAGAACTGGTTAATTTGATAAAAAGCTAATTTGAGCTAGATGATAAGCCAAGAAGTGGTAGACCAAAGGAAACGGAAGACAAGGAGCTGCAGAAACTGTTGGACAAAGGTGCACTACAAGAGACTCAAGAGACCGAAAGACATTTGAATACGGCTCGTTCTACTGTTCTAAGGCATCTGAAGACAGTGGGAAAAATTCTGAAAGTTTGTAGGTGGGTTCCAAATGCACCTTCAGAGAGAAATATCTCTCAACAGCATAACATCTGCATTGCAGGTGCATCACACTTTAATTACGAGCTGCTCCATTCTGGACAGATTTTTAAATGAAAAAAAAAAAAAATCCATTTAAAAATCAAGAAAACCATCCTCTTTCATGTATGCAAGGACACATGTTGAAAAAGTGATGAAAGACACGATTTTAAAAATTGGATGGGAAGATTTACTGCTTCCAGCCTACTAACCAGACATAAAACTATCGGATTTCCACTTGTTTTAGTCACTGCAACATACACTCTCTGGCCAACATTTCAATAAAGGGTATAAGAAATTGCACAGATCCATTAATTTCCCCAAAACCTGAATTCTTCTTTTGTGACAGTATTCATTCTTTGCCAGATAAATGGCAGAAAGTAACAGAATCTAACAAAAGGCCACAAACTTATGCACCACTCTAATAAATAAAATTTAAAGAATGAAACAAGGAGCCACCAGATATAGATTGTACAATGTTGTAAAGTGAAAAGCATTTGTTTTCAAATAAGTAATTTATTGTATATCTTCTCAATCAACAGTGTAGGAATAATCAGGGTCCTCTAAGGAATTCCAACGTGTAGCTGAGTCATTAGTCTATAACGGAGGACAAGCTTGGCTTTTTTGGGTTGTCTACTTTGAATGGTAAGACTGAACGTGCTGCTTGTCCTGCCCTGGAGACATGCACTACTGACAAGTAGGATAAGGATAAGAACATAATGACATTTGGAAAAATGCAATAAGATACTTGACATTTACTTTTGCCTCACTTGAGGCAGCACACAGTCAAATGCAAGATAGCTGAGTGGATTACATTTTACATTATGTTCCACAGAAATGGTTCTCAAACCATTTTCACAGATTTTCCACATCATTGTTCTATACATGTGTTGTGTAGTTTGAGATGGAGCAAAAATATGGGCTGTCTGGCAATCCATAACCACTGGTTTGAGAACCTACTGTAAGTTCTACAGTAATGACTGTATCACAGGTTTGTCATCATTTTTTTTTTAATGCATGCATGATATATAATCATTTTGAACTGTTTTTGGCTTATAAACTAGACAACCTAGTCAAATAGTTAAGACATTGTTGCACTATATTTGACCTGTGTTGAGTCACTCTGCCACTAGAGGGTAGTACAGTGCTTTAAGTTGAACCTCCTCTGTGTATGCTAAATTCTCTATAAACAGCTCTGTTTATACAGCAGCTTGCATAAGCATTCCCGCATTCCCGTTGCACACTTAGTAAGGTTATACCCTGGAACTGAAGCGGACAAAATGGTGATCTTATGTCATAATTTGACACTAAATGGACCTTAGTTTGTGTAAAACCTGATGATCCTTGGTAGATCAAATCCATTGGCATTTCCATGGACCACTGTATTTTTGTAATTTTTCTGTAAATCTGACCTTTTGTACAAAGGAGTTACTGTAACTTGGTCAGATCACCAATTTACTTACATTTAAATAATGATATGGAAATGATGGAAAATCTTGAATATTGAAAATTCATTTCCCTTTCTAAAACATTCAAAAATTTCCAGTAAAAGTTCCTAGACTTTTGAACCAGATGCTATACTTCCAAGTAAGAGCTAATGGTTGAAACCCTACAAAAATACAGAAACAGCATGCAGTGAATACTTTTGCATGACACTATAATACAGCACTGTGCAGTTCAAGAGTGATTCCTTTAATATTGTTGTTATATTGCTATATCCACCCTGAGAGGAAAGGGTAAGAGTGACTAAGTACTTAAATAGATAATGATATAATTGTGTTGGGGTTTAGTGGATCTGGTAGGGACACATTACCTAACTTCTTGGCAACAGCAACATTCTTCTTCGCATCTACTAGCCCAAATCCAATATCCTCATCATTGAAGTCATCGAGCACCTGGGCGGCAAGCTGCACAAAAACAGGGAGTCAATGTTGCATTGCCACAATGTAGCATGGGCACATGGGCAAACACACACACACACACGCATATTCACATATCGCTAACAACTAATATGTGGAACTTGGTTTACAGGTTCTGGGTTTTTTTTTTTCTGTTTTTTTTTCTGTGTTTCAGATGGTTTCTTTAAATCAAACAGCATTGTTCACGATACATATACACTCTGCCCGATTGTACCACTGTTCTCAACAGCACACTCATCGCCACCTACAGGTAATGCCGCTCTGCCTTCCTAAAGACCAAAGTAACACAATGCCATAATCAACACATTCACTGAGGGAAATACTGGTCGCCTGTATTGTGAAATTAGAGCCATTGATGGATAGTTGTTCTGACCAGTACCAGAGCCTCTCGTTCAAGGCTGACTGTTCACGTGATAAGTAGTGAGATTTGTTTGAAGGTGCTGAAATCTGGAGCCATGGAGACAGGTGGACAAGGGATAACATGTAGCTTGTAGAAAGTACACATATATAGTGTAGATGCCAACAAAAAATATATCAGGACTGAAAACCCTCAACAACTTGTCCAGTTTGTTTATATATATATA
>JAOVYU010000039.1:5793745-5809370 GCA_025674565.1 Synodontis membranacea | reverse complement strand
TATATATATAAAATTACAGCCATATACAAAAGTGTAGCCATTTATTCAGCTTTCACATGATATTTAAAATAACAACAAATTGGTCAATATCCAAATATTATTAGTCCTGACTGTATACTATTGGTATAGACATTGAGATCTTTGAATGCCGTTTGCTCGATTTTCTCTGTGGGGGTATCCAGACTATAAAATGGCAGAACTTTACTTGTGCCTGAGACGGGAAAACATATTTCAGTTCAATAATGCGTGGACTTTTACTATACGCAGTAAGAATTTATTTATATAATTATTTATTTAAATGTCACAATGTGAAATGTTTTCCATATATAGCTATTTTCATCTGTCTTATTCAGGTGTGCTGATGCTCAGTTTCGAAATAGCAGTGCTGTTGCCTTATTTGTTTATTCCTGTTTGAGCTCATTTCCTCACCTCTGTTTTATTTCTGTCAATTTTTTAATCTGAAACTTGGAGTCTCGAGTCCCTCCTTTTGTCAGTCAATGCTGAATGCCTGTTACTTATGCCCTCTATTGGCCAAATATTGACACTGCAGTGCTTGTATTTAGGCCATGGCTCACTCCTTTATTCCAGTTGTCGGTGTAAAGTATGCAGTTTACAATAGAGGATCTGCAGTGAGCAGAGGCTTATGTTCTTCTTGAGTGCATGTGTACACATTATGCCTTTGTGTCCATACATTCATTCATTCTATTGTTTGGTTAATGCGCACACACATACTGTACAGTGAATGCCACATAATAGTGGTTGACCGTGAAGTGTACATTTGTGAACGGTACGATTTGCTCACATTTCATACACAGAGAGCTCTAAAGTTTGTTCTGTACTGTCCCAGCAGTTCGTTTAGTTCATTGCAAATTTGAAATTGCTGCATTTTAGAACATTTTATAGAATAAGGTGCAATTTACAGTATAACATCTGCGTTTGGAAAACAACACCACTCAATCATTACAATGACAGCATAACAGCAGTTTCCAAAATAATTCCAAAATGAAAGTCTTCTGAGTGTTTCTGTCAAACCCTGTTCAAAATGAGCTCCACTAGAGGGGTTCAGAGAGCTGTGTGTCCTCCTGAGCAAGTAAGAAAAGAAGAGGCCAGTCACATGGCAAATGAACCTTAACTTCATATCTCACCTCCTCGTAGCAACAGCTCCTATAAGACACATTAATCCTTGTACAGTATATTGTTTTTCATGTATTTTCTGGATAACGGACAACAAGCATTAGGGTTTGGAAATGTAAAGGATTTTAGAGGATCAAATCGCCTGTAATGAATTTAAAAAGGAAGAACCCACTCTGAAAGATTTACAGTATAAAGCATATGAAGCTTTATAAGTAATACATTATCTACATTGGCATCTAAGATGAATTCAGCAGTGAAATTCTGACCTGACTTTAGCTTATACCTCTTTCATTGACAGTATTTAACAGTACATTACAATACACCGAATGAAATTTGATTACATCCTAATAGTGGTGCCAGTGTGGTGTATCCTTTGCATATGTAAAGAGTCTGTCCAGCTCTCTGATCTCCTTATCTAATAGATCAGGTTCCAAAGCTTCAACCTTAATTGTAATATTGCCATCAGTGCCATTGCTGGACCCTTGAGCAAGGCCCTTAACCCTCAACTGCTCAGTTGTAAAATGATATATGTAAGCTGCTCTGGATAGCAGTGTCTGCCAGATGGCAGAAATGTAACTAAAACGAGGGAATAAATTATTAAAATGTGGTCAAGATTTACTTAAAATAATGGAATGGATGGATATTGTGGAAGCAAACGAGTAAAACGTGGCTGCGATGTACATGTTTTTTCTTTTCGTGTCATGATAGGGCTGCGTATTTATGGTTAACAGCATTGATTTTTTTTTTTATCTTGTTAAATGCCTTTGGGAATGTGTAAGCAGCTCATTAGACAACACCTATCTTCTTACAGGAATAGCAAAACTTTAGCACCAATCAACAATTAACACTAAACAGCATAAATATTTTCAATATAAACTAATTCAGTATGACTGGTTATGGTTTTGTGTTTTCCTTTTAATTCATTCAAATTTCATAGAAAAAGACTTTCTTATATAGATCCTTTGGACTGAAACTATTGTGGCTATTCATTCTGATGTTTATTTATTTATTATTAATAATAATAATTATAATAATAATAATAATCTTATCCCATTCACTTTCTTTCAGATCATGTCAGAATACAGCTCTTTGCTGAGCGACCTGTGTGAGAACATCACTAACGAGGATCTGGAGCAGCTGAAGTCGGCCTGCAAGGAGGACATCCCTGAAGACCAGAGCAACTCCATCACCTCCTCCAAAGAGTGGTTCAGTTACCTGGAAAAAAATGATAAGCTAGCTCAGGGTGAGGAGAGAGGACTTTATTCTTACAAAATTAAGGAGAATTTATTGTTCTTTGTTTGTACAGATCACATATGTGTTTGTGTTTGTTTCTTTTCTCTGTCTGCAGATAACCTCTCCTACATTGAGCACATCTTTGAGATCTCACGACGGCCTGATCTTCTGACCCGGGTCATCGAGTACCGTACGACGGTGCTGAAGATCTCGGAAGATGATGAAATTGACACCAAACTCACACGGATCCCATCAGCCAAGAAATACAAGGGTACCGACTTTTTTTTTTTTTTGAACCTTTACCTTTTCAAAAAATGTCTAGTGCCCTTAGTGTGCCCTTAGAGGTATGCTACTTAGAGGTGTGATGTTATATCATTGTGTTAGAATAGACACAAAATAGAATGTTACAAAAAACTGTTATTTCCACGTGCTTGAACTATGCTGCAGTTTTAAAGTACAGTCATAAAGCATAGCTAGAAGAAAATCATTACTGAAAAAGACATTATTGAAGAATATATGGAGAGTTATATTTATTTGTTTTTATATGTTATATATATATTATTATTATTATTATTTTTTTTTTTTTTTTTTGCAGATATCATTCGCCAGCCTTCAGAAGATGAGATTATCAAGTTGGCCCCTCCCCCTAAGAAAGTCTGAGGTTGAAGTCTGTGACCATTCATCTTTGTCCATGGCTCTCCATCTTGTCGAATCATCTTCAGCGCCCATCTCTAAACCCCGCCTTGTCCCACTCGCTCACCACAAGCCACCACCCAAACAGCTACACAGCCAATTGGATTGACAAATTCTTCAAAGCCACATTCTGAACCTTGGAGGCTCGAGAAGTTTAGAAATCTGGAAGAATGTGAAAGAAGGAGTAAAAGAAGGAAAGATGGAATGGACCAAAAGTTAGCGTTTGCCGTGAGTGTCGCTGAGATTGTGTTTCCTGCTCTGGGAACTTGTTGTCAGTGAGTATGTAAGCTCATGTGATTTAGAAGTGAATACGTGGAAGGGAGTTTTTATTCCGATCATACAAATGTTGAATGCAAAAGTGTAGTCCAAGCAGCCCGTTTAATCGAGATCTCGTCACATACAGTATCTAATGCGGTGATAAATCTTCCAGTTCCTGTTTCTTTTACTCGACTTCACTTTATATCTCATTTCACTCGGCTGTAGATTCCCTTTAAAACCTACAAGTCAACAACCTGCAAAAGTCTTTACGGAGAATTTAGTGTCAAGAATCATTTGATAATTGCGAAGCCAACATTTGCCTTCCGTAGACACACGTTATGTGTGTACGTGATTAGATCTGTTTAAATTTAAATTATTTTTTAGTATTTCTTTTGTTTATTTATCCTAAGCATTGTAATGAATTATTTTATGAAGTATGATGAATAGCTTATATTGCATATCAAACATATCATGAGGGTTTTCCAGAGTGCTTTTCTTTAAAATTGATTAGAATGCCCATAGTAAAATGATTTATTGGCTTTACGCTCATAAAATGACATTTGCACGAGCACAAGGCTTGTTAGGGCTTATTATAACATTGAGTTTTATATTATTTTTAAATCATAAACTGTGAATGAATTATTTGTGCTTTTCAGTGTACTACTCATTTACATGAAAATGTCATACGATGCATAATAAGAAATCTGACGATATTAGTGTTGCAATTAACAATGTGATTATTCAGTATTATATTATTATCATAATACAATAAACAAGCACCGACTCCAGTTGGAGCGACAGGGGTGGATGAATCACAAATTTCTTAGCTAGTCCACCAGTAAGCACTAATGTGGTGGCCAGCTCCTTGTTTTGTGTTTCGGTAAACCTTAACCGACTTATGTATTGAGTATATGAATCGAGACAGTAGCCATAATCCTTATCCTCTGATAAAGTTTGTAAAGTCTCCATATCATTGGTGAATGCTTTATATAAGCTGTAGTGTCGATTTGAGTCTGACGTCTTTATTGTCTCTCAGTTCGAGATCGTCACATGAAAATCAAATAAAAACGTTTTTCTTTATTGAAAAAGTCAGTAGGTAAGTAAGGTCTTATTTTCGTTCTTTGGTTGTTTAACTGACCTGTCTGCTGGGCAACTAAGGAAAACCAGCAAATAGCCCAGACACGAAATCTGCTTGCCCTGGGCTAGTGATTCGTCCACCCCGGGTAAAAGGTTGCTAATGAGTTACATCAACAATATCTAGGAAATAAACATCCTAAAATAAAATAAAATATAGGGTTCCTGCACGGTTTCTGCTTGGACCCCTAATAAACTAGAGTATAGGAAGCTGAAATGAATTGGTATTACTGAATGACTGTACTTATATTACAAAAACAATTCCAAGTGCATCTTCATCCTCCAAGCCTTCATATAATATTGCCCAGTTACAGAAAGACTGTTGATTTCAAATCCAATATTAGCTAGATCACTGTGTCTCTTTTGCCCAGCCTCAACAGACTGTTGCTTTTGCTATGCTAAATACCAGTATGCATTCATATGACATTAAGTGCTAGAATAACTGCTGAGTAAATAACGTGTTTTTGTGCGTATGCGTTTTTGTGATGTTCTTTTTACAGATAGTGTTAAATGTCAGCACTTGCAGGGTACATCTGATGCCAGGGAAAAAAGTAAATAAATAAAAAAAATTTAAAAAAGCTACCCTGGACCTAACCTAGGTTTGTGTAAGAACAACAATGTCAAATTTATACCTATCCTCTCCAATCCTTGTGCCAACAAACAAAATGTATTTCGGATTGGGTTATTTGTAGTAAACTTTTGTGTTTTGGTTTATATTGCTAGCTATTTTCATGTGATGTTGTAGGTATCATAAGCAGTTGAATTTTGCCTTCAGAATTCTCCAGTCGGAATGTCGGAAATCTCTTCAGAGTTGGATGTTAATTGGTTAGGTAGTTTTAAGCATTGTTGAAAGTAGCACCTTTGTTTCTGTGGAGTACTTCGGGTCATACTGTTTGTATCCTTGGTTGCCAAGTCTAACAGATGGAGTGAGAGGAATGTTTCAAGATTCATGACTTGATGCCTGCTGATAACAAATACCTGGTACCTGTAGATCTGTGAATCCTTGTCCCAATACAGGCTATTCAGTTGACATTTGTGAAGGACCAGTTTCCTAAAATTCCTTTCTTACAAAGGTCAAAGGATAAACAAGTCACATGACCGATGTTAGCAATTACGCTTTAATGCTTAGCCATTAATCATGAATAAAAATAACACAATAAAAACGAATAAAACGAATTTTGTGTCGCAGTGGTGCTTCACTTTAGCAATTTTGACTAGTTTCTTCAACTTCAACGGTTTAGAAGTATGGGTCAAATTCAAAATAGATGCTTATCCAGACCTTTGTAAGCAAGATTTTTTTTTTTTAATCATTGGCTTGGATTGACAATAAGCTTTTTATTAAAAAGTTGTGAAGAACTGTATGTATTCAAAATGACCAAGAAAATAGCTACCAAGTTAAGTCTGAGGATTGGAGGTTTTAGTTGTTTTACCGTTTTCCAGCTGTGTGTGTACTGTAAGTTTCAACGTTTGTGACCGTGTGACTTTAATAGCTTCAATCTTCAGTTGGATAGTTTGAAAGTCTGAATCTTTGCACATATAAGCCAATACGCATAATGTTGTGCACTGCAAACTTACTATGATTCATTTGGTTTATTTGCTTTAAATACAGTGTAATGTTCTGCTTATTTTATTACCCAGTGTGGAAAGTAAATCTAGACTTCGTCCTACATGGTTAGTCTTTTTTTTTTTTTTTTTTTTTTTTTTTTTTCTGATCGTTGATCAGACTGCCACAAGTTAATCAACTCTATTTCATGCAAAACAATTTACAAATTGCAACAAGCGAGGTCAATTTCATTGCATATCACATAGATTTGAAATGCCCCAACTATAAGTCTTATAAATTTACAATTAATCATGAAATTACTGCTGACATCAGACTAACAAAAAAAAAAAGGCTTTTAAAATGTCCTCACTTTATTTTTATATATCTTGTCAGTCTGTGGGCAGTTCACGGTAACAGCTTGAATCATTGGTTGCACCGCTTAGACTCTGATCGCACATGTGAAATCCCAGCTTGTACCTGTTACTGTAGCTCTGACTTGCCAAGACGCTAATGAATCAGTTAGCTAAGAACCCTTTTTTTTTTTGGAAAAGTCTTGGGCAGCATTTCAATGCCATTTTTAACACACCGGTAATTTCCCTGAGCCAGAATCTCTGTTGTCATCTTAAAGGAAAAGTTCACCCCCTGGAACACATTTAAAATTGGAATATTTGCAATGTGTTTAGCAATTCAATTTCAACGCATTCAACCACATTTCAGCGTTGAAACAGTGCCATGGTGCTGTCTGGGAACATATTTTCTTACCAATTTCCAGCAAAGTTCAACACCATATTAATGAGAAATCCAACACAGAAGATACAGAATGCGATGCAGATATATAATGCAGTTGGTTCAGCTAGTAAGTGATCTGAGACAACAAGCACGGTGGCATTGCGCTTTGGAAGCTGATCTGTTTAATCAAAGTGTACAGGTGGGAATGTGATAGAGTTGGTCTGACTAAAAGACTAAAGCTCTGCTGCATCGCTCCCTTTAAGTAGACATGAATCGAGAGCTAATCCAACTGGCGCCGTTATCAGTTGGTAGCTGAATGGCAATCTGGGTAATGCGGGAAATTTAATTAGATTTTCTTTTTATAGTAACATAAAAGTCATTTAGGGTAAATTTTACCTTTAAGAGTCATCCCAGTACTGTATTTGCTCAGTGCCGAGAAGTGTGTTAGGTGAGCAATAAGACTTTTGTGTGTGTGTGATATGCAGACGGACTACTCAGTCTACACGAAACATAATGACTTTATTTCTACTAGCTGGTTAGGAAGCTAGCTAATTACCACAGTGATCAAACCAGCTAGTTTGCACACTGTATAAATTGGAAGAAGTGTAAATAAGCACAAGTTGTGCGCTTCATTTGTACGGGATGTCAAAAGGGTGTGTTAAAAATAGTATTGGAAGGCAAGTATAATAGCGGGACCATGAGATTAACCAGGCTTTAGTTCCTATGATCATTGTACATGAATGCAAATGATTTTATATGAATGCAAACAAATCGCTTTAGCTGGTTTGCAGTATGAAATTAGTTGGTACTTCGCTGAATATTTGCCAAGCTCTATGCAGATAATATACATAGTAACGGCACTGTGCATATTTGTTACATATGTTCCTAGCATTTCTTGGTCATTGTACCTCAACATGCAAGTGAGTTAAGAACTTGGGATTTGTGTTTAGGCTTATAATTGACCAGTAGTCAAAAAATAAAAAATAAAAATAAAAAATTGACATATCCAGTGTATAATGGACAACATCTTA
This sequence comes from Synodontis membranacea, assembly GCA_025674565.1. Classification (NCBI taxonomy): domain Eukaryota; kingdom Metazoa; phylum Chordata; class Actinopteri; order Siluriformes; family Mochokidae; genus Synodontis; species Synodontis membranacea. Next base: position 5,801,615 of record JAOVYU010000039.1, on the reverse strand, counting down.
AACATAAGTGCAGGAAAATTTCCTATTGTCAAAATGCCATATTGTCAGATTGGATTTCATGACATTACGAACATATCGAGTTGAACGATGCTGCAAAAACCATAGAATGGTAAACATGAGCCTCTGTCGGCTTATAACTGACCCACATGGTGTTTCATTTTAGCTTTAGCCTTATTACAGGAAAAAAAAAAAAACATGTCTTAGATCAAACAAAAGTCTAACGATATAATAAACCTTTAAAAATTATTTTTCAATTATGATTTCATCTTAGAAAGTATTTTTATTAATCAAAAGACTTTTCCAATTCTGGCTGATGTTTTCACCTTTAGGTAAGTTGTAAATATATATTGTGAATTTATAGCAGTGTGTTTTATTATTGATTTATTTATTTAATGCAAATGTATTTTTGGTTTTTATGTACTGAAATTTGCTTACTAACTGGAAAATATGAGAATGTGTGTCTATTAACAGTTGCAATGAATCTGACGTGTGTAATGAGCCTGATTTTGCTATTATTTCAACAGAAAAAAAAAAAAAAGTTTTTATTTGGGAGTCTTGCCTCAGGATTCTTTTGCTATCTGGCAGTAATGCTTTCTCTTTTGATACTCCTGTTTGATCAAGTTTATTCTTTTCTTCCTCTGATTGCTATGAAATTTTAATTTCATTTTTAAAATGAATCAGACTATAACTGGCGATCTGTAGCCATCAAACTTGGGAAAAAAAATATAGCTACTTTATTTTCTCACCACTTCATTGGAAAAAATGTATTTTGGCTTCTGACCTATTTGAGTTTGTCTTGATACGAGACGATTTTTTTGTTTGATTATTTTCGTAATTTTCTTACAGTGATGTCAAATCATTTGTAGTCGAGCATTTCTGACTATGCATGCTTTGCTAACGCGACAGGATTCAAACATGACTTTGCTTGACATGCCTTTGACGTGTGGATTAATGCTAACAGATTGGATAATAGTCTAGAAAGCTGTACGGTGGTTATGTATGTTATTAACGGGGTAAACATAGGAAACATGGAGAGGTGATCTGTGTGTACGCTTGAGCTAACAGGACAGTGGTGTTCATATGGGGGGAAAAAAAAAAGAAATGATTGGAAAATGGAAAATGAGCCAATAACCTTTGCACATAAAGTGCTAAGATGAGGTCTGAATGTGTCAAGAGTGAATCGGTTTGTGTGTTTGTGAACGTTTTGCTATAGGCATTTTGGAAAGCTAGAGTCCTTTAATGTAGCGATTTTAGGAAGGAGCCAGTAATAAATAACTTACCACCCTTTATAGGAAATCTAGTTAGGTATGTTGTGTATTTTCCTGCACTGATATAAAATGCCTTACATAAGTATTCAGCCCCTTGATCTTTTCTCCCGTTTTGCTATATTATAACCTGGAGTTGAAATGGGCTTAATTAGGATATTTACCTTATATGTTATAAGGTGCAAAATATATTTTTGTATAACGTGTATTAAACAAAGAATCAGACATTTGCCATGGGACGTTCAAATTTTGAGATTTTTTTTTTTTTTTTTTAATGGCCAAACCCTAATTAATACTTTTCCAGAACTTTATCCTGGAATTGTTTTCATAGCTGTTACAATATGCCACGTTAATTGCGCACAGGACGACTCCATGTTTCTTGCACACGATATCCATTTTTACGATCATTCTAATATCGTTCATGACAGAAAATCTCAATTTGAAAAAGTAAAAGGGTGGGGGATACTTATGAAAGGCACTGCAAGTTCACATGATTTTTTCCTCAGTAAAAAATAAGAAATAAATATTATAGCATGATTAGAAGCCATAAAAGATTTTTATGTGTAAAATATTTCAAGAGATATAAGATTTATCTTCTCCTGCTTTGGTATAGTGCCAAATTAGTCTGTACAGAAACACTTGATCACAAATCATGCTGTAAATACAGCATATATTAAACAGAAACGTAAAGGCTAGAGTGCTGCAGTGTGTGTGTGTGTGTGTGTGTTGAGGTGCTCAGTGCAATGCTAAGTCCCATGAGAGCGTTGAGTGCTGAAATAAGTTACAAAAGATGTGCAGTAGACTTAGGTATTGACTTTCCAATGAGTTCTGGCACATATGTATTAGCATGAAACTTTTCATGGCAAGACATGCGTATGGTGTGATGTTTATATTGGATTTGTAGCACTTTTTCATTTTCTTTAAGGCTCCTTAAGTTAAAAAAAAAAAAAAAAAAAAAAAAATGATGGAGGCCCCAACTGCATGTAATGTTGCGAACCACAGCAACAATTCATGAGCATGGCTACTAAGCACTGGTACTTACGTCATCAAACCCTGATCGCTTGTCATCTGATTATCTGCTCTCCAGAATTAACTCATTTCCTTCAACAATGACTTGTTCAATTTTAGGATATTTTTATTTTGATAATATTCTGCCAGGATCTTATTGGAAGTCCCAGTAGGCAATTAAGAATTTCCTGAACGATCCTGTTGCAAATGACTTGATCAGTTAGTAATGTTTTTTTTCTCCTTATGCTGTTTATTTTGATATGCATCTCTTAATAGTTTATATATTTTTTTTCTGACATCAAACTGCTTAACGTTTCACGGGCTGTATGCTGTTTTATTTTATTTCACTTTATTTTCTTGAGAAAATTGGATAGCTATTTTGCGAATATAATAAAATATAGACATTGTATGAAAAAAAATGAATAATAAATTTATGATGTAAATTAAACTGAAATGATGCCATTATGTCATTGTGCTGAAATCTGTATAAATATTTAATTATATATTATATTAAAATACATTTGCTAACCTATAGATGTGATTTTTTTCTTTTCCTAAATTTTTTGGAAGGTGTGTGAAATTTGATTTCTGTTGTTAAAATAATTTAGTGAAATCATGACGAGGAAAACCAAAGGTATCACAATAAATTATTTGTCATAAATTGACAAGCAGATGATGGCCTAATGGTTAGGGAAGTAGCCTTACAACCGAAAGATTGCAGGTTCAAATCCCACAGCCAGCAGGTACCACTGAGGTACCCTGAGCAAGGTACCGTCCCCAAGCACTGCTCCCCGGGCGCTGAAAAAAAATAGCTGCCCCCTGCTGTGTGTCACTCACATATGGGTCAAATGCAGAGAACACGTTTCGTTGTTGTGCATTGTGTGCTGTGGTGTGTCAATAATGCAAATAATCATGATCACTTAAAAGAGCCGATTATGGGAAAACAAGGAGAACGCAATGCCAACAGCATCTAACTGGATGCTATTCTAATTTGTATGGTAGAAATAACCTGAAAATACACTTTAAACAGGAAGGAAGCTATTGAAAATTATTTCAGACATTTGCTGTAACCTTCAACATCCATCCATCCATCCATCTTCTTCCGCTTAATCCTGTTCAGGGTCGCGGGGGGAGCCGGTGCCAATATCCAGCTAACTTCGGGCGAGAGGCGGGGGTAACCTTCAACATGTTCAGATTAATTCATAAATATAATTTATTCATTTGCTGGTTACAATGATAACTCCATATAAAACCTACATTCAGCCCTGAGTAAGGTGCGCCCTCCCTGGGCACTGAAAATAGCTGCCCCTGCTGTGTGTGATGATTCACATATGGGATTTCGATGTTGTGCACTGTGTGCTGTGGTGTGTCAATAATGACAATGAATCACTTTCACTTCAAACATACCACCCTTACGACTTGATGACAGAGACTTAAAAAGGCTGTACGTTTACACTAATTCTTTTTGACTCAGAGGACATTCAGTAGATGAAATCAGAAATCAGTGACGTAAACCTGCAATATGTTGGTATATACTGAATTGTGTTCTTATACTCATTTAAAATTAAAGATTAGTTTTAATTTTACCTTCAGCTGGAAAAACCTACATTATATGGCCAAAATTATGTGGACACCTGACCATATGTGGCACTTCTCTAAACTCCCAGTTATCAAGATTCTGTTGGGCCAGATCCGGCCCACACAATCCATTTTCCTCTGGCCCGGGTACCGCAAAGAATAACGGCCCAGTGGCGGCCCAGTCACGCCTTATCCGGAATTGGGCCATAGTAGGCCCAGTAACGGCCCAGACACGGTTTTTATGATTTCAGCCGTAACAGACCCAGTGATGTCATAAACAACAATGGCTACATAATTGATTTCAATAAAGTTTATTTTTACTATTTATTACTACATATATACTTTTACTTTTAAAAATATATAAATGCTTTTCAACAAACTATTGATTTATAAATTATATTTAATTACACTTCCCTTTGTAACTTGTAACAACAAACAGACGGGGCATATAAAACACTTTACAACATACAAAATATCTAAGAACTAGAAAATATCTAATATGTCCATATTAAACCGGTTAATAAAATGTGAAATTTAGGTACAACTGTGTAAGAAACACACACAAAAAATCCAAATACAAAACAAATTAATACACTGCAAGCAATGCAATTTTGATTTTCCCTGTTTGAACGTTTCTTCCTTCTCCATCCCCATCAGGTGAAAACTGAAGCCATCTTTGAATGTTGTTCAGCGTAGATCAAATACTGAACGCTCAATAGAAAAAGCCAAGTATTCCAAACTGATTTATATTTTTAAAAGACAAGATTTTATAGGAGATAATCTTAGGCTTTTATTTGTTTTGGGGTTTTTTTTTTTTTTCAAATAAACATAATAAATCAGAAGAAAAGTATTGATTGATGATATAGTTAACAAAAAATAGCCCATAAGTTTTAATGGTTTTCCAATATTAAAAAATTATCATATTATACATATATCAGCAGGACTGTACTATATCAGTCATATTATACATATATCAGTGGGACTGTACTACGACTGTCAGCCAGAATCGCTCAGTTTAAAACAGTTCTGGCCCAGATGACAAATGCCGGCTGTCAGCCGGAGTCGCTCGCCGTTTTTTAGAACGGTTCTGGCCCAGATGACAAATGCCGGCTGTCAGCCAGAATCGCTCGCCGTGCTTGGCCCACAATCTTTTAGCCCGCAGTCTTTTACCGTTGCGTACAGTGAACCGAGTGTGCTGGAACTCATCCAGAATCGGCCCGAATGTGCTTGCTAACTGGGCTCTTGCCAAAAATTTGGAAGCATGCAACTGTATCAACTGTATTTGTGTACTGTAATGTTAGAATTTCCCTTCACTGGTACCAATAGGCCCAAACCGGTTCCAGTATAACATCACCCCTGCACGAAGCGAACTCCACGAAGACATGGTTTGCCAAGGTTGCTGTGTAAGAACTCTAGTGGTCTACACAGAGCCCTGACCTCAACTTCACTGTGAACACGTTTGGGATGAACTTGAATGCCGGCTGCACCCCAGGCCTCCTCACCCAACATCAGTACCTGACCTCACTAATGCTCATGTGGTTAATTGGGTAAATCGCCGCAGAAACGCTCCAAAATCCAATGCATAGCTTTTGCAGGAAAGTATTATTATAGTTATTATAACAGCCAAGGAGGAACTGTGCTAAAATTAAATAATTGTACATTTTGTTTCATTACACATCGTATCACAGTCTGCTCTTATTTACTATACAAAGAGAACATTTTTCATCAGATTTCCTTCTAAGCACTGACTAGAAACATAATGCTCATAAATAAATGCCATTAAAACTTTTTTGCAACATTTTACAAACTAATTACAAAAAAAAAAATTGTTGTGAATGAACATGACCTGCCAGAAAAATATAAACAGCAAATAATTTCCAACACTAACGCTTAACTTTACATGTTATTCAGTAAACAAATATTGCAGTATACGTTATTCCATTAATGTCTAGTCTGGTATACACCAACCAGCCACTCCTGTTCATTCATCTGTGACATCCAGAAAAGTGCCACGTTTGTATTAATGAAAATGCTGTATGATTTTTATTATCTTTTCTTTGCATTATACATGTATATACGTATACTCCAGAAAGCATGAGATATTCATGCATCCTAAAGGTTTCATCTTAGCCTGAGTGTGTAGTTCTCACTCCAACCAGCAGGGGCGCTGTCATGTACAGAGTCTCTCTGTCTTCATTATAAACTTTCTCATAACTGCAGAGAACTCCGACACGCTGTTGTCCTGCCTCCTCATTATTCTCCTGTTTTTCAGAAGCTTATCTGTTAACTCGGTGCCACCGGACAGTACCAGTTACAGGTTTTTGGTGGCTCCAAGCACAACCAGAGCCAAGAGAGCTGACACCTCATCAACCCATGCAGTGAAGGAAGGTAGGAAGAGATACCTGGAAGAGAGACCAGCTGTGAGGAAGAGGGAAAAGCAGTCATGACCAACAGTGAGAGGAAAAGCTTGGTTTGGATCATCAAGAAGAGTCTACTCACTCTGACAGCCAATGAACGTTACCAGCTAGCCAAGAGCGTTGGTCCTGTGCCGGGGAAGAATTCATCCATGCTTCAGGTTAGTGATGAAGAGGGTTGCTTTGCGTACATTCTGGCTTTTATAAACGAAGACTCGGGTATGGCAGTGTTGTTAAAGCTTAACGGTGCTGTGATGAGGTCATTCAGAGTCATCGTGCTCACCCGAAAAATAGGTGCAGAGGAAAATGTACATTACGTATTTTTAAACCCGGTACTGGATGATAGTGTGACAGTAGGTCAGTCACAAGCTGTTGTTGAGAACGTTACAAATGATAGCACGACAACCAGTGCTCATAGCGCTAACACAACTCACACAACTACAGTTAGCCTAGCTACCTCTTTCTGATGCCAAAACCAAACAGCACACTGACACAGAGCTACATAGAATGCTTTCTACTGTAGCTATGCTGAGCTTAGTAACAAAGTCCTACAGTGCAGAAACAACCCCACATCACCCCTTATATTTACAGCACAGTCTACCCCACAATCGAACAGCACTCATACATCTGAACAACACTTACACAGAACACATGACCGAGTCGTCCCCCTTCGAAACCTTTCACTGCTTCGTCAAGATTCAAGGAGGACAAATCTTTGACCAAAGCTCAGACATAAGCTACAACAGGATATGCAGACAAATCAAGGAAGGCCTTAGAGAGCATTTCAGTGAGGCTGAAGTCCTGAGAGGTGTTCTCAAAGTCATTAAATCAGGAAACTCCAAAGACATACTCGTACACAAGGAAGATTTAACCATAGATGAGCTTAAAGGCTTTTTACAGTCCCATTGGGGGGGGCAGGTAACACAGAACTATTCCAAGAGCTCATGCACAAAACAGAGTGACAATTCTTGAGTCATAGACCTCAAACAAAAGATCCTATTCGCTTCTAAATATGCTGGCACTGAAGTGAAATACAGTGCGACGACAGTCAACGACATTTTCCTCCACGCAGTATAGCAGGACCTCAGCCGTAAGCATGATGATATGCGTAAATATTCAGTGCCCAGAAAATATTTATTTTAGTGCAGAAACTAGCTTTAATACGGATTTAGAAATGTAGAAAGTAATTACACTCAGTGCTTCAATTAGAACCAAGACACACCAAGACATTCATCCAGAAACAGCAGCTCAGACTCAGACACACATGCACACACTTCAGCTAGTATCAAAACACATTTTTTGTAGTTTTTAATAAATTTTATATAACTGCAATTATATAAAAAAATGTTATATGCATCATAATGTTTAATATTAACACACAGGTGTTAAACATTATCAGAGTCTAGGTTGAAATATCTGAATTTATAGTATCAAGTATAGTATCATGTTATTTAAATAAGTGCACATCACGATTCCCTAGTGGCCAGCCTGGGACAGAAATTTGTAATAAATATTTAAAGATATTACCGTACAGCCATACTGCCCTGGGAGTGCCCGATCTCGCCTGTTCTCGGAAGCTAAGCAGGGGCGGGCCTGGTTAGTACT
>JAOVYU010000039.1:5530757-5542826 GCA_025674565.1 Synodontis membranacea | reverse complement strand
TTCTTTTATGTGTGTATATATATGTCTTGAGCACTGATCAAGGAGCTGCTTTTCATCTCATTATATGTGTAAAAATATATAATGACAATAAAGGCATTCTATTCTATTCTATTCTATTCTATTCTATTCTATTCTCACGAGAAACTGGAACATGCAATGTCCTTTGAAGACTTTCCATTGGTAGGAAACTTACTGATTCTTAAAAAAGTGTTGCAGTGATGCAGTACAAGTCCTTACCATGAACAAGTGCTACCGTCACCATGCTTCACTGTAGAGACGATGCTTTTAGGGTGACTTTAAATGATCTCCTTTACACAAATTATATGATTTCTGATGGTAACTGTAACTGAGATGTTAGGATAGTGCCCGTATAGCTAAATTGTTAATCACTAGCTAGCTTATGCTAAGCCCAGTCGCCTAGCAACAGTGATCTTACATCTTTAACCACTTGAATGAGCCAGGTGAATTTTTGCTTTTCCATATACAAAGAATAAATTTATGAGTAACCTTGAAATAACTTACTAAAATGTTGTGTAGTTTGTTGCCCTTTGGTGTTTATATTAAACTTAAACATGCGGTTAAGACATGAGAATTTTAACACACATTCAAATGCTTAGGAAATCATTCCTACATCAGTCGTTCACAGACAAGCATAGATTTCTGTCCTCTAAGCTGAATTGATGTACCTCAAAAGTCAAAGCAACTATCCTTAAATACCAGTAATGCAAAAGCAAAGAAAAGAAACATCTATATGTGAAATGGAGAAAAAGAGTGAGAGATACCAAGGAAGGAAAGAGGGAAAAAAAAAAATCCTGAAAAAACTGCAAACGAGGAAAAAAGTAACTGATAATGAGAGATGTGAGAGGAGAAAGGGAGAGAGAGAGAGAGAGAGAGAGAGAGAGAGAGCAAGGGGCGAGAAGAAGAAATGAGCGACACGCTGTCTTCCTCTCTGAGCAAACTAAAGGTGAGATGTGTGAAATGAAACTCCCTACGGCTCAGACGCTATGTGTGCAAATGTTTAATCGGCTGTTCGTGCACAGAGCAATCTGTCGTACAAACACATCAGGGCTTCGTCAAGAACACAGGAACCACCGGATCCGATCAGGTGTGTGTTGTGGAAAAGTGCTAGTGCAAGGTGCAACTAAGAACTAATGCAATGGATATATTCATACTTTGTGTGTGTATCATGTTTATATTACATTGTGGGGACCAAATGTTCCAACAATATGATAAAAAAAAAAAAAACAGTTATTTTTACCTTGTGGGGAGCGTTTGCTGGTCCTCGCAAGGGAAAACTCAATTTTATGAAAATCCGTGAAAACAATCAGAAAACTGAAATAGCCAAAAGACTTGCATTCTGTCCGGTTACTTATGGTTAAGGTTAGGGCTGGGTAAGGGTTCGGGTTATGCCCATAGACATGAACAAAGAGATACATACACCAATGTGTGTGTGTGTGTGTGTGTGTGTGTGCATTTGTATAAGGCAAATAATCAATGTGTTTAAATGAACATCTGATCTAAAGCAGTGCATATGGAGCTCTTTTCATAAATCATTATAACCTACATTGTTTATTGCTGTATACGTAGCTGAACCTTGACTCCGCCTACTTTATAAAGAACTTTTGTTTGCAGAAGTTTCTCTCACAGTTATCACCTCTATAAACCTTTAGAAACATTGGAAATAAAAAGTTTAAAGCATTGAACTATAATGGAATAGTAATCCTCTCCAAAATACAGATTTATGAATCAAAATGCTTGTATTATGTAATAAAGCATGACTACACAAAGCAGACGTACTGTCACCGCCACAAAGTTGATTACATTTGAATAACAGGACATCCTGAAATGTTTTATTTCTCTTATACTTAAATAGAAGTATATATTTTACTTGCACCTTATACTGGGGCAAATATTTACCCTTTTTTAATGAATTTATTCAAGAATAGAACAGATGAGGTATCGTCCTCAGACACCGTTTTTGCTCTCCTGAAGTTAATATTGCATTATGATCTGCTTATTTTACTATATTATTTTTGAAACTCCTTTGTTTCTTTAATTCTTTCTGTTTGACTTCAGATTGAAAGAAATTGTGCTGTAATAAATAATAATAATAATAATAATAATAATAATAATAATAATAATAATAATAAACATTGTTTAATTCTTGTTATGTTAACTGAAAGTCAGAAGGCACAAAAAGAAAGACTTTAACATGATAGAAAACCTGCTGACTTTTACACTAGCCCTGGTGACTGATTCCATAAACCATAAATACATATTTCCTTACAGAAAATGTCACTGCATCAACAGTTTTTTTTATTTATTTTTTTGCTAAATGACACATTTGTTAATATATATATTTTTTAATTCTGCTTAGAGATCCTGTGAGTTGTTACTATAGAAACAACAGCATATTAGACCACACACATTAATATAATATAAACCTGTGATTTGCCCTGCAATAGGAACCACTGTCAGAGAGATTTTACATCACATTACATGATCATCTCTTATCTGTGTTCACATCTTATTCTAATTTCTTTATGTTCTTCACTCACAATTGTTTTAGCATGGCTAATTTGTAAGTAAATGCATTTGCTTGTCTTTATTGTCCCGGAACCAAGACCACTGAAAGAAATGGGCGTTTACGGGTTCAGTTCAGTTTCCATGACTACCGTGTTTGGTGTGCATTAAAATTAGATTATTGTAGTTGTGTTCTTCTTCACTTCAGTCGCTTTAGAAGGGCTAATCTGCTAATCATTTTTGTTTTTCGCTCACTAACTCAACAGCTTCTGGAATCAAAATCGTTGTCCATCTGGCCAGTGGCTGTTCAGATCTGTTTCCATGGTTACTGGAGTTGTGTTTTTGGAATGATCAATTTTGTATGCGTCACGTTCGCAGTGAAACAGTACGATCGTTACGAGGTATATATTCTTAAAGTTTATTTACTTTAGTTATTACACCATATTAGCAAAGATTCAATATAAACATTGAATTATTATAAAGGTTTATAATCTATAATTTCTTCTTAATCATAATCTATAATTTGTACAAAATATCACCAAAAGGAGTGCCAGTGGAATATCAAGTGTTTCACAGTGGTACATTAAAAAGTTCTTAAACAAAAAAAAAAAGACTGTTCTTAAATAAAAAAAAAAACTGCCTTTGTTGAAAAGACTATCGGAGTGATGTCTATAATTAAAAGATTTATAAACATTGCACTTCAGTTCATTGTAAAAAGCCCTATATAATGCTATCTGTGTCAAGGGGTGAAAAGTGATGATGATGATGATGATGATGATAATTATAGTCTATGAAGACATCTAATGATGATGCTACATTTTTTTGGCAATCTTTTCATCCTGAGGGAAATCACAACAAAAGCATCTTACTCTAGATTGGCCTTGTAAGACTTAATTAGCAAGAAAAAAAAAAAAAAAAACATAATGAAAAACCCATAAATTCACATCATCAAGTCTGTTTTTGGCTTGTTTCTGTTCAGCATTTTTTTTTCATGCTAAAAAAAGTCTGAAAGGCAAAGCTTGGTTCCTCAGAACAGTTGCTCTTTAAAAATAAAACAATTACAACATGGGGATAAAAAGATTTGGAACACTAAAAAAAATATAGAGATTTTCTATCAAAATTCCTGAGAGCTCCTGTGAAGAATAATTTTATTTAATGTTACAGGAGAAGACTGAAGGCTTATTCTCTATGCATCTTTATATGAGGTCTGAGAATCTCATCAGTACTCAGTTGTTATTCAGGGTGTGTGTGTGTGTGTGTGTGTGTGTGTGTGTGTGTGTGTGCGTCTGCATTGGTATTTCGTCACTCAGATCCACAGGATTCTCGTACACGCCGTCTTCAGCATCTTGCTGCTGTCGTGCAAAATTCACAAACACCTAAGAGATACATAAAAAAGTATTCAGATTATCTGTATCACTCATTTTTAACAAAGAAATGTGTGTGTTTGTGTGTGTGTGTGTGTGTGTGTGTGTTTGTTTGTGTGTGTGTGTGTTTGTGAGTGATGTGTCTCTAGGACATTTGGATTAATGAGTGTGTGGATTTTGTGCTGTCTGTTGGGTGAGCACTGAGGCAGAACAGACAATTAACCTCTCTGCAGTCACACACACACACACACACACACACACACACACACACACACACACATCTACCCACTCATGCACCCACACGAACATACACATTATTATTTTTTTTAATTTTGCCACCATAATTTTTGCCGTGTAAATCAGGAAAATCAATAAAAGATTGAGTTGATATCAAGCCTGCATGGTTTCTCTTTTTCCTCCTATTGGAGAGTCTAACTGATCAAGTTCTCCCCCCCCCCCCCACACACACACACACGTGAATAATCAGCACCGAACACTATATTGTTATTAGTCTGCCTCACAGATAAACCAAGTGCTCGCTGATAATCAGTTAAAGGAAACACTGCGACATTCACCGTGCAAAATTATTGGAAACAAAAAGCACTTGACGGTTCTGAAACCTACACATCTAGTCCTTTTGTTATTCATTTATTTGGTGGAAACGACCTTTAAATCCACTTCAAACATGAAAGCTACCGAAGCAACTATTTCAGACACCTGGCCTTGCTCTGACTTTGAACCCGTTTATAATCAATTCCAAAATCTAATCAGGTCATCTCCTGGTTACTCTATTAATTCCATATAAACCACTATACAAATAAATATAAATCCAAACACTCAATCTCAGTCTCGTTCATGTGACGTCATTGGAAATGTGACTCTCGGAAAGGAGCATAGACAGATATACTGTATGGATGGACCGACGATGGCAAAAATCTTAGCCAGCCAAGAACACAACTAGATTTCCTGAACGTGAATTGGGAAATAACATCTCTGTGTGACAAACAGGAAGGAAGCTAATGAAGGAAAACTATTTCGGACACCTGACCTTGCTGTGCTCTTGATCCTACGAACATTCAATCATTGGTTCTTGACAGGGAACCAGGTAAAGATGGGAAGGTTTACTTTTCTTCTGCTACCCTCGATTCATGTTAAAACAAGTCTGCCATTTTCAATTCATCTTCACTTAAATACAAAATGGCTTCCTAGGCACTGCATTTGAAAAAGTAGGTCTGACTACGGACACACGGTGCTTACATAACATTGCCCACTTCACAGAGCCGTCATCTTACACACTACGCAAGCCTTATTAGACCTTGGGTTAAGGTTTGGGTTAGGGGTTAGGGTTAGGGTTTAGGGTTTAGGGGAGGGGTTGACGTCAGGAGGTACAGGATCACTGCTCCCCCTCACATCGGCCAGGGTCCCGGACTAGCCGGAGGCCCTGTTGCGCACGGTCCTGAGTTCAGCCAGCCCCCGCGATTCCTTAATGGGCCCCCACCAAATCCCCCGCCCGAAAAAGTTTTGATTAGGGTTTGGGAGTTATGTTAAGTTGTATTGGGGCAATTAGGGTTAGGAGTTCCAATTAGGGCTAGTGAATTACGGTTAGGGCTAGGAGTTGTTAGGGGTATGGGTCAGGAAAGGGACCTAGGGTTAGGGTTAGGGTTAGGGTTTAAGGTTTAGGGTTAGACTTTGGGTCAGGAACTTCTGGCAGTTCTTCCGGCTGTTATCACATGTTGTCTCAGGGAGTGTGTCATGAACTGACGTGGGTGTATGATGTTGTAAACTTGTCATGTTTTAGGATTTTTATACAATTTTAGGATTTTTATACACAATTTATCATTTTGTCAGTTTCATTATAAGTGTGTTACCTGATCCAGTGTGGTTTGAGAGACTGAGTAGTCCTCCACCCCCAGAGTGTGTTGGTTTCTGCTGAACTCGCTGAAGATATGTGAGAGAGCGCCCTCTATGTGGGGCATCTGGTACTGCAGCGTGTTGTGGTGTTTCTCTTTCAGCACGCTTCCGGGAAATGTCTGATTGACAAACTCCTCAACCACGCTCAGATCAGCCAGGCCGCCTCCGACACGCACGATCACTGTGTAACCGTCGCCAAACCTGCAAACACACACACATGTACTCTATTACTATCTTTGTTGGCTATTTCTATTAAATGTGTATTACTCCTCCGACCTCAATACTCACAGGGAAACCATTTGGAAATCTTGAAATCCGCTTAAACGTCGGCAATCGTTCAAAACCCTCACGTGTTCTTATTAAAGTGATAAATACATACCCTCATGCGCACCGTCATAACGTTAATATGAAGGACTCCTTTCGTTCATTAATATAAACCAGAACCCAAGCACTATAGTATTATATTGATTAAATATAAAATCATATTATGGCTTATATAGCTAATATCACAGATATTAAGGTTGCATATTCTAGGTTCGCTTTGGTGGAAATTACCGCAATAAAACACTAAATATGAAATGTTCTATGCCAAAACCAAATCCATAAATGAGCACTAAACAGCTCAAAATGTGACTTCTTCATTTGAGAACACCATTTCTGATGTTACTTTGAGTCTGAGGAAGAAAAATCAAGCACTGCTGACCTACAATTATAGGCATCTGCATAGAGAGACTAATACAGTGGTTGAAAGACAGCCTCTGAACACACACGCCATTACAATCACACATACGAGCAATTGAGCCAAGTTACGTCAAACATCTGTGTGCAAACACATGCTGTGGCTGTTGTGAAGACGGCACAAGGAGCATATGGTTAATATTATCCATCTCTCCATGGGCTTATCATTTTCTATGCAAAATACACACTCACCCCCCCCCCCCCCAGTTCTCGTCTCCCTGTATCTTTATCTTTATCCACACATGCCTAAATACTGATCTTCCAGTTAGTGTTCGACTACTTTTATCAATAGATCCTGCTGTGTGTGCATGTGTGTGTGTGTGCACGAGTGTGTGTTTCTGTGTTTGTGGAACAGTGCTCCTCTTGTTAGTTTGTCATTAGAGCTCTCACAACCTGCTGTTTTCTGCTTAATTAATCCCCTAATGTTTTATTTACTCATTGTGATATGTGTTAGGAACAATTCCTAAGTCATGCACAGGGAAGCAGGACTTATTACACACCCTTCAGTGTGTGTGTGTGTGTGTGTGTGTGTGTGTGTGTGTGTGTGTTGGCTACAGCATTTATTTCAAGGGCAGGGTGAGATTTCAATCTGTAATTCACTCATATCCTCATCTATAATAGTAACAGTAGCAACGCCTCCTTTACAGTGAGACAGGACCACAGGCCACGACTCATTCATGAGAACTGACAAGCACAAAGGCGGTGACTCTTTCACGAGGACTGATGGGGACCCGGCCATGCACCTTTCTGTTAAATAAGAAGCACCCACTGTTGCTGTATCTGTGATGTCCAGTGAAGGAGGCGTGGTCTTCTTATCTGTCAATCTTAGTGGCCATGTAATGTAGTGAAAGGAAACAAAATTTCTGTATATTCCAGCTTGGTAGGAAGTTGGGTCAGAGTGCTTGGTCATGATAGGGTTAAGGGCCTTGTACATGATATTAATCTTAGGTTAAACATTAGCTCATTCATGCATTACTGTATAATACTGTACATTTTTGACTAATCTTTTTTTTTTTTTAAAGCAAGGCACTTTTACTGACTTCCAACTAATCCCTTTGCTTATTTAATTAACTGTTATATTTGCTGTTTATTGACTGTTTTATGGATGAAAGCCAAGCATTTATTCACACGCAAATAAAAAAAGAATAAGAAGCCACGGTGAAACCTTGATCTAGAAACCTTCTATCTTCTGGTTCTTTGATTCCTGCAAGGACATTTTAGGAATTGGTACATCCTAAACAATGGTAGCTGACTGGTTTCAGGGTCACGGGATGAAGGACGTAGGTTCGAGTTATCGAAGAGGCTTTAATTAGAGTTTTGGGATACTTTCATGACTTGAACTTACAGGAAAAAAGACTTTGCTTCCAATCTGAAAAAAAAAAGCTTTGGCTTGTGTTTCTGTCAATTCCACTGAAAGAGACAAAGAGTCGTTTACTGAGACTGACAAACACCTCACTGGACACCTCAAGGCGAAGATCAAGTTCTTCTCATGTAAGTTTTTGTTTTTTTCTTAGTTGGCCATAAGTAAAAGAGCCATAATAATTCAAGTACGGACTCTCGCAGAAAGAGAGAGTGCACTCAGAAACACTCCATGAATTTTAAACACTTAATGTGCCATTAGGACATTTTTGAGCCGAATTAAATCTAAATGTATCTATGAAAACCTGATTTATTTAATAAAATAAGCAATTATCAAACCAATGGTATTAGGCTTCACTTACTGCCGTCTGGACCTCTCGAAAGCGTGTCAGCCGTCTCTCAAACAAACAGCTGGGTTTGTACAGGTTTGTGGAGCAGTGAAGGTCACATGCTACGCACTCCGGAAAGCTGTAGATCATGGCAAAAGACTATAATTTGGCAAGCCAATCATAGAGCATGTTCATTTAACAGGCACAAAGATGTGGGTACTGTTATGTGCGCTTTTCCTCACATCAAATTCACTTGATTTATTGCCTTTCCCAAAGTGACTGTCTGTAGGCAGGTCCAAACTTTAGATGATCTTATAAAACACTTCCCGTGTACTCAGCATTAGTGCACTGCATTAAAGGAGCTTTGTAGCTTTATGTCCTGAAAAACGGCAGCTGAGAGGACAGACAGCGAGACGCTTTAAAGTCTGCGACGAGTGACAAGAGGGTGGTAAAAGGGCCATTTGATTGGTAAAGGACAGGCTTATAGGGGAGTTTTTTTATTGGATGCCTCTGTATTTGTGTTTACTTAGAGGCTGATGGAGGCGGAGCCATAAAAATGTTTACGTTTATAGAGTGATTGATTAAGATGAGTTTTCAAAAAACAAAAAGTGTGTGTGTGTGTGTGTGTGTGTGTGTGTGTGTGTGTAAGAGTGCAAGACTAAAGGGGGGGGGGCATGAACGAATAGGTAATGGAACAACAGGAAATTACATTTTGCGCGAGATATACTTGAACGTAGCCTGGAAAGTTGCACTTCACCTTCATTCACTTTCCCTCAGTAGATGCAGATTAAAGTCTAATCACAAACCAAACAGTCTGGAGGTAAAATGAAAACTTCAATCCCTTCTAAACCATTCAGATTCTGAGGCAGCTCGAAGCCCTGTACGCCATCCAAGGTCCAGAACTCCCATTCTTTTTAAGTCTAGACTGCACATCTCACAAAACAAACGCCCTGGAGAACTCCATCCTTTCATCTTGGAGGTGTGGAGCAAAGAGCACACTTCATACTTAAATAATTATGCTTTATAAATATTCTCTACAGCCTACTTGAAACTTCAACTCCTGTGATCAGGTAGAGGATAGTGCTTAGTCAGAACATTATTCTTATGTCTTCACGCACATCCCGCTGCCGGACCTGCCAGAAGACTGCTGCTCTGGTCTTTATAGGTTCTTTGAAGTTATACTACAAACTCTTGAGAAGTTATCCTGCATAATGATGAGAATATTTAATCTTTATTTTAAAGTATTGATGCGCGGATGAGTATTTGGTTGCTCGACAGATTGTGCCTTACGTAAATATATTAGAGTTCATGCACAAAAACACCAAAATGCCAAAAAAAAAACCCCAACAACAAGTACTCCACTTTCTGTTCGTTTCTGGGGCAACTAGGTGTACCATGGAAAGCTTTCCATATGAGTTCTTTCTTTAGTGATAAAAATTTCCTTTTAACGCTCCTCAAGCTACCACTGAGTCCTTGCTAGCCACCAGAAGTTCCTGTTGGTGATGTCTGAAAACAAGCTTTCAATACCAAATTTTTATGCGTTGTACCAAATGAGCAATAATATGTGTTACAGTGCTCTGTATAGGTGATGGATGGATAAAACATAATGTTGGTGTGCTGTCTCAGGAAAACCAAGCAAACATCCATTACCACAGTAAACTGGATTATTTCCCAATCCCAGCATTTTCACATAATGTTTTTTTTTTTTTTTTTTTTTTACACCACAGCGATTTACTGACGATAACAATTTTGCCTGAGCAGCTTTAAATCAACATCATGCTTTTTAGCTACTGTGGAATGTCCATGAGACAAGTCTGTTCGTGTTATCACTGATATAAGCAAACAAACAAACAAACAAAGAAATCGCAGTTTGTATGTTTAGAAGAAGAAAGACATGATGGAAAACTTACCGAACTGCTACAGAAGCGCTGACACTGGAGACGCCGTCCATAAATATTAGTGTCTTAATAAACCTCTTAATGTGCCCTGTCAGACAACGTTGCCATATTACTGCACAGACTGAACATCTTGCTTTGTTAAACAGCTACTTATTTTGAAATATGTTTATTATTAACCTTACGTTATGCCTATTGTCTGCTGGTAAATGGTAACGAGTGAAAAAAGTAGAAGTTAACATAAAAGATCTGTCAGAGCTGCTGTTATTGAGAATGAATCAATATCTGTAGATTTCAGCAGCGCTGTGGATTAATATGAAAGATTCAGTATTCGGTACCTGTGTTCTTCAGGGAAGGTGTGCTTGAGTTCTTTATTGAATCTTAAAAGCTTTGTCAGAACTTCATTACTGTAGGGCGTGACGTTAGTAGTGCATGTGGAGCTGTGCAGGCGCTCTTTCTGTTGTTCTGCGTGTGCGGGCGTGTGTGTATGCTGGACTCTGCGGCTTTAGTGACTAAAAACATCTGCTGTCCTAGAGGTGGCAGCAAAAGGAAAGGAAGCGAGGGAAGAGAGGGAAAAGATAAGGTGATGTAATACGGGGAGGAGGGAGCGCGTTGCTGCTAGGTGGTAAGGTGATGGAATGTTCCAGCAGCCTCTGTTGTCAGACACACATTATTGCACACGACCAAACGCGGCAAACAATCCCCAAACTCCTCCGACAGGCAGGGTAATGAGAAATATAATGTAACAAAATTTGTCCCCGCTTCCTCCTCGACCTCCTCCGACGTGGTTTCACTCATAACCCAATCAGAGCCATGTTATCCCCTTTAATACACCAACAAACACCCAAATGCTGTCAAGCTGAAGCTGCCCTGGTAACACACACACACACACACACACACACACACACACACACCAGGTTAGAAAGTGGGGGAACGAGAGACAGGGGGGTGGAGAGATGAAGAGACAGTAATAGAGGGATGTTGCTTTTTTGTCCCAGTGTGATGCTGCACAACACAGCACGCTCTCAATGAGGGAGAAATGCAAGTGAGAAAGAGAAAGAGAGACCTAATCACTTCTTCACTCATTAAGCACACCCACGCCTCCTGAATCATTAATTACAACAGCCAGGAGAAAGACAGACAGAGAGAGAGAGAGAGAGAGAGAGAGAGAGAGAGAGAGAGAACAAGACAGAGGGAGCAAAACGAAAGAGAAATAAAAAAGGAAGGACGCAGAAATACAGAGTTTTTTCGGACTTGTCGCAACCGATAGGCTACCTTGTCTAGCTGAAGTGAAGTGCATTAGGTAGATACATTAGCTTCTCTTATATTGAGTATGGTTGCAGTGAAAAAGAGCTGGTTTATTTCAATTTAAAAAAAAAAAAAAAAAGCATTTGTTTGGACTAGAGGTCGTTGATCATCAAGAAGCACGTACCTGGTGTGAGATGTAATTTCCACTGGAATATTGCTGTCTGTGGACATTTTGTCAGCTTGGGCTGTTACTTGTACGTATGCTATGAATTTACAGCTGTACTGGATTAGAGAAATATGTACACAGCACATTAGAGGTAACGACACTCTCTACATGATTAGTGTTATAAGGACATTTTTTGCATAGCACCGTTTACAGTCTGCTTTGAGTGACAACACTAATTGTGAAATACATCCAGATCGTTGTGACCCGTTGTGGTTTGTTTACCATTAGTGTGGGACACTGTGTCCACTGGTGCTGGACGGACTGTTACTGGTATCATTATGGGTATCGGTATTGATGCAAATATAGAAAAGAGAATGGTGGGGGATACGAGAAAAATAGAAATAGACAGATAGAGAGAGAGAGAGAGAGAGAGAGAGAGAGAGAGAGAGAGATTCACAATTCCCACACACACACACACACACACACACACACACACACACACACACACACACACACACACACACACACACACACAC
>JAOVYU010000039.1:5467865-5478221 GCA_025674565.1 Synodontis membranacea | reverse complement strand
TCCAGTAATTGCAAATTCATTGGGACTTGTACGGCGGACACTCCGCGCAATCTAAAGGTTCATTTATGCTCCCATTTCACATGAAAATAAATATGTTCACTTCAAATGATGTAACCATCATATTTCTACACGTTCTTAACGTTGGCATGGATGTCAAGCAGTTCACCCACTAGAGGGCACCTCAGAGTCAAAAGTTTCTGATAGCGACAAACACGGCGACGGTGGAGGAGGTTGAAATAACGTACCCATTAACTGTTTTACCCTGTAAAGTATAACTGCATATACCTCTCCACAATTCCTCTGTCATTTATAAAATTTCTCCATCGTGTCTCGCTTGAACTATTGCCTACACTGCCCCTGATTTCCAGTGGTACTGCTCTGCTTCATCCATATCCTTAAGCTTCCCGAAAACATGTACAAATACACACCAACAGAAGGTTCTGTCTGTATCCATATGTGTATTTAAAAATGCGCATAAATGAGTCTTAAGGCCAAAAGTAAAGTTATTCAGCAGAAGTGTCAGCACTTTGTAAATCTTCAAACTTTAAGTTCAAATGTGAGAAAAAAGAAAAGGTTTGTTGATTGAATGACTTTTTTCCGTTGTTAAAGCATGAAGTTCATGATTTCTACAAACTGATAAAAACAAAAACTGCTAAAAACGCATACTGTAATGGGTCATTCTTTAATTAATAATAAAATGTAATTATTGGCAATTGACTGTGAATGCATTCCTTACAAAACAACTGCATTATCTGAATACATGTTGGGTTTGTGGCTGAAAATGTTTCTATGGATTTAAAGCCACATTCCTAGAAAAAATTAATATTAAGTCTTACCATTTGTTTCCACATCGACGCCCGTCTCTTCTGCCACTTTCAGGAAAATCTAGTCATGAAGACATTGAAACATATCAAATTAAAATATGTGACACAAATTAACAGAAACTTCTTCTTGCACAAATCCAAAATTCAATGTTGGTATTAGAACAAAATGAAGCAATTATTAAGGAGCATTCTCTTTTGTGTGTTCCAATATTTATGCTCATGTGTGCTTGCAAGGATAAAAATATAACATAATAAATATTCCGTCCAGCTTTCATAATGCCTTTATTAATGTGGTATACTTTATATAGTGTACAAAATGAACAAAATGTACAAAAAAGGTACTTAGATATATAAAACTTTAGCTATATGTAGCACAAATACATTACTTCCTAATGTCAGGGTACATAATGCGTTATAATACATGCCTGCTTATAAGAACACTGGAATCATTAAAGCTGTAATTCTGTGTATCAGAACTGTATTGTAAGGTTATAATGTACACATTTGGTTTGTCAAACTGTTCATTAATAATTTGGTGTTAATAAATGTTTAGAAGACATAGTGACTTGTGTAGTGATTATGCAAGTCACTACAGACTTTATACTGTATAATACCAAGCAAGTTACTTGCATATATATATATATGCATTTATAATTCATTGTGAATACTGGATTCATAGGAAGGTTTATGAAGAAATTCGTGTGTGTGTGTGTGTGTGTGTGTGTGTGTGTGTGTGTGTGTACCTCCTCTAAGCTGGTGTCTGAGATCCCGTAGCTACTGATCCCCAGCCTCTCTTTCTCCAAATCAATCTCTTTGAAAAGCGAGGCAAAGCTGCCATCTTTTGAGCCAGCGTATGGCAGCACATACACCAGCTCCTGACCTATCACCTCTAGAAACTGCGCCTCCGGGACGTGCAAGCGTATGACAGAAGTGACATCTGCAACATCTGACCACAGACATTGAGAGAGAGTTAGTATTTGCTAGAACTTCCTCCAGTAGTTTTTTTTTTCATTCATGTATGTATGTATGTGTGTGTGTGTGTGTGTGTGTGTGTGTGTGTGTGTGTGTGTGTGTGTGAGT
Organism: Synodontis membranacea; assembly: GCA_025674565.1. Lineage (NCBI taxonomy): Eukaryota > Metazoa > Chordata > Actinopteri > Siluriformes > Mochokidae > Synodontis > Synodontis membranacea. Next base: position 5,476,317 of record JAOVYU010000039.1, on the reverse strand, counting down.
GCGAGAGAGAGAGAGAGGTGCGTTCTGACCTGCTGTCTCCATGGTGCTGATGCTTCCTGAACCGATTCCTTCATCTACACTGGATGCATCACTGAGCTACACACACACACACACACACACACACACACACACACACACACACAAAGAATTAGTCCTAATCTCGAGCCATGAGACTCTCTCTCTCTGTCTCTCTTTCTCTCTGAGGACAAGGTCCCCTGTGTGTCAGTGCTCTCTATGTTATTCTTATCATTGACTTTAACTCCATCTCGTGATCAATACGGAAGTTGGTCATTAGTCATGATGTAGGAGCAACGAAATGCCAATAGGAATCTATTTTCCTGGTGCTTAATTACACTCGGATAATAAGAAGCTCTACATCACCGTGCTTCCTCTGATGATTTATCATGTCTAGATCTATTGGACTGTTGGACTCGGGATGTTGTCTTCTGTGATTATAGAGAAAACTTTCTTCGCACAGAATAAAGATCTGGTGCATTTTCCAAAGTTCAGCGCCACAACAAAAGCTGGCATGTAATGAAACTACAAGGGAGTCCAAAAGTCCAATGTCTAAAAGGAAGTTATAATGAAATTCTTAATCAATAGGCTGGAACTTATTTCATCGACATGTTGCTTTACTTCCATTTTTCTTTACCTGTTTCATACGTTACCCACAATGCCATTTGACTACCTGCTAGTAGTGGTGGCGCCAGTGGGATTTATCTTGTGCCTCATTTATACCGTAAAGAGACACTACAGTGAAATGCTACAGTGCTTCAGTTCTTCAGTCTAGCTGTCTTTCTCTCCGGTTTATCTGTACATTCTGCAGATCAGCTTGATCTTAAACTTTCTCATAAGTTTGGCACTGGAGGTTGCTGGAACATGGAGTGTCAAAAGAAGCTGTTTAGGAGCTAACAGCAAAACCCGTTTATTATCTCTTATGTGCTTGTGCTAGCAGCGTCCACCTGTGATGTCCGAGTGCCAAACACAAATACTGTAATAATAAAAATATAGCAGCCTCTAGGGAACATGCACCCGAATCCTGAACAACACACACATTTTCAATTTAAACATGTTATAGGGTGGAGTTATCCTTAACCAACTTAGAGGATCTCAGAACAGTCAGTTGTCTACTGCAAACTCAGATTTTTGCCTTGGATGCTTTTAAATGTTTTTTTTTTTTTTTAATTAAGTCTCATCCTGTAGCTTTCTGTTCGAAGCATAAAAAGACACTAAATGGAGAGAGTTTTTCACTGACAATTATTATTTTCTGATATCTGTTTTCTATTATATTTATGCCATTAGGTTTACAAGGCCATATCTATTATTTATGCCTTATTTATGCCATTTGGATTTACACGGCCATATGTACTGTGCTTTTTGGTCCTAGTTTCATGTGTAATTTGGATGCCTTGTCTGAAAAAGCTTCTGCGTTCTGTACAAAGTGGGTTTATGAACCTAAACACAGCTTATGCTCAAAGTGTATTTCTCTTCCTCATATACAGTATATGCATTCGAGTAAGGATGATACAAAAATTTGGAGAAACCTGATGATGTTATTTTCTGTTTCAGCCTCAGGTTAAATGTGCATCATGCAATGCTTTTCTGCTCACCATATACGCAAAGAGTGGTTATTTGAGATACCTCATCATTCCTTCTGAGTTACCTCATCTTATCTCGCTCAGCAGCAAGGTATTTCCACCCGCAGAATTTCTTTCTATTTCTTTACATTTTTTTTCTGTTAAAATTCTAGACACCATTGTCTATGGATTTCTCAGGAGATTGGCAGATCCTGAAATACTTACATGAGCCCATAAGGCACCAACACCCATGTCATGGTCAAGTCACTGAGATCACATTTCTTTTCTCCATTCTGATATTTGGCGTGAACATGAACTGAAACTCTTGGCCTGTATCGGCATGATTTTATGCATCTCTGCTGCCCTGTGATTGGCTGACTGGATAACGAGCAGCAGTACAGGTGGCCAGCGAGCGCAGAGATTTCATAAACTTCATGACTCCAAACACACCTCCAGATCGGGTCAGAACTATTTAAAAAGGAAAAGAAGACCAGCTGAAACTCACAGTCACCTGACCTGAACCTGACAGAGCTAGTTTGGGATGAAATGGACAGAAAGGTCAAGGCGAAGCAGCCAGCTAGTGCATCACGACTGTGATCAATGCTCCAGGAGTGCTGGAATGAACTTCCTGAGCAGTATTTAATGTCTTGTAGAAAGAATGGATTGAATTTGCTCTGCTGTTGGAACTGCTAGAGGAGGCTACGGTGACGAATCAAACATATGAGCAATTTTAATGCTAATAAATGTAGACGTACGGTGAATGTGATTTATTATTTGTTAGTAAAGAATACTGAGTGTCGAGAATTGCATTTTTTTTTTTTTTTTGGTAAAAATGAAGCAACATTTTGTCATAAAGCAGCTTTAGTGTGTGCAAAAACTTTTGACTGGAAGTTTATATAATCCATAATACAAAAGCTGCTGCCTGCATTCCTCTCTCACTGTGTGTTTTCAACAACTCCTACATCTTAGACCTTGACTTGCTTTAAAAAAAAAAAAAAAAAAAAAACACACAGACATCGGGCCAGGCTACTAGTTTTGCTACGTTAGTCATACCGCGATACCTGTTTGCCCTCTGTGCGGCGCTGTGATGTCATTATCTCCTGATTGGACCGTGCAAGGGTGAGGTAATATCCGCTGCCGTAGGTCTTCTTCAGGAAGAGGGAGGAACCGCAGCAGCAGAGCCTGCCATGGGAGATGATGGCGACGCGATCGCCCAAAATATCTGCCTCGTCCATGTGGTGTGTGGACAGAATGATGGTACGGCCTGAAGTGGAGATAACAACAGAAGGATTTTATTTCTTTAGCCAGATCCTGATTAGAATAAGACCTGCTTTGCACACATGGATATGTAATAGGTACAAACTCAGCAGGCCTGACATCCTCATACAAAATTTTTTGGGGAAAAAGAAAAAAAAACCTTTGTGGAAGGTTGACTGAACCTGAGGGCATCTTTAGACACACACACACAAACACACACACACACACATTTTACAAGAGATTTCATATTTCGCCTCATTTCGCCAGTAACTCATTCTCACTGTACTGATCCCCCTTGTGGCACTCAGACATGCACATCCACAGGGAATACAAAGCCAGAGGGAAAGCGATATACAGATAGAGATGGAGAAATAGATGGCAAGATGGCTGTGCGCTGAGCAGGTTTGATTTATGATGTGTTGTACGGCTGAGTACGGTGATCGATCACGGACAGGAGTAATGCCGCCTTACCGGACCCCAGCTCCACAAGCGCACCTGTTTCCATTAATGACGCAATGTTTTTCTTTTTCCTTTTTTCCCTTTTTGAAATGGCCCTGACTTGAAAAATAATAGATCTTTCAGTTGGAGGGATGTGTGTATTGATCTTGGAGCAGCTGATAAGAGTGTAGTGAACCCTGCACGGCACACGTTCAGAGTTAAACACGCAGCGACAGTTTGCTGCCATTGACAAAAACAATGAGGGTTTATTGTGTTTTTATTATTGACCTTGTTGTTAACCAAAAAAAAAAGGCATTCCTTACATTTCAGCATCATTACTGTACACAAAGCTAAATATCATTCTTTGCTTTTTGGTCTCAGAAGGACGCATGGACTATCTGCCATGTAGTCTTAGTGGAGGAGGCGTGGCCTGTGTGTTTATCAGTCTCAGCAGAGGAGGCGTGGCCTCTTTATAGATCAGTCTCAAGACTGTGTTCCTATCAGTCTCAGTGAAGGAGGCATGGGCCCAGTGTCCCCCTTAAGGAATAAGCCTTGAACCCTCACAGACTTAACCGATGTCACCTGGTAAGTGATTAAATACGAGAGGTTGCAAGGGCTCAAAATGTGCTAGAGAGACAGTGGGACGATCAGATCCGTGAGTGTGGACATTACGATCGAGCCATGATCAGTCTATCAGAGGTGTGGCCTCTGTATCTACCAGTCTCAGGACTTATTAAAGGAAACATTGGCTCTGTGCTTGTAAGTGTCAGTGAAGAATGTGTGGCCTCTGTGCTTGTTAGTATCAGTAAAAGGGGTACGGTCTCTGTGCCTATCAGTCTTAATGAAGGAGGCGTGGCCTCTGTTACCATTAGTCTAAATGAGCTATGCTTGGCATGCTTGTCTGCCAATCTCTGTGGAGGAGGTGTGGCCTCAGTGAAGGAGTCAGAGGTTTTCTGAAAATATGCTTTGCATCATTATAGAAGCAGGAAACTGCTTTGATTCATTATATAACTTTATTGATTGAACAGATAAATAAACCGATGTTTGCACCCAGACATTTATTCACAGTGCTGTTACGGTATGGACGGCTAAATGCTTAAACACAGAGTAGCATGTCAGTGCAAGACACAGCTCCTGGCTTTATATTTAGCTCATTTGTGTGTAATTAGCAAGTTATATGGTTGTCTTATCAGCAAGCGTGAACTTCTTCATTACTAATTTAGAGGAGCGTAATGTATTGTGCTCTGGCTGATTAGGCTGAGTCTGCACTGCCCCTCTCATTACAGAGCCATTTACTCTTCCTCCATGTTCCTCATATCTGACTTTTGGCACATAGGTCCTGACCTAGGCAGGACTTTCAGCAGTGGATCACAATTTCCAGAGTAAATTATCTTTAATCAGTGTTGAGAAAACGTGTCCTGAGACCGCTCTTAATTCATTTGCTTATTGACTTTTAAACACAATCGCCACACTGGGTATTGCAGTCCATCTCCTTAATGTGAAATGGAACTAATCTGGCTCTCTCCGATGGTTCATTGCCTGCAGCGAGCCAGCGAACGGCCTCGCATGAGCAGCCACCGTCAATAGGATTGAAATCCGTGTATTTATGACCTACAGATTAAGCAATGTTCTATAGAAATGTGTTATGTTTTCTAAAACCAACATTTTCTCTCTTATTTCAGGTGCCATTTGTTTAGGGTAATATACCAATGCCCTTTTAGCAGGACAGCAACCCTAATATTTTTATAACCAAATAATAGGATGTTACAGAAAAATACAATATTATATGAATATAATTTTAATCATATTAAAGTTTTTTTTTTTTCTTTTTTTTTTAATTTAACTGAGCTTGAATTAGTCTAAAAGATATAAAAAAAATTACAATAAATTTCATATTGAACTGAATAATATTTGGGGAATGTGGTCTTGGCTTGGTCCTTGTTACAAAACAGGGTTCTATACGTTAAAGAGCTGTACAAGTCCAAGTAATATTCTTCAACAGGGGTGGAAACTAACAAGCTATAAACAAAATGTACTCTTGCTACAAGTATGTGCAAATTTCAAATAACTCTCGAGACCCAATCAAAGTATAGAAGTTCCTTGCCCAAAGTTTAAAATTCATGCAACTTATCAGGTATTTCATCTTTAATTGCTTCAATGATTTGCAAATCAATAGACCCAAGCAAGCCGTGGAGATCAACATTTCACAGCTCAATGTCTAACTTGTGGAAAGGGTCATCTAAATAGCTGCTAGATAGTTAACTATGCAGCTAGAAACATGCCTGAATTAATATGAGCTAGCTAGATAATTATCCCAGCAAGCTACTGAAACAAAAATACAAAACTTCACTGGCAAAGTGATTCCTTCCAGCTAACCTGATATTTCCAAGGTCACTACTCCTGGACATTAAAGTTCTACAAGAGCATCAAAAGCAGGGTAATATCACTGTTCATGATGACTAATCAAATCAAATCTAGGGGAAAAAAAAAACATAAATAAGGAGAAGATCTGTGTTTCTGCAGTAATACAGACAGCCCGATGAAATCACCGTTGTGTTTAGTTTTGCTGTTCTTTGTTTAGAATTAGAGACAGCGAGTTAACTAGTGAGAGTCAGCTTTCCACTGTGGACCACTTCATTCAGTCATGTCATTAAATAAGTTTAAAAAAAAAAATGGATCGGTTTATATCCAGGGAAATTACTCACTCTTCTGATTGGTATAAGGATCAATGTAAGTGGTATCTCATTTGCTAGTATTACCCGTATTATCCATAAAACCAAAAACAAACATTATTCTGACCCATTTTGTATTTTAGGAGAAGTTCCCAGATTCCCCTCCTGGCGTACGGATCCACTCCTGCTGTCGGCTCGTCCAGAATCACCACGTTGGACCCGCCCACAAACGCTATGGCAACCGACAACTTCCTCTGCATCCCGCCTATCAGCAAACAAAATACAGGTTTTTAACAATAAGTCCTTTCTCTAACAAACGCACACACATACACACAGGTACAGGACTATACCTGAAAGGTTCTTGGAGAGATCCTTGCGCTTATGCGGCAGCCCGACATCTTTGATCATTTGATCTATTTCCTCTTTGACTTCCTTGGAGCTCCTCCCCTTGAGACGGGCATAGAAGTAAATGTGCTCCTCCACAGTGAGGCTGGGAGACACACACACGGCCATTATGCAGTCATGTAGAGTACTTTAGGTAGGATCCATTCTAATATAGCATTCAGTGTGCGTTTTGAACAAAAATCGCGGCGGCCTGGTGTGTAATGCAAGCGCTGGCGGACTGCAATAAATGAGCCATGAATTCAATAAGCATTCATGAATACAGTCATTAAACGACAGTTTCTCTGAGCTGCATGTCAAGTGCGTAATCTTAATAAGGGATTCATGACCCACAGCACACGAGTTTTTGAAGCAGCATGGACACTCTGAAAACTGAAAGTTGGCAAATTTGGCAGACACTTTTATATAAAGTGATTTACCAAATGAGGCTAATCTCACAAAGTGGGTCTAGTTGAGGGTTGAGGGATTTGCCCCAGATCCCAACAGTGGTTCTCTTGCAGGATTTAGAATCTACACACATTGAGGAACTAGAACACAACCTTAGCCACTGACTTACAGACGCTGATACACTATTACTTGTAATCAACGTACTGTATTTCCAGGATTTACTCTGATGCTTTTCTAGTTCTTCTACCTAGAGCTTCTGCACTTGTGATTCATGATTCTGTTGTTAGAGATGGTCCAACATGGATTCCCTAAAGATTTGTGCTTCCCAAAAACAACTTATGTGCAAAATTAATCCTGTGGTCACCTGTGGAGAATCTCTCTGGGATACTGCAGTTGTATACCAAAAAAACTGCTTCTGTAATCATAAAGATGACAGAAAACTGCCTATCTCAGGACTCTTATTATACTGTATTTCATTTACGTTTACTGTATACTGGGATTATTATTATAACACTTTATAATTCCAGAAAAGGACAGGATTTCTTTTTTGGAGTCTGGTTCCTCTCAAGGTTTCTTCCTCATGTCTTCTCGAGGAGTTTTTCTTTGGCATTGTCGCCCCTCGCTTGCTCATTAAAGATCTAAACCTTTCTCCGGATTTCTCTAAAGCTGCTTTATGACAAAATCTATTTGATGTCTGTCCCCAGTGAATCAGACCGCGGCTCCACACAAAAGTGATCGACATTCTTGATGTGCAGATAAACCTGTGTGACCTTCATCTTCATCATCATGAGACGAGACCAACATCTGACACTTACTCATTAAATAAGACGTTGTGTTGTGGGCACATGCCAAGCGTCTTGCGTATGCTGTCCATGTCCTTGCGAATGTCGAAGCCGTTGACGTAAGCCGTGCCAGAGGTTGGGACGAAGAGGCCAGTCAGAATGGACCTGAGGAGAGCACAGCAAACAAATGTAGTAAATGAAGCAAACGTACTTCATTAGTGGGGAAATATTTCGAAGCCACTTCCACAGTCCTCTCACAGTGTGTAAAAATGAAGTGCAGAGATGTGTGTAGGACTGCTTTTTAAATCCCACTCCCATAAGCTCCTGAAAGAATTCTGTCTAATGAATTAATCATTCATTCATTTATTCATTCACTCCCAGGAACTGCTTTATCCACAGCAAGGCCATGGTATTTCTAAAGGTATAACCAAACAAGTCATTTAAACCACCACAAGCACAGCAACCTTGACTATGATAAGGCTGTTATTAAAAATAAATATTGTAAATGAATGAACAAATGAATAAACCACAAATGACACCAGCCTTGGTAAACATGGAAGTGACCAAGATCCTTCTGTGTTAAACAGCATTCCTGTTCTTTGTCTCGCAAGCTTCATACTGTATCTATCCCCCATCACCCCATGTTCTCCAACAGTTTCAAGTCTCCAGACCCTGTTAGTCATAAATATGCAGTCTAATATAGAGATAAGCCTGTGTGTATGTTCCATGGCTCACATAGTGGTGGTTTTTCCTGCGCCGTTGTGTCCTAAGAATGAAGTGATCTGGTCCTGGTAGAAGTCCAGACTTAGTTTGTCCACAGCCAGTTTCTTTCCAGTCTTATACACCTTGACCAGGTTCCTTATGGACACACCAGCTTTCATGTTAGCAGGAGGTTTTTCTAGGTAACCTGTAACACACACACACACACACACACACA
>JAOVYU010000039.1:5428165-5439739 GCA_025674565.1 Synodontis membranacea | reverse complement strand
ATATATCCTGAGGTTTTTATTCGTCCTATATTCAAGCTCCTGCATAATGAATTTATTTATTGCAAACTGCGATCATCATCTGATGTCTTACGTGAATATAAAACAGCCTTTATACCAGCTGTAAGTGTCAGTATTATAACCAGTTTAATCGCTGCGCTCTTTTGACAGACTTTGTTTTTCTTCTAGTAAAGACAGCACCGGCACAAAGCAATATGAGCCAGACCAAGTAAATGTTTTACCGACTCTCTTCCAAGGCTTCCATTTATTTGTGATGGCCTGAAGTGTTAAAAAAATCCCTGAATGCACATGCAAGGATGAATAAACACAGAGCGTAACAGCGGGCAGTTTTTGTTTTGTTTTGTTTTGTTTTTTTCCAGTGCAAGATGGAGCATCGATTTTGGATGTCACAGATATTTGTCCTGACAAGAGGAAAAGGATCAGACTGTCCTTGCATTTGTCAAAACAAAGATGTTCTAAGCAGTATGCTGTTCAAGGTTGGAGGAGAATGACGTTGGCTGTGTTTACTGTGTACACGAAGAATTCCGTCGACCTAAGTACAATTTAAATGATGGTTCCAATTGCAAATTATAAAATAAAAAATATTTATTCTTGGAATTCTGTCAGAGAATTACGGGGGGGGGGGGGGTAGTGGTATGAAAATCAAATTAAAAATTTACATGGTAATTCCATATGTTCAGAATTATTTTGGGTAAATAGTCAATACTGGGTGTGATGTTTTGCAGCCCAAAGAGAAGTTGACTTGCTGTTACTTTTCCAGGTCCAGAAATCATTTATTCAACTTTTATTACAGCAATTTGGCAAAGCTAACAATTTCTGTTAATCAATATATATAAAATTATTTTCGCGTTTGAAACGGAAATTACGTATGCCTGGAAACTGGAATTATAATTCTATTCTATATTTATAAATCCTGATTTTTACTTTTTTTTTTCCCTTGCACTCAGTGAGCGGAACCACTGGGCGTTCGGCTAGTATATATATAAAAAACACACACCATAGTCTTTTATCCATATCGTTATATCAAATGCTGAGAAATATTTATGAAACACTACAAAAAATGGCATCTAAGCGTGTACAAATACAGTATCTTGAATATAGGCAAATGTTATGTTGCATAAGTTTATGGCCTAGAAAATACCTTTAATTATTTACCAAAACTCAGAATAAAAGTGTAAAAGCATGTGTTGTTATGATGGTAGATTCATATTCATAGCAAGATTCATATTCAGCATTGCCTTCTATTCTTATTCAGTAATGGAAAAAACTCAACGGAAGCAAGAGGAAGGTAATGGCGGAAGACATGAACACCACTTTTTTTTTTTTTACATTAACAAAATCTTTCTTGATATATACTGAAAAAATAATCACGTGATAATAGTTTATAACAGTCTCATGGTCAGGTAATACAAAATTATTAACCCTATTTCTAGCCGTTTTCACTCATTTCAAGCTTGAAATAGTCTGCCGGAATAACAGAATCCCAAACTGTAATGTTTATAGGTATATAAACGCAAAACTATACCTAATGATGTCTAGAAATAGGTTTAATAATCCCGTATTTGGTTTATTATGTTTGTATTCAAGGAAATAATAGATCAGTTTTACAGTCATCAATATATTTACAATTTTCCCTTTTTTTGCATTTTGACACTGGAGACTCCTTTCATAAATGTCAAATAAGTATATAATAATAATAATAATAATAATAATAATAATAATAATAATAATAATAATAATAATAATTTCCCCCAACTCAAGATATTTTTGATTTCCACTCAAGACTGAAGTGTTGAATTTCCTGAAAGTAACAGAACAAATAGTCTTTTCCGCATGAGACCAACAGTCGCTTCACACACCTGTCTTTAATCTTATCCGTCCTCTCAGTTTCCTCGACGTCCATGCGGATCTTATATCTGACAAATGATGGGCTCCTGGCATCCAGGTCTGTAAAAACAACTCCAGCCCAAAACGTCTCCTGATCCAGCAGCTTGAGAGCACGTTCCACCAACTCTCTTTCACTGGCCACGGCCTCAAACTTGTCCAGATTGAAGCACTGCAACACACACACACACACACACACACACACACTGATCACCACATATGGACCGTATAGAACCAAAACAGCATACAGTAATGGTGTGGTGAAGTCACATGATCATGTTTGGACAGAGAGAAGAGCAGATGAAGTAGATGAATAGACAGAGCAGAAGAGTGATTTGTAAGTGTGTGGTCCAGTTTCTCATATCCATTTGCAGCTTCTATTCACTCTCTCTTTCTTTCAGCTCTAATGAGCCGTCATGGGTGATGGGCCAAGGCCAGAGTACTGCAGCGTGTGCAACCAAAATCAGACAGAACACAGCAAAACTGACATGTACACACTGAAGCAGCAAGCTATCAGCTTCAATAAGGCCCCATAGCAGCATGTAGGAGGCACTGCACCACTCGCATTAACTACTTCTCCAGCACTCGGTGGATTCTGGGCTAGCAGAAGGCAAGAGAACACAATTGTTCATTCATTCATTTATTTATTTATTTTGATTTTGAGAGTCCATTTTACTGTAGATTCAGAATCACAACTTCATGCTTCCTTCATCAAATGTTTCAACTGAATTATCGACACCTTTCGAAAAAATAAAATAAAAATCAAGGTATTATGTAAACAACACACATTGTGCTTAACGACTTACATGATTTCACTGAAAGTTTTATGCTTCCCTGGCAAAATTACTGACACCACTAAAGGATATCTAAGTTAAATACTGCATAAAGTAATTTAAAGAAGAAGAAAGAAACATAGTGTACTATCTACAAGAGTCTCCAAGCTTTAATTTAGACCTGACATGAAGAGGCTCAGTGCTGCTGTTCTCTCCAAGTCATGCTTCAATATTAAATGTGAATAAAAATCGTCAGGGTGCCAAAATTTTTGAAACCATTATTTTCAGGGGACCATACAGTAATTGGGTTTAATTTAAATTTAAATTTTAGGTTTTTATTATTATTATTATTATTATTATTATTATTATTATTAAAATATAATGTATTTAATGCATGTTTTCTCATTTTCTGTAGTTGATAAAATAAAAATAAAAATAAAAATAAATAAAAAACAGCAATTTTAGCATTAGTCAACTACCCTGAAGTGTAAAAATGTAAAACACTTCAGATAACAATGTATTAATCAGGGGGAATTTTTTTTTTAAAAGAAAAGTAATTTCTTTATTACTCATATTTCTTCAAATATCTGAATGTACTGTTTTTATTCAATAATTTCCCATGTACTGTATTGATTCTTTTTTAACAGAATGCCATTTTGTTGTTGTTATTGTTGTTATAAATGCACATGCCATTATAAGCCTCTTTTGTCCTTCTCCTTTTTTGATGTGTTTTAGCTAAATGAAAGTTCTGTGGTGGCTAAAACGTTCCTACATCTTCTAACCTGCTAAAGACGTGAGAGCATTTAATGAAGTTACTCCAGCGGGCAACATTATTAACATGGAGCAATATGTATGGCAGGAGTATACATCTCTATGCACAAAAACACAAAGAGAAAATTACCAGTGCTTTTCTGCAATTCACTACTTTTTTTCTACTTTTTTCACTAATTTTTTACATTTTTTTAAAAAGATTTTTGAGTGGCATTGCTGCAATGAACTTCAAGGGAGGGGCCAAAGTTCCAGTTTATAGTATATTGTGGAGCAGCTCAAGTTAGACAAAGAGTTTATAGTGCATTAATTATGTCATTTATTGATGGGTGTTGTTGGAAATGGGGTAGTTACGGCCGTGTATTTTATTTATAAACAGTGTTGCTGATAAACCCGTCTTACGGTGTTTATACGCTGTGCAATTCTGTGCTGTCCCAGACAAAATACGAACAACGTGAAAGAAACGTGGCGATATCTTTGGTCCTGGCTTCAAAATGGAGGTCCTACGTCTCCCTGTGAGAGAGGTTCAAAGATGGTCATTGTCACACCAAAGATAACCTGGGACAAAATCCTCACAGTGTCAAAAACTTAGGATGACCATCTCACAATGCAACTGCTGCTACGACCTACGTCTACTAACCAACCAATAGGAATGCAGCATAATGTTTTTTTCTAAGCCATTTTATTCTATATTTTTGCATATTGACTTGCAGCCTACAATTCAGTAGGTGTTATCATTGTACGCTCTTCATACATCAAACTTTATGTCACACTCATATATATATATATATTAGATCCATTTTGAACAGTGGGTCTTGCAATAGACTTGCTGAGATCTCACATTTTGTAGGTGCCATTACTTTTCAGCAACAAATGAACGGAAATGCATAACTAGAGCATTTTCATATCTTTAAGCTGTCTTTGCAGTAGAAACCAAGTTATAACTTTGATGCAACCTACAGTATACACATCCAGCATGTACTCCTACAGTACCAAAACCCTGAGTGGAACACGACACCAGTGTTATATGAGTTATTTCATATTTCATATTTCAACTAAATAGGCTTAAGTACCTGAGTAAATATAAAATCCTGCATTGTCAGACCTTATGGGTGTCATTTTCGCTGTGAGGTGGTGTAAGAAATTACCCACTACTCTCATCCTTTACAGTGCACACCAGCTACAGCTGAAACCTTCGCCAGCAAATTTCCGTCTCTATTCAAATGAGCTGCGATTTGAATGCATGACCTTATAGCACTGCCTTAAAGCACCATTTAATTAGCTCATTTTCAAAGTTTCTGTTTATTTGGTTCCACTCAACTTATTTTGAATTCATTTAAAAATTCCGAAATGCTACAGTATATTCAACTTTTATTCCTAAATGTGTTTTTTTTTTCCCCCCTTACTATTATTATTTATTTAGTCTTCATCTTAGACACAGATTGTCTTAATTTAACAAAAGTGTGATAGGTAAACATTGGCAAATTGCAAATTGCTCCTCTGAAGTTGCTTTAATGATACTGCAATGTGCAATTTGGGATCAATTAGATAAGGTGCAATTGTAATCACGGACTGACAGAGCTGCTTCTATTGCACAGTATTTGGTTCGGTATTGTAACTATGAGAAGCAAAGCCTAGCAACATAAGAACATACAGGTCAAGAAAAAAAAAAAAAAAAAAAAAAGATTTGAGAGAATCGCCTCCAGTCAGAAAGCACCAAGGGAAACCACAAAGCATTGCCGAAAAATGTGTAACGTCATGGTAACAAAGCAAAGGAGTCATGCTAGCATCACTTTAATGAGCTGAAACTTCCTGTTCTGTTGATGAAGTAGTCCTTCCTACTTATCCTACTTCCTGTACAGATAGTCTCCTCTCCTATTTAAGTTCATTTTACTAATGTGTTTTCAATGGCAGTTGACTTTCGACTGTTTTAAAAGATGACATGCCTTTTTTTTTTTTTTTTTTTTGATACGGCACGTCTTTCCATAAAAACTTCACCAATACTCAGCTGTGACAAAGTTCCTCTTCCCAATAAGGCCATTAATTTAATCAGAAATATGAATTACCTGTACCGGCAGTGCTGAAAATGCCATCCATCACAAGACGGAGAAAAATGCAGGAGAAAATGAATGAAAAGAAAATGATAGGCAGATATGGAGGGGAGTGGAAGAGACATACCGTATGCGGGATACAAATGAGAATATTTACATTGGTTCAGAATTCAAGATGATTATACTGTATGTCCAAATAGCACGCACGGTATCAGTAGGGGGCTGAGAGGATTGTGCATTTGTCTACACACTTATGTGAGTGGAAAATTGAGAGTTAAGGCTTCAGTTCAATTATGCTCTTGTCTTTTTCACATTATTTCATTTCCATCTACTGTAACACCCAGGAGGCCTCTCATGGTCCTCTTTCAAGATATGAATGCTGAATGAATGCAGTTCATACAGGTATGACTGTCCTGGTCCTGAGGATCTATCACCATCATGTAGATTCGAAAGCCACTCAAATTGAAGGATATCAACCGTGCTGCACATCTGAAATGAGTGCAGTGAGTTTAGCTCCATCCCTGGTCTTGGAGATCTACCATCCTTCTCATGCAACTCTATCACTCTCTAGGGTTTTGGGCCTAACTGTACTTTGGGATATTATCCATTAAACCAAAATGTTCAGCTTCTACTATTCTTTTAGAGACCCACCACTATGCAGAGTCTAGGAGTAATCTTGAAGCGAAACACAAAATGGTGATAGATCACCTGAAAGATGGTGGGAAATCTTTAGGAGTACTAGTAAGGCTGAGTAAACTCAACCTTAATGGCGGTAGATTTCAAGAACCACATCATGGAGTGATCTTAACTGTTGCTGAAATGTTAGGAGGAGGGATAAATCCAAACACCACAGTGTGCTGGAAGATCTCCTTGAGCAATGTAGGTGGTAAAGTCTGCACAGTGATGGATAGATACTAATATCTACCATGCTGCTGGAGACCAGCCACGATACCACTACCTGTCACTAGATACTAACATCTACCATGCTGCTGGAGACTACTAGTACTCCTAAAGATTTCCCACCTTGCAGATTCATTTCCAACCCCGTTTCAGGTGATCTATCACCATGCTGTGTTTAGCTTCAAGATTACTCCTAGATATTTATCATCATGCAATGGTCAGTGCCAACCCTGTTCCAGATGATCTATCACCTTATTGTTTTTTGTTCTGGTCCTGATCCTGGAGCTATATTGCTCTGCCAAATTCAGCTCCAGCTCTGATCATGCATACAGTATATACCCCTCACAGCATTTTGATCCAACTCTGCATTTACAAACATAAAATTAAGGTGCTCCTGATCCTGGAGCTCTAATGATTAGCAGTATTTATATGTCCTGTTCCTGGAGGTCTAACGCCATGTACAGTTTAAGTTTAATGCTTCTGGACATTGATTTTTTTTTTTTGCAGAGTTTAGAGCCGGCCTGGAGATTTGCCACACTGCAGTTCCCAGATGTTCAGATGATTCGATATTTAGAAGTGCATGCAATGGAGATGTTCTTCGGATGGTTAATGGATCTAGATTTCTAAAGAGACTCTACTCTGAACAGGTTTTGAAAGGAAGTACCTAGCTTTTATATTCTACATACACCATTTCTGATTTCTCCCCGAAGGATACACCAAAGATCCATTTCTGGGGCCATCTTTAACCTTTGTAGCTCTAAAAGTTGCAGTATTATAGAAGTATATGCTTTTCTGGAACAGAGGGTTGAGGTCTGAACAAAAAAGTGCATTAAATATAAGCAACTGTAGAAAGACTCACCGCCATGACCTGCTTGACGAGGCTCGCAACCTGACTGGTGGTGTTGAAGACATTTCTCCAGTCAAATGCTGGCATCCCTGCAGGCCGGTCCTTTTCTTCACCATTGAACAGAAAATTAGCGATAAGTGCTGAAGACAATCCGGTTCCGTTCAGCCGCTGATCAAGAAATGCCGAAAAGATTGGGTTTTGCAGCTGAGCCTTTTACGGAAACACAAAATGTGCAAAGTGTCATTTAAGACATCTACCACCGTGTTTTATTAAGATTACAATGCAAGTGTTTTTGCTCCAAACGTGCTCTGGGAGATCTACAGTACACCAAAAAGTGATTAGCTCCTACCATGCCTCAACCCTGCCACTGAGGATCTACCACCCTGCTCTCTATCCTCATCCTGATTTTGGCTCCTACCATGATCAGATCATAGAAATCTCCCAACATGCAATGGAAAGCCCCAAACCTCTCCTTTTTTTTTTTAAAGCTCCTACCCTGCTCCTGGACACCTGCCACCCCATGGGCTTTTTCCCAGTGATCCAGAGCTCCACCAATGCTCCATGCCCCATGTAAAGATCAGCTCCAACCCCTTTTTAATTGATCTAACATCCTGTTGTGTTTATTCCTAACCCTGTGCCTGGAGATCTACTGCTCTCCAGTTCAAGCTCATGCAGATCAACCTCCCTAAGAGTTAGCAGCTCCAGCGTAGAAGAACAACAATGCCGTGCTTAGCTTTCCAAGACCTTGACCATCAATCTAGTTCAATCTAGTTTCATTCAGCCACACATCAAGAGCTACTGATTGGCAGAACCTTTAAGGAGGGGAAAAATACAGAATGCTTTTTAAGACAAGAGTAGCCTTTGAGACTAAGTAGTTTGAGCAATTTTGTGTTCCAAATGGCAAGAAGAAATACATGGTTAACCTGAAAGCCTAGAAGTGCTTGTTACTCACTAATCTCCACCATTTTCAATGCCTTTATAATCATTTCATACGTTCTTAGATTCTTTCCCTCTTTTCACACTGCCTTTCTCCACTCCACTCTCTAATCAATTAGCAACATCAAGCTAGATGGCAGTGTTTCTCTTCAGCACAGGATGAAATAAACAGAAATAATAGAGGTACTCACCGAACGCATACACACGCCTGCAGACTCTCTCTCTCTCTCCCATTCTTTTTTTTTTCCTACATTCTGTTCACAGTTCTCCCTTTTATCAGCCCCCTTTTATATATGCTACAAGGATACAGCTGGATTCAACCATTTCTCAGACACACAGGTTTACTCATCCATACGCACATTCCCATACCTGAGTGCTCAGGTTTATGACATTACCGTTCCAGCTGCCCATGTAGGACTTAATGAAAAGATGTGCTAATTTAAATGCAAATCCTTCTGCAGTTTCAAGTGTGTGTATGAGCAAGCTTGTGTATGAGCGTATGTGTCTGAATAAGCCTAACCATGTAGAACAATGGCCCCTTACCTAATTGCTCCGTCTACGCACACAGGCATCACAGGAACGAAGAGGATTATAATCACACACATGTTAAGGAGACACATTGCATATTAATGGACAAGCATTGATTAAAGCCAGCCTGGTTTGATTTATGGAAAGGCTTGTTTATGTGCCCAGTGAGTACCTGCTTAGAAAGAATTGCTATTTATGTTATTTATTTCTGAAATAATTTTACTGCTGACATTCAGAGCAGTAACAAGCAGAGCCAAAAAGTGAAATTCTATCGCAACAAATACGGTAGCAAATTCTAATATTAGTCACAATTTAAAAAATGCTTTCTTTGTCAAACTGATGGTTGCTTTATTTTCAATTATATAATATTACAAAATCATAAATTCCTATCTAATATTTTCCTGAGGGGTTTCTGGGAAGCCCCCAAAATTTTGTATAATGTACAAAAAGTATTGATTGATTGACAAACAGTCTGATTGGTGTGACTGTAATCTAGTTTATTTATTTATTTATTTATTTATTTATTTATTTATTTATTTATTTTACCATCAGTGTTGCTATTAGTTGCTTTTTCTATAGAACTGATCTTAATCCTTCGGTCAAGCACTGAAAAGACCAGTCATGCCAAGAAATTATTATGCAATAATGTTTAATGTAGGCTCCTGTTTAAAAAAGACTTCAAAAGATTAGAGTTGCTGCAATGTGTTGTGTTTTGTAATTGTAACACTATGTTATGTGAAATTATCTAATGTTACATTATTCTATGTTATGTTATGTTACACTGGATTCCGTTATACTAGTACTGTACATTATGTTATGTATGTCATGGTGCATACTGTATGGTATGGCTGTAGGGATCTGCCCATTTATCCAGAAGAGTATTAGTGAGGTCGGGCAGTGACCTTGGGCGGGGAGGCCTGGGGCAGTCAGTGTTCCAGTTCATCCCAAAATTGTTGGATGTGGTTGAGGTCAAGGCTCTGTGTAGGCCCCTCTAAATCTTTTACACCAACCTTGGTTAACTATGTCTTTGTGAAGTTCGCTTTGCACACAGTGGCATTGGAATGATAGAACAAGTTCAGGCTGCTTTGTTCCAGTGAAGGGAAATTGAAATGCTACAGCATACAAAGATATTCTGGTCAATTGTGTGCTCCAAAAATTGCCGACATTTTTGTGTTTTGTGGCAACAGATTGGGTCAGGTGTTTACAGATTTTTGGTCATAGCAGTTGAATTTTTATTCATTGATTTAATGCATTGAACCATCAATATCTACAATTCTAGGGAAAAATAGCAATGCCTGTTTGATTCGCCAATAGCAAAAAAAACAATTAAAGCTTGGTTTTATTTTATAGTTCAATATAACAAAAGAACATAAAATGGTTTGGAAATGAAATAAAAACGCGGACAATTTTTGAGTTTTTAGACATTTTAGATGTCATTGGCTGTATGTATACCGGAGATCAAACTTTTCTGGGCAAATGTGCCTACATTTGGGCTCCATCACTATATTAAGGCCATATATTCCATTCCATTCAATAGCTTCGGATAAGTGGCATTTTCTTTCCGAGAGAATTTCCTAGAAACCTTAGGCTTTGGGTCCTAAGTTCCTGGCTTTAAAGAATTGAGTTTAAATGCTTAATGCTAATCTCTTTTCATCCTTTCATCCATTAAATTATTCATTATTCTTCTGTAACAGCAGAGAGGGGAAATATGCTTCTCTGAAAAATCAAACACGGTTTCAGTGGTGCAGGCAGAGCTACCTGTAGAAGTGACCCAAATAATTACGGCACCATTGAGAAAAAAAAGGGTCAGGAAAAAAGCTATTAACACCGAGTGAAAGAGAGAGAGAGAGAGAGAGAGAGAGAGAGAGAAGAATTAGAAGGAGTATTAAGACTGAGGGAATAGTTGGGTATGTGTCTCTAAAGGTTATGCTAAGGGTAATGAGTACTCTGGCAACAAGCACCACTTACTCACCATCTCTTCATTCAGTGGAAGTATGGCAATTTACATTCCCCTTCACATGCCATAATAACACCATTGTCACATCGTCTGCCTCCATGTCTCCACAGACTCCATTTCCCAGCAATCTCAGTGGTATACTAACATGGCCACTGAATATTACACCTTCCCCTGTGCTCCTGCGGTCCCAGTCAAGGGATTACTGATTGTTTGCACCTGTTTTGAGTTTTGTTTGTCTCCCTTCACACTATTTAAGTTCCGTTGTTTTCACAATTACTTTGCAAGGTGTTAACTTGATTCCTCAGTTGTTTCCCCAAGCCTTGTTCCTAGCAACTGTCTGTCTGGTTTTGATAATTGTTTGGATTTTGGCTATGTCTTGCCTCCAACACGACTGCTTATTGTGTGTTTGACCATCGCCTGATTTATTGGACCCTGATTGTGAATCATCTCGGATGTACCTGTCTGCCTGGTGTTCGGACCGCTGCCTGTTTTGACCCTCACCTCTTTTCTTTAAACATCCTTTACCTGTCTCGGGTTAAATAAATATCCCTGCTTTTACATCCTCATTCTGCCTGTTACCTGATAACCATCAATGTGATGCTAATAATACAATGTATAAGAGGGTACGGGTAGCCTTTTATATAAATCCAGATCTTACTGTTTTGCTTTTTATAATATTGTGATTATTTTTTCTAATTATTGTTTCTATTGTTTTTCTTAATTAACCTATTAGCGCAAATTTATAATTATCATTAGGCATCGAAAAGCATAGACTCTGTGCTTTTTTTAGGATGTTGTATTCTTCCAGGCCATTTGGCAGTTGATAAATAAATAAAAATAAATAAATAAACAAACAAACAAATAAATAATACATGCAGCATTTTCTTGCTGCCTTATTTATTTATTTATTTA
>JAOVYU010000039.1:5349098-5362458 GCA_025674565.1 Synodontis membranacea | reverse complement strand
TTTTTTAGTATTTTTCACTTACTTGTTTGAAATGAAATAGGAAATAATATGAAATGAAACCTAACCTGAAGACTGATCAGACAGTCCGAATCCGGCTGAAGTTCTATGTCTTCTCCATCCGAGTCACAAGGGTTTACTTCACTCAGGATCATTTCCAAAGCCTGCTGACTGGTGAATCTTCTCTGCATTTTCTTTGCAAACAAACAGGCAGGCCACAAGCAACCATTCACCAACACCCCCCACCCCACTCCCCCCACTCCCCTGCAGATTACTCAGGTAATGACCTAATTTACACATGAATTGATTCTAAAAAACTAGCCAAGTTAGCATCCTCTTGGCTAAAGTAGGGTTAGAAAAGTCTGGGACTTCTAGTGTTAAAGCATGTTACGATAAACGTCAGCTTATGATGCTATTTGAAAAGAAGCGATAGGCAATGTTAAATACATTTAAACAATATTCAGAGCTGGAGAGTTTAGTTTAAAAGTTATTTCAGTGTTCAAACAGGTTCAGCATTTTAAGCATTTTTTTTTTTTTTTCTGAGATGCTTTTCTGCTCACCATGGTTGCAAAGAGTGGTTGTTTGAGTTACTGGAACCTTCCTTTCAACTGAAATTTATCCAGCCATTCTCCTCATCTCTCTCATCAACAAGGCATTTCTTCCAGCAAGTTTGAATTTGAAAACTGAATGCTTTTTTGTTTGTTTGTCGTGCCGTTCTATCTAAATTCTTGCGACTTGAACTCCATGAAAATCCCTGGACATAAGAAGAAATCAACCTGTTATCGTTACAACCATCTGAGAGAATGTTAAGAGAAGAATATTCAGTTAAATACATTTGAACTTATAAACAATCAAAGAGTTGAAATTCAAGACAGTGACTTAAGAAGCACCTGCCCTTTAAGAAAGGCTATACAAGCACAAACTAAGGTTAATAGAAAAGATGGTAGACTTTATGTTAAGCTGACACTAGAATGCATGACGATTTATAATACAGTTTTCAATATTTATAGTACACTTTCTAGCATTTGATGTTTGACATATTTTAGTATTATTTCCATATCTAGTAATATAAATTAGATCTTTTATATTTTTTGCATTTAGATAGGCCAGAATTAACATAAACAAAGAAAGTCACAAAAAAAAAAAAAAATCCGTTTCTCACCCATGTACAGTGTACAGAAAATTAAATCCTGTTTTCTGCAACTATTTCTTCAAATAGAAGGTAGTAATTGTTTAAACACTGAATTGAATCCTTGCTCGTACATTCATTCCTGACCTGCCAACCTCATCCATCTGCAGTATACACGCACACACACACACACACACACACACACACACACACACACACTATCCTCTTTGATATTGTTATGTCTTATCAGGCTTACCCTCTTTTTCACTTCTTTAATTCAGACTCATTTCTGTCTCTGAACTTGACGTGCTGTTACTCTTCCCACGCTGCATATAGTTCACTGAGCTAAATTAATGCTCCAGTCATGATTAATATACCTCTTTTGCTAATTACAAATATTAGCTAATTATAAGAAGGTGCCCGACACGCACAAATTCTCAAACATTCTCGTAAACAGTCTGCTCTTGTTGGCAGTCAGCAGTCTCACTGAATCATTTGTCATTTTTCCAAACAACAGGCTATAAGAAGCTACAGAATTTTAGTGTATATTTTGTACTTTAAGAGATGAAATGCTACAATTAGCAACACTACTCAGTCGATCCGTGGTAATTACAAGAAGCTGAATTTAAACGGAGCAAACGTTGCAATTGAAAAAAAGCAGTGAGTTAAGCTAGCTAGCGTACAGCATTGAGGGGAGGTACACGTAGCTGTTACGCTTACAGTACAAATGATGGAATCGTGCATATTTTTGACACACTTCTTCAACCAACTTAACTGTCCCTAGTTTTTCTACCATGTGGATGGAGGGGATAAATTCAGGCTGAAGTGTGTTTGTGATTCCTTGAGGCTAATTAAATTGCCAGTACGGTCAATATTTTGCTTTGATTTTACTTCTAGATCCTTCCACATTTACAGTATAAGGAAATTAAATGCTGCATAACGATCCACCCAATTCATGATTTGATTGGTTCATGGTTCGAGTTTGCCATGATTTTTGGGAAAGAAAAAAGAAAATTAAAAGAGAATTTATTACCAAAAAATGCAATATTTGTTTGTCTATTCTTTATTAACTCATTTTACAAAATAATTTTGCTAAAAATTTTTTTTTAAAAAAATACACTTTTGTTTACATTTCTTAATAACCAACAATAATTATTTACTGTACACACATTTGTTTCCTTCCATTTCCACTTCCAGCAGTCTTTAATCTATTTGAAAATGATCAAAATCAGATCTGGTTTCCGTGTGTTTTCGTGGCGTTAAAGCTGTGGAACTTCCGCCTGTGGTGACGTCACGTGTATTTGCGCTATCGTACATTATTGCACCATCTACAGTCTAAACAACACAATCACAGCTAGGAAAACTAAGAGATTGTTCATGGTTTAATTATTTATTTCCATCTATTCAAATTGCCGTAAATTTGCACTGTGATTTGTCGAAGCACAATATGTCACTTACAGTAGCTATTATAAGAAAATAAGCGATAGTGAGATGGGCCAATGTGAAGCACATTTACAGATGAACAGAGTTACCGCCTCAGTGTTGATTACTTTCCTATAACAGAATGCCCCTAGGTGTTTTATTTCCACTTAAAGTTGCAGAACATCCTTGAGACAAGTTAGTTCTTGTTATCATTTACAATTTAGATTTGTAAGACATAAGATGGAGTCAGAGTGGGTTTAGGGCCAAACCCAACCTTGTTGTAGTAACCCAGAGCCTTAATGATTAAGCCACCACCTCTCTCTCTCTCTCTCTCTCTCTCTTTCTCTCTCTCTCTCTCTCTCTCTCTCTCATATGATGAATTTCCATCATCGGAAATCTTCTTGACTCTTACAAAGTGCTGACAAAGAAGTCTTCTTCAATCAACGTTAAGCAAACAGATCCTTACAGAATATATTAACTTTGTTAAGATTTGTGTTTTAACCTGTTAATTATTGTGCTTAGATCACGGAGATGTCTGTCATACAAGTCCTTGAGATTAATTTACCAAACAGCACTACAATACTACACAGTAAATTTGCCAGAGTAAAATGTACTCAAATCGAAGAAAATGTTACTCTATGCCAGATAACATTGGGTCCCTCTCTGAAAAGAGTAAAAGGTTTTTGCAACTTCACTCCCATCTACTAACACATTTACTCTGCATACTGAAAATACCACAAAAGCAGCTATTTTGGAGGAAACATTTTTAACTCTGGAAAAACTACTCAGCCTTTTTCCTGTGTATATAAACAGGAAAAAAAAGCCAGCTGCTGGATAGGAAATTCCAGTCAGAATGGAGAATTTAATGGCGCCGTTGTATAACACCGGAATAAGCAACCTAGAAGTCTTCCCCTCAATCCGTCATATTCTGTGGTTGTCCTTGATACGACCAGACAGGACATACTATGGAGGTCATCGTTTTTTCTGCCCAGTCATATTTAATAAGAGCATAAACGTGATTTGCTCGGAATCTGTTCCTGAAGTGCCATTCTCCATTATCGCAACCACCACAGTGACAGTCCATGACCAGACATGCCCAACCCCGTCCTGTTCTCAAGCTTACATCTGACCGCAGTGGCACCTTCAAATTGCTGTTCTTCCTTTTTGTCCTTTCTGGCTCCAAAATAACACTTTGTACACTTGGTACAAATTCACACAGTCAACCTAAGAGCAGATAGAATCAAAGGGTGTCCTGCTATTTAAAGACAAAATCCAAAAAGTCTCCGTTTTTCTGAGAGTGTGCACATGTTTCCTTGGGTCAGACCCAGAGAGAGACAACTGAAGAGCAGATAGTCCTACTAACCTGACAATTCCTAAGTGAGCACATCATTGCCGATGAGATTTTTGCTCCCTCCGTCAAGTCTCCTTTCAGTGCACTTGTTTCTTCCCATCAAGGAGGCAAAGGCTAGAACCTGAATGAACTTAATACGAATCTTTTGTCCTCTGAGGATCAAATCAGATAATGGAATCTTTTTCTGCAGCGGTAAAACGGGGTAGGAAGAGAGATTGGACAGTTTGCTTGTCTAAATGGCATTTCATTGTGTCTTTCATGCATCTCCTAAGGGTCAATATCTAATTACGGATAAAATACTAAGATTAAGGGGTCCAAAACAAAACAATCTCAGTCTGCCATCTCTGAGCACCTTGACTTTTGGTTTTATGGCAACGTACTAATCACAGTAGCAAGTCGTAAACGAAATTCTTGAACCTCAAATCAAGGTTTGAATAATCAAAAATCTCAATTGTGCCTATAAAAGTTAACCCCCGCTAGCGCCTCTCTTGAGTTCTCACCTAAGGAGAGCGTGCCCGTTAACCATTTATCGGCATTATCGTTAATATTTATTTCAAATTTCGCAAAGTGTGTGTACATACTCTGATGCAGCACAACAGCTGTTGGCCACTCTAATAAAGCTTTCAGGTTGAGTTAGAGCTTTAATTTGGTAAGTACACATTCACGCCGTGTGCGAGGGCCACTGCAGTCAGGAAAAGGAGACGTGTTAAGATTGAGGCTATTAACAGCACCAATATTCTCCATCACCAAACACAGAGTGCTTTTCTACCATGCTTTCACACTTGCATACACAGACACACACACGCACACACTCTGAAACACACATGGACACGTATTACTGTCAATTAAAATAATTGCTTAATCAATTGTTTGCTGCAGTCTGCGCCCTACGTGGAGGTCAGAGAGGAGGGAAAGAGACTTGATTGCAGCCCTAATTAGCAAGATGAGTTTCACCTTTCGGATTGTTTTAAGTGATGGCACTCTAACGAGATTGCACTGTTTATTAGTTGCGAACAGAGCACATTAAGTATGTTTTGGAATTGACCTATGTTGGGCTGGGTTTCAGTAATAAAGAATGCCATAAGTTCATGGGGAAAAAATGGTAAATAGGCACTTTAGTTGGATAGTCCTCTTTAGGCACTCTATAAAATATCTATAGACAAGTCTATAAACTGATTCTCAACAACACGTGAAATGATAATAAATGCCAATCCAGATGCCGAGCGCCAATGTAGTTCAGCGAACGGAAACAGACAGACAAAAAGCTGTTGTGTTTTATATAATCTCATGCGTTTACGTAAGTTATTTGATTATCGGACAAGGGCTAGAGACAAAAAGTCAAAAAGGACGGAACTTTAACAGATATGGATTTTTACGGTCTCTGGTCCGATGAAGCTGCTTTAACACTGTGACAGTTCATAGGTCATTCATAATCTCTTAATATGAGTTTAAAGTTTAAAGTTAACTCATAGTTTCATAATCAGTTCATTGGTCTTTCATATTTCTAAGACTATTTCTTGTCACTTCGTATGAGATGATCCCAATAAATTCTTGTGTATAATAATGTGTCAGATCATGCAATGAAGATCCTCTAATGATAGACTTGTGATTAAAGAAAAATCACCACATTATGCTAAAGGCATCAATCAGGGCAGCCCAGACTCGTGCAGTCAATTAACAGAAATAAATCCAATTTATTTCTATCTACCTTGTCTAAGTGAAATGTCACTGCATTCTTATTTATAACTTTAAACTAATCCGTAATTAAGTTGAACGTTGTTCCCATTCACTCATGCTTGTTGCTTGTACCGTCATAACCAAGATATTTAATATAACTAGACCTTTACAAATTTGTAACGCCCCTACTCTATAGAATACTCTCAACGAAACATTCTGTAAACAAAAACAATCAAACTGTTGACATATTTGATTATGTTGACATGTTTTCTGTCGAGTTTGTTCACTGTTTATAAAATGTCTACAATGGTCTAGCCAAATTAAAACATGTCCCCGATGAGAGCCCTTCAGGTAAACAGAGCATAAAGAAGGAGCTTCTTTTTGAACACTTCATCATTAGAGGTGTTTATGTAGTGCGAGTTGAATACACACCGCTGTGATGGGCGCTGTTGGCAGGTTTTAGGAAATGGATGTTTGAAGTGGAACAGGAGTGTGACATGCTGTTTAGAGAAAAGTAATGGGTTTAGCCATCTCCTTTGGGGGAGCGGATTTCACTCCTGTTCTTGCACACACTCCCCATCCTGACACATACAGTACACACTGAAGGCCCGAACACACCAGCGGTGCAGCTTGCAGTATACGCACTGCCTTTTTAGGTAGTCGGTGTGTAATAACTTCTAATAATGAAGCTTCCTTAACACTGGACTACACCAGTGCAACACACTATTGGTATTCTCCTGAACTATTGGATTGGTATTGAAATAACGGACCAATGACAAGTGACAACAAACTTGTTTTTTTGATAGCGACATAATTTTCTCAAGATCTGGAGATAATGAGCCTCCGTCTTCTCAATTGACAGCTAATGTACCCGTAATCCTGCAAACCTGCATCTCTCAGTACCCACAGAGTCGTCCCTGAACCACGTACTGTAGCTTATTGGTCAGTGATGCAGTTCTGAACGGAATCATTTTAAATGACGTACACTAATGTGAACACTGTCTGCGATTGCAAGACACAAAGCTGTTTCAGCTGGTTTCAGGCCTAAAAACCATGTTTTAAACCATGATACCTGAAGAAAATCTGGCAACCTCAGCACAATGAACTACCCACAGGTCATCTGAAGGGTCACTCAGAAAATCAGCTGTACCGGGTATTCCAAATACAAGGAACATTCGGGACATACAGTAAGCTTTCAACTAAAGTTGAACTAAAGTTGCTGTTTCTGAATCTGGATCAAGGGTGTGCTTTATTAGGATATCATCATACCCTCCGAGCTCCTTATGTCCATTTATCTTGTGTTGTGAAATGAGCTACACACTTTGGTCCCAACTGCTTCATTTACCGCGATCTTATGATCTTATTATTGTTAAGATCTTACTGTTTTCATGCAGAGCTCCTTCTTCCACACCACAGATTACTGTCTGCTTCTCACTATGAAAAAAGTGTTTAGGGGTTGTAGCCTGGAAATACGTAATAATTTTGTCAATAGTTTGAAATTAAACAAAAACAAAAAAAAGACAGATGAGCCTCATTAGCAGAAAAGGTCAATGACTAATTCTGTGTCTTTTTTCTGACAACGTTTTGCACAATGGTCTTCAATAACAGCTATTTTGTGTTTTCGACATCACAAAACGCATGCAAATAAGTGTTCAGACAGGCATTGTTGTGGTTTATGAAGACAAATGAGTAGTCATGTTATTTTGAGAAAAATGCAGGAAGTACTGGAAACTTCATCCACTGTTAACTGCAAATGAAAGATTAGCAAATATTACAGTAGCAGTGGGGTTTGGACTGGATTTTGTCTAACTTGCAAGTTGCTTTGTGTAAGGCTGGCTGAGAAATAATGAAGTGCTGATTATGTAGAGGGCAGCACGACGGTGCAGTGGTTAGCACTATCACCTCACAGCGAGAAGGTTCCGAGGTCAGACCAGCCAGTCGACTGACGCCTTTCTGTATTTCTGTATGGAGTTTTCTAAGTGTCTGCGTGTGTTTCCTCTGATTGCCTCCGGTTTCCTCCCATAGTCTAAAGGCATGCAGATTACTACATTACTACAGTAGCTAATCTAAATTGCCCATAGATGCGATCATGAGAGCGAATGGCTGTTCATCTCTGTGTTAACCCTGTGATAGATTGACGACCTGTCCAGGGTGAACCCTGCCTGTTGTCTGAAGTCAGCTGGGATTGGCTCCAGTCTTCCTGCCACATTTAATGGATAAGCGGTGTAGATAATGGATGGATGGATGATTATGTAGATTTTCCACTAAATGCATTCTAAAGTAGTAGTTAACCCTACTGTTGTGTTTAGCTGGTCTTTCTTCAGCTACAGTACTGTTTACTGATTATTGCCCAATGTTCTGGGGGTGTTTTGTCTCTCATTTTTAACAAAGCAAGTTGCCAAAGCTAAAAACATACTGTATCTTACTATACTTTTCGTCCATTTATAGGTAATTTTATGTTGTGTACTATCAGGGAAACTTTTATATTTCCTGTTTTCACTTACATTATTATCATTTATGAGCACTTACCTCCGGAACAACTTCTCTTTTTCCTCTCTCCTGATGTAATTTAGACAAAAAAACAAATGCAGCTCGTCATTCTACCAAGAACACCTTTCATCCAAAAGACATTCCATACAACTCTTACAAAGTGCTGACACTGGAGACTCCTTTCAAAAATGTTTATAATTGCACATTTTTTTCTTTTCTGTTTAAGTAAGTTAATTCTACAGAAAGATAATGTGCTATAATGAGCATATTAATATACAGTAAATCTGATAAAATGTAAATAAAAACACCTTATATATATTAAACACCCATTAAAAAATTCAACAGCACTGTGGTGTAAATACTGTTATGATAAAATCACTTGTCCACATCAGCGCTCCTCAACTTTTCTTGTACCGGTTTCATGCATGAAAATCCAGATAGAGGCCCGGTGCCAAATGATCCACGGACCGGGGGTTGGGGACCTCTGATCTATATAGTCCACCCTTGTATGCATGCATTCTAAAATTAAGGAGAAAAAAAATAATGTAGTTAGGTTTGGAGAGCAATAATAGTCAGGAAGTAAATAAGGCCAATCTTTGCTGCAGTGCCAATTATTACCAAAAATTTGATATGATCATCACGACTGCCTCTTCTCCACTCACACTACATGCACAAAATGGAGTAAATTATTTCTTAACGCTGACACATTTCCCAGTGTCACTACTGATCAGATGTCCTCCTTCAGCAGTTCTTATAGCTCAAATATTTCTGCCAGTTACACAGTGCACGCATGCAGATGAAAGAAGACACGGGACCAAAGAAAAGCTGAACATGAAAGCGGTAAGAGAACAGTCACTCTACATCCAGGGAGAACCCTGTCAAGATCGGCTTGCGATTCTGCACACTTCCAATGACAGCACTTACATTAAAATTGATACAGGATGGACAGATTGGTGGTTTGGATGAAGAGTTATTGATTAGCCTGGATCTGTCCCGGACGTCACCACGTTCAACTGTGTGACAGATTCAGGCCCATCTGGTGTCCAATATGACCCCAGTCACACAAACTGAGCACGTAAACACACCAAGATGTTTCATATATATGATAAGCGATACTACACTGGGAATACGTCTGTTTAATTAGTTTGAGCAATTGCCTGCATTTGTGCTTGACAGAAAGCATGCTGCTAAATTCTATTAATACAAATGAAAAGGCAACCAATGACTATAATGTATTCTGAATAATTAAAGCCATACTGAATATTCTAATGGGAACTAAATCATAGTATAAATATTACAACAGTAAGATGGAAAGCAGCAATAAGGTCAACCATAAAAACAGCCGTATCTTTATATAGGAAAAAAAAAAAAGTGATATTGTTCGATTTCACAACTAGATCAAATCATTTCACTAAATCAGGGTTATGAAAAATGCTCTGTCAAAATAAATGTAAATATTGCATGTGTTTTTGAACATAGTCAATCTGTCTTTCTTATCTTTTTTCAGCATTGTGGCGATCACAGACATTCAACACAAACAGCTGTTTTTAAGCCTGAAAAACAGAAAGATTTTAAACGTAAAAAAAAAAGAAAGAAAGAAAGTCTACCATGATATATAAATGAGAAAATGTCAAATATTGAAAAAGAAGACACCTAATGAAGAGTATAACATACTGCAGATAACAGATTGCTGCATAAATACTGTAGTCCTAGTTATAATTATTACATCAATCACTGCAAGTTTCGTTTAAATTAACAACATGGCTTCCACGCTGATTATATGGAATTGTCATATGAATCAAATGTATCTTATTAAGATGCTCCTTTAGCTCCTAAGTCTCCTTTAATGACTTTTATTAAAAAAAAAAAAAAAAAAAAAAAAAAGGTTTTCGTTGATTTTAAAGGTTACGTATTATGAAAAACTCCCTTTTTCAGTGCGTATGCATGTACATTTTAAAAACCAGAAGGGCTACCAACCCACAAACTCTGATATAAGACAACCCAGTTTTTTATTATTTTTTTTTAGAAGATGATGATGATGATGAAGCCTTTATTTGTCACATAAACATTACAGCACAGTGACATTGTTTTGTTGGGGTCAGAGTGCCAGGTCAGTCGTGACAAGGTGCCCCCCGAGCAGAGAAGGTTAAGGGCCCAATAGTGGCAGCTTGTCATTTCTGGGGCTAGAAATCCTGACCTTCTGATCAGGAACCCAGAGCCTTAACCATTTGAGCCACCACTGCAATAAAAAGCTGGAATTAGCAGAGGATGATTTCGATCCATCGACCCCCGGGGTTATGAGCCCAGCACACTTCCACTCTGCTACAGTATGCACTCACCCCAGGCAGGGCTCAAACCCCCCAATCCCTGGCTTAGGAGGGCAATGCCTTATCCATTAGTCCACTGGGGCTCTTAGGCACGTTGCCTATTTCAGAAAATATGTGCATCATCAAGCTGTTCAGATTTTGCTCTCCTTTCTATGTCACAAGGTAAGCTTATTAGAATTATACTACCCCTCCATTTGAGTATCTCCACTGATTGAGAAGCAAGAGAAAAGTCATGAATATCCTGGAGGAACGCGCAACCTGATTGGTTGGCGGAAGAGTAGGTTGGGGTGAGCAGTGGCTCTTTATAATTTCAAGGAACAGGCATTCGAACCGGCCGTTCTGAACAGATCAGTTTAGAAAGGATGTGAAGGGTGGTGTGGTGCTTCATCCTTGTGGTATTTTGAGCAAAGTATGTCACAGGCGTTTCATTAAGATCTCAGGGAAATTAAGATCCGAGGAATATTAATGTGTGTATTTATGGGAGTAAACCCCCAGTATGTGCACAGTCAGTTATGTTCTGAACCAATTTGCAAGTCTGTCTAATATTAGTGAAGAATTGAATGTTTGAGGCAGATATTTACACAAAAATAAGATGAGTGAGACAGATTTCTATTACTCGTAAGCTGCATTAACGGTTTTGCAGGACAGATTTAAAGATACAACCATCAGGCAAAAAGACGTCAAACAAACTTCTTTCCTAATCTCCTAATTTTTTTTCTTCTCAGACAGGCTTTGTAGACATGAAGTAACCAAGAAAATATAAGTGCTTGTCTATGAACCATTGCTGTCGCTCTACTTCCGTGCAATCACTAAATGGTTTCCAATTCAAATGGAAGGCAGGGATCACAAAAAAATCGTTCATTTCCTCTTCTTCCTCAAACATCCCCCCTTACCCCCTATCCTCCACACTTTTTCTCTCTTGGCATTATTAAGTCCAGTTTTTTTTAGGAGTAAGGCAAAATCAGCCAACACACTTTTTTTCTACACATATTAGGCCCTTTTTTCACACTGAAGTATGAATGTGCTGGCCAAGTGTGTCTAATCGTTCCAAAAGCATAGCTCTTTAGATGAGGTCACCTCAATCAAAGGAAGAAAAAGAAGAATCTCTGAGGGTTTCAAGCGCCTGAAACTCCACACCGTTAGCTTTGTGGTAACTATGGTGAATGTATAAACCCCTTTTGTGTTTGTTAACAAAAAGAGATGTACGTGCAACCTAGTTGCAAAAAAAAAAAAAGATGCTACTTGGATATAATCTGACCGAAAAATCTATCAAGATGTATATTTATGCATTAGATTGAAGAGAGCTAATATGCAACCATAGCACCCTGAGAATGCTAGATCTTGTCTGTTCTTGGATGCTAAGCAGGGGTGGGCCTGGTTAGTACTTGGATGGGAGACTGCTGGGGAATACTAGGCACTGTAAAAGACCCAGACACAAGGGGGTGCACGCTCTAGTGTACAGTATTCCTGCGTGCCGGTCCCAAGTCCGGATAAATGGGGAGGGGTTGTGTCAGGAAGGGCATCCGGCATAAAAAGCTCTGCCAAATCAAACAACAAGATCTGCACAAATTCTATTTATATTCCTATTTCCAACATCATTCTTATTCCTCTGTTTATGTATATACTTATCCTTAAATTTTGTTCTTTGTTCTTTTTAGTTTATTGTAAGATTTTTAACTTGTGCACTTTATTCTAATTCTGTTTGATTTGCACAGTCACAGGGTTGCTCATTGTACATTTTACTACATGTTGTACTTGTATAACTGCTGTATGTATGTGATGAATTGTCACGGCAAGAGACTGAGTTTGGACACAATCGCAGGGATCTTGGCATAGACGAATGCAATCAGTTTATTGAAGACACAAGGGAGACAGACAATCCAGAAACATATCCACAAACGAAGCCAGGCAGGCAAGGGTCAAAACACATCGATAAACACACTATAGGAGATTAGGCAGGAAGCAGAACGAGAGAAAACTGTCCAAGAGTCCATACACAAAATAACAATCCAGAGAAACAGGCTTGGCACTAGAGACACGAAGGTACAGCTAAAATGCTTAGAACCAAGTCACTCAAAGAGTGCTCCTTATAAATCAGTCCATGAGTGTGGGGGTGATTGGTTGCAGCTGCTTCCAATCTGCAATCAGGGGAGCTGAGGCACACGCTCACGTCGGCCATCTTGGTTTGTAGTCCCTAACCGACATGCGCATGGCACGAATAAAGAATCCTGAAAGTTGAACAAAGTTACTTACTGTAGCTAAACATGTCCATTATAGGCAACAGTAAGAACATGACCTATCCCTATCTACAGGTATGTTATGGTAGCGAGCTAGTTTTTTGAGACAATGTGCATTGTTAAAAGCACTATTCAAATAAAGATAAATTGAATTGAATTGAATAGTTTATTAAAGCAATTTAGCAAGGTAAGTCTGCTAAATTCTTAGTTAGCGTCCCAGTTTCACTGATATGATAGTTAGCTAATAAAATGAACACTGCGAAGATGAAACTCCTCAGAACATAATTACTGTATCCCTCCGATAAGCTCGGCTCGCTCTGCTTCGCGAAGCGCCTCGGTGAGCGAATGTGGTGCAGCCAGCCTGGTGTGCTCGCGAAGACGTGGCGGCCGGAGTCCGTGAAGGAATGCACAGAGCGCCAGTTCCTCTAAAACCTTGTCCTCGAAGTCTGGATACCCGCCGCGTGCGAGGCACCTTAGATCCATGGCGAACGCGCCCAGCTTTTCATCCGCGTGTTGCTCGCGCTTTGCTAACTCCTCTGCCGACACCTCTTTGCTCTTGCCGGTGCCGAACCATAAGTGGAGCGCTTCCTGCAGCTTCGACCAGTCTTGACGCTCACCGGCCCTGCAGTGCGCTCTTCTGCCTCGGCTGCTCTGCTGCTCTGCTCGCGCTGGCGCCGTCCGGGAGATGCTCCTTCTTCCTCAGCAGTTGCTCTGCTACCTGATGAGCCGC
>JAOVYU010000039.1:5240149-5250519 GCA_025674565.1 Synodontis membranacea | reverse complement strand
ACATCAGAATAATGACTTAAAGCGCATGATCTGCGGGTCTATTATGACTGCAAACCGTAGACATATAGTCTATTATAGGTATAATTATGTAGGCTGAGGTTACAAAATGTAGCTCATTAACAGCAGAAATATAGATGAGGTGCTGTAATTATAGTAAACTCATGTCAAATGAAAACAAAAAAATAAACTGCTTTTGTTTCTGCGTGTATATTTAAATACAGTATATAAAAAAACACACGACCATGTTTAGAAAAAAACTACCATCATGCTGTTGAATTTTCAAATCTGATTGGTCAGACGGTGTTGATTCATTTTCTACTGTATATCGATAGTTCTGGCGTTAGCTACGGCTAAAACCTTTACGTAAATGCGTGTGTTCAGATTATATTATCGGTTCTGTAGTAAAGACTCATTTATAGGGACCGGAACAACGGATGGTCCACATATATCAATTTAAAAAACTGTATATATACAGTACATATATACTGTACACATGCACAATTGTTACACCGCTCTTACTGACCGAGTGCTTTTCAGTTTCCCAGTAACACAGCAAAGCTACATTTTTGTTATCTTCAATAGAGAGAGGAAATACGAGGTCAAATATGTGTTTATAGATGCTACAACATAAGTGATAACAGGAACTAAGTTGTTTTGTGGTCATTGCACAACGTAAAACATATCTGTAAACAGCTCAAATGTATGACGTGACTTTTTTTTTAATAACTGAAAAAGGTAACTGTTGGCAGATTATTGTAGCATAAGAAGAATAAAGCATTTGCAAGACATGCAGTTATTGGAAAACAATTCACTTTACAGTGATAACCAAAGCATGGCTGCATACACCACCTGTGGTTGATTATTTTCATATTACAGCACACTCTGTCTTGTATTTTTTTTTCCGTATATAAGGTTAGCTTTGTAAATATATTTAGTGAAAGGTTAGCTCTGCCAAGGAGCGTGATTTGTTTGTCTATGTGTTTATGTCGATGTTTGTCTTTTCTTTTGCACAAAACTTGCTAAAGCAATTCCCATGAAACTTGGTGGCAGTGTGTAGAATGGACCAAGGGAGAACCCTTTTAAATTTTCAAGATCCAAGTCACGAGGCGGATCCATGAATTTATCAATCTTTCGCTAATACAGCGTTTGGAACTGGTGGAGATGTGTGCCCAACAGTACCATTATCACTCAACAGTAACAGCTTAAAATGCAGTAAACAACAGTAAAGTTCAACAGTGACAAAACATAGACAATGTAGAAATACAATGCGATGGACGGAAAAACTATCTATAAAAATATCTGTACATACACATGGCGTGGCTATTAAATAACGGGACTGAGCGGTCCAGGTCAATACAATCCTGAGACAAGACGACAGTCAAAGCACAGAAAAACACACGGATCACTGGATGAAGAAAGCCTGACAAAGCAAGTCCAAGTTCATGGCCGTGTTAATTGTTTTTCTCTGACATTAAGGGCATAATTAGGGGGAACTGGGTTCCTGTCTGAGTAACAGTGAACCAATGCTATTACAAAATGGTTCTCGAAACTTTGCAAGAAAGGTTCAGAAAAAAGGGCCACAGCTGTAGGAAAACGGTTTCCTCCGTCATCAGGACAACACGCCAGCACACACAGCGCTCTCCATCAAGCACTTTATGGCCCAGAAAAAAGTCAAAGTACTTGACCACCATCCCTATTCACCTGATCTGGCACAATGTGACTTTTTTTCTTTTCGCTAAAAAGTCTACCCTCAAGGGACCTCGTTTTGAAGAAGAAAGTGGAGGGGCTTCTGAGACAAACAACAGAAGAAGACCTACTGCACTGCTTTGATCAGTGGAAGACCAGAACGCAGCAGAAGGGGAAAATACTGAAGGTTCAAGTAATAGAAATGCATGTTTTTTTTTTCGTTAAAATGAACTGCAGCATCAGTCTCGTTCTTCAATAGCCTCACCTTGTTGAGTGGCTGCGGGTTGCAGATTTGCATATCATAGAAGAGTCGACTATCGTCCTTGACGTAGGTTTGCACTCTCTGGGTGCCGTTCTAGTTAACTATGAGGCTGGTCTTGTCACAAACAGCTGGTAACCCTGACGCTTGTGATCTCACGTTGCTGTTTCTTTTTTATGTTTGTTTCTATAACACAACGTCCATCCATACAGTAACTACTCCTCTCCACTTACATCTCCACTGCCTCTTTACTGTGATCTCCGAATCACAGTAATTACAGTCATCCTCTACATGGAGGCCATTTTACTCCCTGCGCCAAAAGGGTGTAACTCATTCAGTCCTTACTCTAACATGACATTCATGTACAGCTGCGTGACGCCACGGTGCACTCGGGCTCCAAACCAAAATGAATGGTGCTGGAGTGGGAGGTGAAGTGCAGGGCCTTCGTCCTTGTGCTGATTTGACAATGTCACATCGCGCCTGTGCGGCTACTCAGAGTCTAATCAGTTCAGCACACGCTGATGGTCCTTAGCAATCACTCCACATGTGCATGCACACAAACACACACTCCGCCAGTCTCTTGCTTTGTCCTGCTCGCGGGCGTCTTGAAAGCGAATAAAGCGTCTGTGTCAGTACGAACCGACTGATGAATCAGAGGCTGCACACATTCTGCTTGAAAATAGAGATGTCATGAAAAACCTCATCCCCCCTCATCCTCCCGTCTCTATCTGTTTAGGTCTCTTGCTCGGGTTTTTTTTGTTCCCTTTTCTATATACAGTGTTTACGAAAACAGGTGCAAGCTTCACAACACACACAAAAAAAAACCCCAGTACACACCAACAATTTTGTACTATATTACTCTAATCACTAGTGCTATAAATGACTGCATATGTCAGACGAACCAAATGTCACACGTCTGTTTTGGCATGTTTGCCTTAAGGAATATGCAATTAGTACTCAAATCAGTGCAACCTAAAAGCAGGTAATATATTTTGCAAAAATCCATATCCGTCGGTTAAAGACAAAATTCGACCATTCATCAGGATCATGGCTTTGCGACTTAAAATGATCGAAAAGTTTCCTAAAATGAATTTGAATGTATTTCCGCAGCCAGGATATTTGCAGCTCGTCCACACCACTGATTCCGATTAAACGGAGACTGTGAAAAGGTTTTAATTCACACCTTCCTTATGAATTAAACATACGTATTGTCTTTTGACACATCTCACAGTTTTCAACTGGCATTATACTGGACATGTGAGGATGATAGCAAAAAAAAAAAAAAATCTTATTTACATATTGTTTTTTTTTTGTTTTGTTTTGTTTTTTACTCCTACAATGCTCATGACTTAATTCACACAGCTATATTTGTAAATGACCAACAGCATGCTGGCTTTTTTTTTTTTTTTTTTTATCTTTTTTGCAAACACAAGTTAGCCATGTATTATTCAGCCTCTTACACATGAGCCTTTTTGAATCCTCTATTCTAATTGACCAGAAGGTGTTTGCATGTAAAGTACATTGCATTAAAGGATTAAAGGTAGCCCCTGACCATTCTGACCTTCTGACCACAATGATCATCCTGTCCACAATTCAATTTATTGTTTTTGTTTACATATAGACTAACTGTACAAAAAAAATTTTAAAAAAATGGATCTTTCAAAATATCTTAAAAAAAAAAAAAAAAAAGATCTTAAATTTTAAGATATTACAGTTTATGATCTATGTGTTTGGATGTTGCAGCTTGTTTTTCAAACACAGTGGAACATCGATGGCACTGAAAACAGTGACGCGCTCTTTAGCACAAAGGCTTCTGGGAAAGCTGAGCTGGCCCCTTTTAACGTGCACATTTTAATACGTTAATGTTTCTAGTAACAGCGTCCTCACAACCCTGTGCATTTGTTGGTATGATGTTTTTCACTGATGAGATGTTTTTTTTCTGACACGGGAAAGTCTTCTGGATGGAGCACTTTCTATTTTTTTTTTTTTTTTTTTGTTCCTTGCATACAACATGATGCCCTTTTTTTTTGTTCTCATTAACTTCAAGAGAGAAAAAAAGGAGGCTGGTGAGGGAGCAACTGTTTATAGCTATTATAAAGTGAGTCATGAGGAACTAACTTGTTTCATAAACCTGCAACTACATTAAGCGTACAGTAAATGGCTATAAAATATATCATTCTTTAATAAAGTTTTTTTTTTTTTTTTTCTAAACCTGCTTATGGAAATGCTTCGACAGCACACGTTGTCATGTTTTGTTCCTTATCTATTGAATCGTGGTGTGCTTTGGTATCAGGTTAAATTACTTTGTACTGTAGTTATCAGGTAAACCTACTAGATTACAGTACCATAGAGGTCACTTGCTTGGTGTACAATTATTGATTCTAATTCTTTCACAATACAATGCCACGGCTTCCTTTTTACCTTCTGTGGACTACTCTGAGCACGGCAGTGACCCAGCTGTGGCAGACGCTCGCCCCTCTGAAACTATCGACTGGAAACGTTCTGCTGAAAAATTCACGTGTATTTTCTGTCTCTCTTTCAGTAATTGGCTCCTGACATCAATTATCAATGTCAAATGATAAAATTACAATGCCAAAGCAATTACCAAGCAATGAAAGGTAGGTACAGACGAACCCACAACAAAGAGACAGCTTGGAACAATGTCTTATGATAATAAAGTCCATTAAATTGTGCTGCACTTTAATAATCAAGTCCACATACAGTAGCTCTCAAACCCGCCCCCCCCCATCTTTTTATTTTCCCCATTTCCTCTTTTCCACCTCCTGAATTCCATGGATTTCTTCCTTCATTTGAATATTACAGAGACACAAGGGAGATGATATATATATATATATTTTTTTTTTTTTTCGTAAGCTGAATTCCTAATGGTACCAAATTTAGGGCATGTGCTACGGTAGGAGCTCCATCTCCCACATTTTCAGGCTGCAGAGAGAGTACCGCTCGTCCTCTGTAAGTGGCCAGGCGGCTGCGTCATTGCGCCGAGTCTGTACGCTCTCAACAATTTCTAGACAAGTCTATCTAAAGCTGGTCAGAAACGGTACGCTAACGAGGCTTGTAGTTTGGAGAAATCACCCCAAAATGGAGCAGCGTTAATTCGTTGTCAATTAAAGGGCAAGGCTAGATCATGTGTGTTAGATCATCATGACAACTAACTGAATAAGGGAAGAAAAAAAAACACCTTAAAGTGTAAGGCGCTAGGTCACTTACGAACTGCCTTGAAGGCTTCAGAGTGCCTAGGCATAGATTTTACACCTCTCTGGAGGAATACTGGATGGATGAAGACCATTTTCTTTTCCAAATGCTACTTTATATGCTACAGGAAATCTTCAGTATTTTCATCATAATCTTGGCAACAAATGCTGAGATCAGGAGATGCTTTTAACGCGCTCATATCAACTCAGAGCTGGCAATTAGTCGATTCCAGGATGATGGCGGGAGGGGTATTTTTATTTGCCGCGATTTATGAGTCTCAGTAGTGCACCGCGGCTAATGCACGCACGCATATTGCCTGGAAACGCTTGGAAATTGAACAAATATACTCTGGAATCTGAATCCTGAGTGTTCCAGGAGAAATAGACAATGGTAAATGTCTTCTGGGAAATAAACCACAAACCTATTTGTTGAATTTGCTCCCGGCAAGTGACTGTGACCAAAGAATTAAATATTCAAAAGTATTAAAAAAAACAAAAATATTCAAAAATGCAGCGCATCTAAAGGGAAAGTATGTTTTCACTCCTAGTCGTGAGATGCTGGCCATTACACCAGGATCGGCCGTGTGAAAGAGTGCTTTTGGAGTCACGTCCACAAGCACATCGTTATCCACTCAGCTAGTTTGGGTGTATGATTTTGGGTGGTATAAATGTATCAATGATTTCATAGTCTAAAGGCATGTTAATAGAGAAACCCGTTCTCGAAGTGATCGTAAATATCATTACTGAGTGGAGCAGTGATCACCGAGTGGTTGGACCTGCTGTGGAGTTCTGCTCCTCTGACTCCTTCTCACCTCTGAGTCACCAAGACAGCTCTCTCTGAACATGTCCTGAACCCAGTGAGGACATGTACTCACTCCTCTGTGCCTTAAGGGCAGCCCACAGGCCTCTTTTTGTAAAGGCTAATCAAAAAGCCTGTCACAGCTCTCTCCTATTCTATTCTCATTCTTACCCCTATATCCCTTGCGGATCTCCCGTGAGATCTGCATCAGTGCCTTTCCAGCCTTGCATCTCCCTCAGTCTTTCATCTCACAAAGCTCACCTTTGCTTTCTCGTCTTTCTCTCCCTCTTCCTCTTATTATTGTTTTTAATTCCTGTGCTCTGCTTCTATTGCCCATAATTCTGAAAGGTACAACCACCTCCAGCAGTGGCACTGGAAAGACAGAGAGACGGACAGAGAGACGGACAGAGAGCGAGCGAGAGAGAGAGAGAGAGAGAGAGAGAGAGAGAGAGAGAGAGAGCTAATCCCCAGGTAAGAAAGCACTTGAGAATATGGAAATGAGGCTTTTTGAATAAATGCACCTGGGTACTGTGCTGTCTGATTATCAAGCCTCACGCTTCATCACTCTCTCTCTCTCTCTCTCTCTCTCTCTCTCTCTCTCTCTCTCTCCTTCTCTGTGCCTGTTCATCTCAGTGGGTGAGCACTGAGCTGAGCCACTCAGCATTTTGCAAATATAAATACAAAATGAGTGGCTGACCTCTACCATGGGCAAAACAGCAACTGTCAAACAATGTTTAGTGCGGGTTCACCAGAAATACTGCAACAAAACAATTTCGAAATATGCATTCTCCTTCAGAGAGGTAATCTAAGCAGTGATAGCTACAGGGACAATAAACTTCATGCTCCGATAGACAGGGTGATATACGGACAGCTGTGCATCTGAGAACGTCATTAAAACTCATTTGGAAGTGTAAGCGAAAGATTTTTCGATATTCCTGTTTCCTGAAACACCTGTACCAAGTACAGTACGGAGCATGTTAAGAGCTGGAATCAGCTGAAGAACCGAAAGTCTCATTATACAACCAACATCTGTAAGACAAGTGGAATGATATTTTCTTGAAATGCAACTAACCTGTGCACGTCTCTTGTTTGTTTTGCTTTTATTTTACAGTCATGCACCTTTTTTTGTTTTGTTTTTGCTCTGCTCCTTTGTCTTTTTTGAGAAGTCTTGTTGTGTGTTTATACGTGTTGCTGATCAGTCCTTTGCACCATATTCCACTTTCCTTTTTTTTTTGGAAAACATGCCTTTTAATTAAAAAAAAAAAAAAAAAAAAAAAGTGAAACGCTGCTCTTAAATTCCAGCTTGTTACTGGAGTGAAAATAAATAAATAAATAAATAAAACACCTTCTGCGAAACACTTCGTTAAAAATTTACAGTATTTAACCAAAAACAACCCCCCAAAAAAGTCTGTGACTGCAATCAAACCCAGGCAATTTTCCTCTAAACTCAATTGCAGTTGATCAGCCACAAATTTAATATCTGAACTTATGGTATTGACATTAGGGGAGTACTTACTGGACCTTTTTTTTTTTTTTTTTTGCACTGATGAACTGATTTAAAAGGCAATGACTGAAATGAATCGAGGCAACAATCGCAAATCAAAAACTATAAGCAGTTATAATATAAAAAAAAGCACATAACTGGCACTGCAAAAAAAAATGCGATCGATGGATAGTTAAAAAACTATGACAACACGGTGATGTAATATAATAGAAACGATTTTAATTACCTCAGCTATGATTAAAATGTATTGAATAAGTGAACTGATTGTGCCATATTGATTGGGCTGAAGTGAAAGGTGATTAAAAACCTTTCTCAGAGTCTCAAAATCAGTTCATTTTCTGTATCGTAAAAATATTCAATTCAATACTTCTCAGTGTAGCACAACTAATCATATCCACCAAAACTGTGTAAAATGCAGATTTAAAAATTCGATATCAAACTTGTTTCATTATGTATAGGTCACTATTAGTTGGTAAATATTAATGAATCCCAATCTCAGGTTTTACAATGTACTTTTAAATTGATGTGTAAAAACGCTAGTGAGGTGATCTAGCCATAACTGCTATGAAAGTCAGAACATATCAAAACTGTTGCCTTGGAAGTGATGTTTACACCCCTGCTGGGCAGATTAGCGTTCTTCCTGCTTTTTCACCTCGGGCAGGTTTTAATGATTATCTAATGACTTGTACTCTAATGAGTTCAGCATTTCTGTTCCAAACCAAATCTTTACCCGAGCACGGCGGCAATCAGACGAAGCGTTTCGGCTCCTACCTTGACGTCGACGTGGGCCATGAGCACAGCAAAGTTGGTCAGGTGTGTGCAGGAGCAGGTGGTGTGCGTGCGGTTGGTAGCGAGGAGACGGCAGTCCTGCGTAGACCAGAAGCCCGTCATGCTGCGCTTGGAGTAGCTCCAGAACGAGCAGTTTGGATTGAAGTTCTCCTCCGACTGCTGTGGGCAAGAAGCCAAAGGTGGCGTGAGGAAAACGGGTCCTAGTGGCCATCTTTTTTTATCTGTTTCAGCTTGCGTCCTTTGTAGAGCGCTACAGTATGTCACTTCGATTCGGGGAGGAACAAATTCCAGAGAACAAATTGATTTTCTTTGTGGCTGCACTTTAGAGCCACTGTGCTCCTGCTACCTCGTTCCATTCACACTAAAATATTAACTTCGCTGAATAGCGGAAATTATTTTACCGAGGGTGACAAAACAAAGAACATTGTTTTTCGCATTACTGATATGTTCCACTTTAATAATTTTTCAGGGAGATCAAGGCTGACACATATCTCGTTTTTGTTGTTGTTGTTGTTGTTGCTGTCTTCTGTGCCGTTGTTAACAGCAATTCCCTCCGCATTTCTCTTACCGCTGTTTATTACTGATGCGATCATTAGCGCTGCTGGATTGCCCTAGCGATACCATTAAAGACAATATAAAAAAAGAAGAAGAAAGCTATACACGGGAAGAAATTATGGCAATTATGGGAAAGCAAGTGTGTATGTGTGGATCTGAGCAGCTGTAAGCGTAATCCACGGAGTCCTTCCCAATACAGCAGCAAAAAGAAAAAAAGTAGAAGACGTTCACAACTTTAATCTCCTTCCTCTTTTCTCCATCTCTTTCTCCGTCATCGTTTTAATCCCTCACTCTCACAGACACGAGCACACATAGACACAGCACTTACAAGCTTGCGGAGCTTTCTTTTTTTTTTTAACCTGTATAACAAGCACGAGCGCCGGAGCCGAATCTGTGCTTTGGTGTCTACGCGGTTTCTGATTTAAATCGTGTGGGAAAAAAAAGAGGGCTTATATTAGCATAAACGCTGGCTGTATGAGTAAGCGACCTGCAGGGAAAACTGATAAAGCCGGTATTTATACAGCCGCCTCGGGCGCCCACTTCCACCACGGCACAGTCTGAAGTGCACGCCACGCAGAAAGTCGACTGAACAGGAAATAGCGCAGAGGGAGAAGGGCCAAAGTTTCCCTGAGTGTCTGGAATAACATAAAAAAAGAAAAGTTTGGGTTTTTCTTCCGTGGGAAAATAAAGGATTTATCATAAACATCTCGCCAGCTTATAGATTTATGAAAAGTCAAGGTGGGGTGCAGAATCGTAGTAAAGCTCTTGACTTCATCGCAACCTTGCACGGATACTGCCAACGATTTTTTTCTTTTTCTTCTTGACCCGCACTGGTCATGAGTACGCATTCCTTAATTAACTTTTCTACTAGTTGCCACAGTTTGCCTGGCAAGTACGATACTTGTTAAAAAAAGCTGTCTACATTATGTATACAAAAATGGAGGGGATCACCACTCCTACAGGAGACGTCTATCTGATAAGAATAAAAATATACACTACCAGTCAAAAGTTTTTGCACACACTAAGATTTTCTACATTTTCAACGTTACTTCATTTTTACAAAAATAAATAAATAAATAAATAATCTAGACTCTTGGTATTCTTTGCTAACAAATAATGCATTTATATTCACCATTTGAGGACCTTTATTAGCAAGAAAATCGGTCAAATCTTTGATTTATCAAAGTAGCCTCCTCTAGCAGTTCTAACAGCAGAGCAATTTTTCTGCAAGGGATATTAAATACCGCTCAGGAAGTAAATACTTCCAGCACTCCTGGAGAACTGATCACACTTTTGATGAACTAGTTGGCTGCTTCGCCTTGACCTTTCCGCTCAGTTCATCCCAAACTAGCTCTATCAGGTTCAGGTCAGGTGACTATGGTGGCCAGGCCATGAGTTTCTCTTTCTTTCCTTTTTTTTCTCGTTCTGACACAGTCTGGAGGTTTGAGGTCATTGTCTTCTTGCATGCATCTGAAGTTCAGGAAATAAATGGAAAAGTATTAAAAATCTGTGGTGAGCAAAAACTTTTGACCGGTAGTGATTATAAGTGTACTTCTAATGGAAGAA
>JAOVYU010000039.1:5189156-5199874 GCA_025674565.1 Synodontis membranacea | reverse complement strand
GTGTGTGTGTGTGTGTGTGTGTGTGTGTGTGTGTGTGTGTGCGTGCACAAATTAACCCTGCACTAGCTGATTCAGCAGCTTGTATCTTCTGGCCACAACACATCAATGTCCAACAAATTGGATTATTGAGTGAAGAAAATCTGTTTCTTCAGCTCATCTGTGCATTTAGATAAATTCAGACCAGGGCTTTTTGGTGAAACCTCTTGTCCTCTTTTCCTTTTTCTCTCTGCTATTAATATATTTGTATCTTTGTGTGTGCTTTAACATTTCCGAACAAAACCCTGGGCATTGTGTTTCCCTGTTTTGTTTTGTTTTATTTTGAGGGGTATTTTATGAGCTTATATCTTCATATGTGCCAACCCAAGCCATTAATTCTGCCTACTGAGATTAAAACTGTATCACATACTGTACATCTGGGCTGAATATTGAGGAGGCGGGGTCACTAAGATAACAAAAATACATACT
Organism: Synodontis membranacea; assembly: GCA_025674565.1. Lineage (NCBI taxonomy): Eukaryota > Metazoa > Chordata > Actinopteri > Siluriformes > Mochokidae > Synodontis > Synodontis membranacea. The sequence continues at coordinate 5,199,409 of JAOVYU010000039.1, read as the reverse complement.
ATATTAACAGGAAAAGACGATTTTGTGATGAGTAATACAATAGAATGAAAAAGTCAGGAAAAAAACATCAGATACATGCACTATGAGGGAATAGTATCTATGTGCCTGTCAAGGCACACCATGATCGAGTAAAATTAACCCCTATTTAGACTGTATTAGTGAATGAATTATGAATGAATATATATATATATATATATATAGCATTTGTTACCTATTGTTCCGAAGGGGCATGGCTGTGTAGCAGTGAGGCCCTGGCGAGTTTTTGGCCAGGTAAGCTCCGCCTCCACAGTAGGGTTACAGAACTCCACAGCACTGTTGGGCAGGATGGACGAAGGTGGTGGGCGTGTGCTGGAAAGGGGCCCGGTGCCACCTGAAGGTCGGAGCTCGACAGTGGTGGTGTGTGCCCTTGGAGTGAACACGCTCAGAGCTGGGGATCTGGTAGTGCTAGAGGCGGTGGTTGTAGTTGTAGAGGAGGGGGATGTGGACACTGTAGTTGGGCGGGTGGTCGTCCTGGTGGTGGTGGTGTCCATGAAGACGTGAACCGAGGAGGACGACTCTGTGGAAAAAGAGGTTAGGTTTGGAGTCAGTTGAGGATGCTTGGGGACTAGTAAAGAAGTAAATAGATATAGGTTTGTATCTGGAGCACGACTGCATCCTGAGTCACACCTCACCATGGTCTCTAAGGCTGCAAGAGGAAAATAAGAGAGACAGAGAAAGAGAAAGACACAGATGCATGGCGGGAGAGAGAGAGAGAGAGAGAGGGAGAGAGAGAGAGAGAGAGAGAGAGAGAGAGAAACTGTCAGCTCCAAATCAGCCATTCAATTAGACTTGACAGGCTTCTGCTTGGGCCTCCTACCTCTTGGCTTCACAAACAACTTACATACACACCCAAATAGAGACAGATACAACATGTTCAGTATACACACACACGCACACACAAAAACGCACACACAGGTACTCTACTTAGGCTAACGAATCAATAAGGAATGTTCAACAGTGCCCCAAGAACTGGAAGGAAAGATGTCCAACAAATAGCGCTTTCACCTCACACTCTCTTTTCCAGTCCAGTTCCCACACTCTTTAAGTGCTCTTTTTGTTTGGTACGAATGTCATGTACTCGTGTCTTACACCCAGAGAAAGAAAGAAACACATGTAGCACCGGTTTAAAGGAAGGACCAGAAGATATGTCATCTTATCTTCTTTAACATGCCAGAAAATATATAGTAGCATCGTCATGCGTGACCTTGAGTAAATGTAACCAGACACAAGAATCATTTACAACATGAAATTATGGGCAACACTACTCCATCAGATCCCAGGCTGTCAAACATGGCTGCCATGAAGCTTCACGGGTTAATAGCAGAGCACTGCATGTTTCCATGGGAACTGCACTTACGTCATGTGGTGGGGTAAAAATGGATGTTTGAAATGCCCCCTTTCCCTCCTTTCATTAAGACACCACGGCTTGAAATGAACTTTCATCTAACCAGAAATCACCCGGGACAGAAATTTCAATCATCTTGAAACAACCTTGACCATCCCAGGTACATCTCTTTTCTTATTTTAGGAATCATAAAAAAAAATACTTTAAAAAATAAAGTAACGAACAAATCACTGCTGGCCAGCACAAGCACAAAGCTTTAGGCAGCTGTCAATCAAAACAGTCACGGCAAACAAGTTTGCGAGTAGACTGACGTTAATGTTAACATAATGGCTAGCTGCTGTTTGGCGGAACAATACAGTCTGACAGAACTTGTTTTCCAGCTTAGTACTTTTACTCAAATTGTCAGAGGTGATGACGGCTCTTCACGTCTCCCTTTGAGTCTCCAGGCTTTTTACTGGAATAAATCTCAGCATACTTTGTTGCAATACCTATCAACGTACGTACTCTAGGTCGAACTATTAAATTACCCCCCAACCAATTTCCTGAATTCTGTACAAAGACAGCAAGACACAATAGGGTTCATTTAGTCATATTTGAAAGTGTAAGATTTGTGAGAGAAATGATATGCTGGAAGCAGATTGTTCCTGGGACAGGCACAGGGTGTCATTAATTTTGAGTTCCTTGTATTTACTCGACACAGTGGAAGATTAGTTATGTGTAGTTGTATTAGGTGCATAGCATAAACATTATAAATCATACAGTACTGCAGTGAAGGATACTGGAATGCAAATTCTACAAATTCTGATCTTATGGCTAATATCACTGCTGAACACTGTGCTAGAAACAAACAGACCACAATACACACACACACGAACCCGTACACATACCTACCTACATATACACCCACATACAGACACAGTAATTGCAAGATAAGGAGCCGAAATTAATTTTGCCAGCAGCACTTCATGAGGCAACACCGAGCATCTAATTGAGACAGACTGAAAGCGGGGGGGAAAAAGTAGACAGAGACAGAGAGGGAATAAAGATTAAAAAGTGAATAAACATTATTTCTCTAAAAAGCAATCAGATTAACCACCTAATGCCAAAGTTTATCCCCAAACAGCAATAGCAAACACCAACATATTAAATCAATACCCCCCACCCCCCCCAAAAAAAAAAACACTGCTACATTCCTTAACCAAACATTACAATTCATCAAACACCAACACTACGAACACATTCATAATCAATCACCAGCATCAGGCATCCAATACTAATATTCACTATCAAACGCCAAGTTCACCATCGAACACCACGATCCATCACCCAAAAAAAAAAAAAGTACATTCATCATACATCAATGTTGGCAATCAAATACCAAAACACATCGACCATCAAATACTTACATTTACCATCAACAGCTAATGTTTGCCATCAAAGACCAATGTTCACAATTAAAAAAAAAAAAAAAAAAATCTACTGTATCACCCTCAAACTATTTTTACGCAGTTCCAGTACCCTGGGCAGGCATTGGGGGACCTGCCGTCCCCTGGGAGTCACTAATACCCTGCCTGGTGGAGCCTATCTGCATAAACGGAAATGATTTGGTTGTGCGTTATGTCATTTATAAACAATTGTGCTGAGCCATACAGAGTGAATACGGATCGACAGCATTTCTTTAATCAAAGACCACTGAGGTTGGCAGGAAAGGGTAGCAGCGTACGTTTAGGTGAAAGTCCACGGTATAGCAGTTCAGAAGAGGTTGATCCAACTGCTATGGCAAGCTATTCCATGGAGGCTAGTAGGTCTAACATTACTTGCTAAGGCCATAACATCAAGCAACGGTTGTCACAGGCGGCAACACCGGGGGATCACGGCACTGAAAAACCCAACCGAGTAATCTTAAAAAACTTCCCTGCTTTTCTCAGGCAAAAAAAACATCAACAGCTTCTAGTATGGAAGCAGAGACTGCCTGGAATATTCCTGCAGATGCCCCGTTCTGCTACCCATGGAGAACTTTTCAAGCACCCTCTGTCACAGGCGCCATGTTTTTACAATTAGTGGACTTGGCGACTGGAGGCATGAAGTGGAAACTGATGTGTCCAAAATTAAACCTTTATGATACACCTATTGTGAAGTCTGAATACCGCTTCCTGAGCATGCAAATGATGGACTCCATCTGACGGAAGTAAACAGACAATAAAAACGATTCTTCTTTTTCTCTTTTTCCACAATAAAGAACATCCCTACAATGCCTTAGTCTGCTTCATCGAAGCAAGGCCAATTTAATTAAGCTGCCGTGTCCTTGTCTTGACTCTATGGAAAAAATGTAAGAAACCCTTAAAATAAAACCTAGTTCTGCAGTTTATTTATTTATTTATTTATTTGCTTTTTTGTTTAAACTTGTTGGAGGTGAGCCCCTTAAATACATTATAAAGTACATGCCCTTTATAATGTAGAACCAAAATGTAGCCTAATTAAATGATAGACCTATAACTATAGGCTATAACAACAAATAAATAAATCCATAAAATCTGTGTTTAGATTGCTTTAGTAGGTTAGGTCCGGGAGTAGGATGCTTTCATACAGCACGTCTGTTGTATTGCGTCATTAGAGTTTCATGTTAATTCTTTCTTGTTAGTCTAGGCCTACGGTATATACTGTACAATTCTGTTGCCAGTTGACAAAATTTTCATATCTTTTGACTACGGAGGACACTGGAGCACCTGGAGGAAACCCACGCAGGCACGGGGAGAACATGTTCACTCTACACAGAAAGGCTCCAACTGGTCACCAGGTTCGAACCCAGAACCTTCTTTCCGTGAGGCAAGAATGTCAACCATTGCACCACCGTACACCAACGTTCACTATAAATAAACACCACCATTCACTACCATTACAATGCTGTCAGTTTTCTTGGGAGAAAAAAAAAATGACAAGTCAAATAAGCCAGTGTGAAAAGGGGAAAGAATTTAAACTTTAAACTTTTCACTGATCACACACAGGTGCAGTGCTCAAACACAGATTTTGGGTTTGCTGACGTTTGGCAGAGAATTTTTATGCTGGCACACTCAGAGCTTTAGTTACCCTTTCAGATCAGATCTGAAACACCCCTGACCCGTTTCCTGGAACCTTCGGGTCCATTTCACTTTTCAAACACTTCAAACTACACAGCACGTGGGCCCACGGCCAGTGTCTCGCTCACACACACACACACATCTTGGTGCACATAAAAAAAAAAAAATGGATATGTTATGAGACAATGAGCAAACTAGGGAAAAAAACAAAAAACAAAAACAATATCGGAACTTAGGATTGGCCAGTGATGCAAAGCAAGAAACATGAGCTTGTTTACTGAATGTGTGTATGAGAGTAAGAAGCATTATAGCTAATGAGGAAGAGGTGTGTGAGAGAATAAGAGAGACTCCAGCACACTGTAAATCCCCCTACTAGACATGTCATTCACACGTTTGTCTCTGGAAAGTGATAATTATGGCACTTCCATCTGTCTGGTGACCATATGCACACACTAAAAGAACAGCTACAAAGGGAGGATTCGTTAATACATAACGAGTGAGAATGGAAGAGTGGGGAGAAAACTGAGCTGTGGAACATATCCATATGCTTGACAAAAGATTAGTGGAATCTTAATGAGTAATCTACAGAAAATCCTTCAACCCAGAAACCAAACTTCCACAACTTCTATTTCATATGAAAGTCATGGCTAAACACGATTAAAGCTACTTTCCCTCTATACCATAACACAACACAAACGTTTCATAACAACTCATTCTACGCCATTTAAATTGATGCTTCCTGGCTCTCATTTGCTACTTTAACCTTCCGACATGGGTTCCTCGAGGGTTCTTTGGCTAGTCTTGGCTTCCCAAAAGGGTTTCACTTGGAACACTGAATGAGAAACATTTTGATATAGGGTTCTACATAGAATATTTAACGATCCCTCAAACAATCCTGGATGGAAATTTTATACTGGAAAGGAATTTCCAATTCCCTCCTTTGATGAACAAAACAAAACAAAAAAACCCCATCTAACTAGTTTTAGAAAATATTGTAAGAAAACTCAAGCTCTCATCCCGAACTCCAAAAGACATTGTGGTTTTCAAGACTCTGAGAACCCCCGAGTCTTTCTCTCTCCATGGCATCTTTCTGGATTTCTTCTTTTGTTAGCATGTTAACATTTACACAAAAAAAAAAAAAATCAGATGATAAGAACTGACAGGGAACACCAATTACGCCACATCATTCTGCAGCGCCATTTTCCACTCGCAAACCAAAAACTTCACTCTAGTAAATTTGAAGCTTTAAAGATTTTCAGCCTTGCCTTAATTATGCCCACCTCTCCTCGTCTTCCAGCAGCAAGGAAATTAAGACGCACTTCCTTCACTGCTAGGAAGGCCTCATTACTGTGCAAGCAGGCCTTGTCATTTTTAATGACTCGCCACATCAAGTAGGACCAGTCTAACATTGTTAGCATTTCATTTTGCCACCAACAGCGCAGGAGGTCCTTTATTTTTTTCCCGTCAGTCAGAACAATCGTTATTGGGTATTCCAGAGCTGGATCTCATGTCAGTGTTCCATGGCAGCTTGAATGAGTCACCCGTCAGTGAGGGCACACTTCCACAGGATAAAATGAGCCCCTGTCAGATCATGCAGTTTGATACATAGAAGAGACAGGACAGATTTTCAATACTTTCACTAAGTACTGTTATACATGCAACAGACTAACAAATATAAATGTTCAAAATTAATCTCCAAGATTCAAGACCTTGGTCAAGACCACCTTATCCGAGACCAAGACCTGACCGAGACCAGAGGGGGTCGAGACCGAGACAAGACCGAGACTCTGAGGGGCCGAGTCGAGACAGAGACCAGGGCTGGCCGAGACGAGACCGGACCAATGAGCATTTTACACCGCATGACTAATAACACTAGCTAGCACAACTTAAACCTATCTTACCTTTCTTTGTGCTACCTTTAAAAGTTTGACGTTGTCCCAGTCGCCTCCGTTATCGCTGTATTGCAGAATTTACACACTGCTGTGTGTTTTCTTTTCCCTGTTGATTTACATGTGAATTCTTTGTGGGACTGATATCCAAATTTGATTATAGACGATTTGCCTGACATCTCCCAGACAACCACGACTTCACCTGTGTTCTTGGCCAGTGTTTGTGTGAAGGGGGTGGGTCGGGTAACCGTGATGGGCACTAACATCATTGGTTGCACTTGAATTAAGAAGTTATCCAATCCGACATTAAACAGCTCATTAATAATAATATTCTCTGAGCCGTGGTCTCAGCTGGTCTAGAAATAAAATTCCGAGTCCTCTTTGTCCGAGTCCATGACAAGACCGAGTACAAATGCGGCCGAGTCCGAGACGAGACCAAGACCTTCAAAAGACCGATCTCAAGTACTACAACACTTAAAGTGTTACAAATACAAATATTTGCCATCAAACACCATTATTCGCCATTAAAACAACCAAAAACACCAGCATTCACTCTCACACGCAAAAACCAAATGTTATCATCGCTCGTCGGTCAAAAATCAAACACCTCCATTTACTACCGTTACTCAACAAGTACCACCAAACACCAGTAAGAAACCAACATACACCAAGAAACACCGAAGAAAAACATCTACTGTACAATTACCATCAACATAACAAATACCATCATTGTCAAGATTTGCCATCAAACACTAATCTTCACAATCAAAAACTTTTAACGCACAGAATCAATCATTAAAAACATGCATTTAACAATTATAGCCATCATCCGCTATCAAACACCAATGCTCAATATCAAAAGCCAAATTTCACCATCAAACACTACCGTTAATCAAAGAACACCAATACTGACCAAATTACAGTAACATTAGAATAAAGCAGCGGTTCAGAATAAATAAATTCCAGAGGTGGATTTCACTTTGGTCTTGCATGCCAGCTTGGAGGAATCATTAGGGGTCACACTTCTACAGGATAAACAGTTAAAACAATCGCTTAAAACGATCCCCTGTCACTTCATATAGAATGATACATGGAAGACACAGGCCCTAGATTGCAATTCTCCCAATTCCAGCGAGCTCCCGGTTAACATCCAGAGGCTCCACATGTGGACTAAATTAGGTCAATTACCTTCTGGCTGGAGTACGTTTTCAGAGCTCGGCTCCATTCCTCGGTTACACGGCTATCGTTTCTTGTGTTTGACGTGTGCCCCTAAACACTGGGAGATGACGGCGGTAGGCTATGACATATGAGGCAAACTTTTACTCTGCCGAGGGGGAGGTCAGGACGCAGGATTAGCATATTACAAGGAGACTTGCAGTCACAAAAGCTAACCTGAATACCAAATAGGCCTACAGGATTTAAGCACTTATAATAACTGGTACTGTTGCTTATATTGCTAATTCTCTTAAAACAGTAAAAAGAAGTCTGGGTAGTACTGTAGATAATACGTTAGCACCTGCTAGCAAAGCATTTACAGAATTGTGTACGTTTGTGTGAGGAAAAACAGTCAAAGGTTTAAGATTGGGTTTCGATTTAGGTGTAGCACAGCATTGATTGCATTAACGTATTGATTAGCATCAACTGTTTGCGTTAATAATTGCAAGAGTGTGTGTGTGTGTGTGTGTGTGTGTTTACAAATAGTAAGCTACTGCAATCTGTAAACCTTTCACCTCAGGACGGACATTACTGATTACCATTAGCATACAGCTTCTGCGCTGAACGCCAATCTGAACACCTACAGTAAACGAGGTAAGCACTTACAGTACAGTGTTAATACTTGACTTGACTTGAATTATTGCTAACCTTGCTACGATTGCTAACGTTGCTAACAGGGAATAAGAGTCTGGGTTGTAGATAATAGATTTGGCCCCTGTTGAAATTCATTAAGAATGTCAGGGGCAGATCCGTAAATCTTTCACTTCGAGACTAGCATTAGTGATTTAGCATTAGCAGATAGCTTCACCCAGTCAGTGCGTCAGAGTGATGCTCATTTGGGAATTTAATGTGACATGATACAGCGCTAATGACCTGAACCAGGCCGTTGTTTACAGTTTAATTGGTCAAGCTGACTTTATTAGATACGCCAAGCACAAGGAGTCAAAGTATGATGTGTGTAGACACAGGTCTGGGTATAAACACACACACACACACACACACATTTAAAACTGGCATACTGTATCTCAAGCAGTTCTGACTGTCGTGTAAATCCATCACTTCGTCACTCTGGCTTCCTGTTTCACAAGGTAACGCATGGACATACAGAATCAAATCACAGGTCTGATGTGCCGAATGCCACTGAATTATACCACCAACTAAATGGCCAGAAAAAAAGAGAGAAAGAAAGACGTGAAGAAGGTTGGCGTGAAAAAGTGCAACACATGTAAGTAGGTGGCTCTCTGAAAGTTTTCCAGTGCTCTTTATCGAATGATAAACAAGTCATTTCTTCTGAGAAGAGGGGGAAAAAAGTCAAACTTTACTCATGAACGTGGTCTGTGCTTAGGTGACCTCATCTTTGAATCATTTTCGCAGTTCTTCCACAGAGAACAGCACGGTGGTTGGGGTGTCTACTTTCTTACATACTTTATTCTGTTCATTACTGAAGTAGAAACTATGGACAAATTCTCAAGATTCCAATTTGGCTCTGAAAAATCCAGTACCGTAACGTATCAAGAACTAATCCAAGATTGTCGTTTTTTTTTAACTCTATATACTGTAGATTCTAACGCTACGCAGCTGTACCGCCCTGAGAATGCCTGATCTCGCCTGGTCTCGGAAGCTGAGCAGGGTCGGGCCTGGTTAGTACTCGGATCGGAGACCGGCAGGGAATACCGCGCGCTGCAAAAAGACCTGGCCACAAGGGGGCGCACACTTTAGTATATTCCGGTGTGCCTATCCCAAGCCTGGATAAGTGGGGAGGGCTGCGTCAGGAAAGGCATCTGGCGTTAAAAGCTCTGCCCAATCGAACATGCGGACAAAAAAGATCCGCTGTGGCGACCCCTAACGGGAGCAGCTGAAAGAAAAGGGAAAAAAAAATACTGTAGATTCTAAAGCTAACTAATCAGGTTACATATGCAGAATTATTTTTACTTTGTTGGCAAGCTAACAGTAATATGTAGGTGCAATCAACTAGGACTCTCCTGTAATCTCTGCCACTTCTCTCCAAGCTTTATTTTTCTTCGTTATGTCACTTAATACCTATCTGAAGTCAGTATGTGACCGTACATGATGAAACTGTTGCCATAATATTGGTCCCAGGAATAATAAAATAAATAAATAAACAGACCTGCACCTTCAAAGAGACTCACACTTGCCTGATAATTCTACAGTGCATGCGCTCGTTTCAAATGAACGGTGAGTTAATTCACCTGTATGAGCACACATGACTCTTTCACAAAACAGAGAAAAGAAAAGCTAAAACACTCACTCAGCCCTCAAGGCCTCTGAGATCTAAAAACCGTCCGAGATCTAAATCTGGAGATAAAAGTCATCTGCTGGTTGAATAATAATGGCCAATCGGAAATGTCTGCAGAACTTCCGCCGGGTTACACAATGCGTCATGTGGAGACTTCAAAAGCTCTGAGAAATGGTGAAATCATTTAAGAGAATCTGAAAAAAAAAAAAATAAAAAAAATCAAACATGAAAGAGAGGGAGAGGAATACAGCATGAGAGCGAGAGAGAGAGAGAGAGAGAGAGAGAGTGTAAAGGAGAAGAGAGGTAATGTTTGTACTCTATAATTACTTCGAGAGTGCTTACCAAAATCCAGGGTTTCTAAGCTGCTTTACAGAACACACTCACAGTTGCAGTCACGGTCTCACACACACACACACACACACACACACACA
>JAOVYU010000039.1:5178825-5189056 GCA_025674565.1 Synodontis membranacea | reverse complement strand
TTTCTAAGCTGCTTTACAGAACACACTCACAGTTGCAGTCACGGTCTCACACACACACACACACACACACACACACAGACCCAAACACTGTGTGTTTGTATGGTAGTTAAGCATTCTGGAGCTGAAGGAGCTGTCAGCAAGAGGAGCGATTTCCGAGGTGAGTGGTGCACTGCACAATGACACAGCCACTCCAGGACACAAGAACAGACCCCGAGAGAACTGTAGCCTCTTACGAGAGCTGCCATTTTCCCACTCCGTCTTTCACACATGCATATAGAAGACACAAACACACACAGATGGCAGCCTGTGCTTGCGACATGCGAATGCCAGACAGGCAGTGTGTATGTGTGTGTGGGGGTTTGGATACCAAACCGACCATGGCGTGTGCCATGATCCGCAGATGGCAGAGATTAAGAGGTCTCAAACGCAAAGGCAGTGGACAGACAGTGAAGAGAGAGAGAGAGAGAGAGAGAGAGAGAGAGAGAGAGGAAGGACGGTATAGCTGGCCAAATTTATCACAATTTTGAGTCGTAATTAGATTTTGCTTCCTTTATTTTTCAGAGTATAAGGCATTGTTTTGCCTGCTACAAGCTGATATCCACTATATCCTGGTCAGGGTTCAGTGTCCATATATTCACATTTTAATGGTAAAAATTCTGAAGTTATGGTATTTTTGTATACTGTACATTTGTATATTCGCAGTAGACATTCTAGACCAGAATGTAGGGTGAGTTTTCTATTACTTCGTATTTTGATGCTAGGCATACTACTCCAACAGTACGTGTTTTTACTGCATGTTTCATACAATATGTTACTCTATAATAATAATTTAATTAGAAATCATAATTGATATAAGTGTATATAGCTGTAAGTCAAAGAAGTAACCAAGAGGTCATGGGAAATGCTCAGTATGATGCAACCACCACCATGCTTTATAATAGTGAAGTATAGACATGAGCATTGCTGAGTTTCTCAGATCAGAGAACCTTTTTTCCACTTGTTTGCTGAACCTATCCATATTTTGTAGATTTACTGATACGGATTATGATTGCCACGAATTGGGATTACATGTCATGAACAGCTCATCTTACTGAAACTACATTTTAACACAACAAAGAAAGTTCAGAACGTTCATGCAAGTAAACTAAGAGTGGTTTTTTTTTTAAGTTAATTTTTTCGAGGCCAAGATCAAGACGAGGCCGTGTAAGATTGCACCTGAGGTTAAGGCCATTGATGTGTGGTCTCAAGACCAAGACAGGTAACTGTTAAAGCCTACAACAACACTGTTTTGAACAACGAAACTATTACATACGTTTTATTAAATCAGTACCGGTGACTACTTGTTGTATCTGTCAGGCCTTCATTCAGTACTACACAAATTCATTTCAGCACAAGAGATAATCGAAGAGTATAATGATCCCGCATGCCATTTGCACCATTTTCTCACTCGACTGCCACACAGGGGTGGTTATTAAAAAATGGTGAACGTTTAGCCGCAGTCAATATCCATAATGCCTCTCAGAGCTGCACTAGAGCGAGTAATGGAGCAAGTAAATCCCAGCGGAAACTGCAGGACACTAATCATTCTGCCTGGGTGTGTCCCTCAGCTGTCTCTATAGCGTTTGTACCGTCTCCGCACTTTCAGAGGCTCGGTCATTGTCCTTTTATCTTTCTGATCTCAAGTATGCACTGGCAATGCCATTACATCACACTAACGATGTGATGAGAGAAGGAAGGAGAGAAAAGGGCAGGGAGGTGGAATCTACGGGTCAGCCGTAATGGAGAGGAGAGAAGAGAAGGGTCAAAGATGACAGGTGGATGAGCTAAGCTCGAGTCATCTGCCTAGGAAGTTGTCTTCATTACTGCACTGGAAATGAGTTTCTTCTAGGAAGATCTTCTTGTTAAGACACAGCTGAGACAAAAGGAGAGGACACACACTGACCTGGTTCACCTGATTCAACTGTGTGTGTGTGTGTGTGTGTGTGTGTGTGTGTGTGTGTGTGTGTGTGTGTGTGTGTGTGCGTTTTCTCTCCAGGTATCACTAAGAAACCCTGTAGATGTTCTGCACTGAGACAGCAAAACAAAAAAGGATGAATAATGATGGATAACCCTAACCCATTCCCGTGATGCAAGAAATGCAAGCCCGGAACATAACCACTTCCCAGAAACTCATTTTAAAAGTAAAGATACAAAAATGCTCTCATACACAATACATCATTACAGTTCTTCTGTGGTCTTTGTTTGTTTTTGTTTGTTTTTGTTTTCTTTTTTTTTTTCATTTCATTTTTCATCTGCATACTTTCAATGTGCAAACTCTCCGACATCAACTATTAAAAATAAAATAAATAGAATAAAACTGAATTAAAGAAACATAAATAAATAGAAGGGAATGAGTTCCTGTGAGGTCGTCGCTGTGGAGATAAGGATCCTGGAACTTGGAATGCAGGAACACTGACACACAGAGAGAGAGAGAGAGAGAGAGAGAGAGAGAGAGAGAGAGAGAGAGAGAGAGCACTCAACTCACTGACCTTGGAGTTTGCTTTGAATCCGATTAAACAGAGAACAAAGAGGCAGAGCTAAATTCTGTGCTATGAGTTGCATCGATAAAACAGTTTATTAGACTTACCTATCATATAGCAGTACTCATTATCTTCTTTCAAGCACTTTATTTCCTGCACATAGTTAAACTTGGTACGTTTGGTGTAATAATTTGTGCAAGACTTTTTTTCACCTTAGCAACTACCAATACTTGACACTATCTCTTCACCTTGAAACTTCATTCACAACTGGTTAGAGATGAACCAGAAACCTGGTATGGGTCGAGCTGGTACAAAAGAACGACTTCTAATCCAGGTTTGTTAGAGCAGTTTATGAGAATGGAGGTGTGAGTTGCTACCACTGGCAAAGGGAAGTAAAAAAAAAAAAAAAAAAGAGAGAGAGAGAGAGAGAGAGAGAGATGACATTTGCTGATTATATGTATATATATAGAATTTGAGTTTATTACGTTTACCAGTTTAGTTCCTAATAAACTGACACCTCTACTCATCTATGCTTCAACATCAGGATCCCTATGGATACATTAATTCCTCGTGAAACAACTGATGTTGGTTCATTTTACTCCAGTTGTTGTATGCATATGTGCCGCACATCAGTAGGTTCAGTTTCACGGGCCGCAGCTGTGCTGGGAGTACATGCCCGATGCTCGGATGCTCTGCGTTGCGAGCTCCAGTGAGCAGGCAGATCAGTCTTATACACCTACAGGGCACAGGTGACATTGGGCCTGCTACACACCCCAGTCTGTATTTACACAAGCACACATGTTCTCTGTGTGCTCAATAAGCTCTGCTTTTCATTAAGTATAACAGGGTGAAGGCCAGTTCGTTTCCAGTGAGAGGAAATTTGGCACTATATAGTTAGGTCACCTTCTGAGCCCACAGTAGCTAATGAGTGTAAGAACACCATTTTGAACACTTTCACTTAATAAGCAGTGGCAACAACTGTGGCCCCATGGCTGCGTCTCTGCACGGCAAGCCAAACAGGAACGAAAGAAGGAAGCAATTAGGCACAATGGCTACTGCCCTGCTGCTCGACGAGGGAGCACATGGGCATGGCACAACTCGCACTAATCCATTATCACTGTTGATAATATACAAGCTACGAAGAAGTCAAGCACAGGTAAAGGGAGATGGAAGAGTGAGTGATACTTGTTGGGATACAGCCTGTCCAAGAAGGTGAAGATATATTGATCATTCTGGGATGATGTATGCTATACCAAACGAATTTGGTCTGACAAGATAAAGGGACAAACAAATGATGTACATCTCTGTAATTTGGTTTTGGCCAATTCCTACCCACTAGCCAGCTCTCCTCTATCATACTACAGCTACCAAGCAATGAGGGTGAAGTGGACATCATTTCAAAGTGCTGCATCACAGGACAGAGTAATATTCTCAGTCCTCTATCTTCAGCATACACAGACTTAACAGATGCCCACGATTGGCTATCGTCACTGTGATTGACAGGAGAGAGTGACTATGTTATCCCTCCAATCCAGACAGCGTGGCCAGGTTTCGTTCTCTCGCATTTCCAGACTGTATCATCTCTGGACAGACGATTTTCTGTTGCGTCACTCGAGAGTCCCACTAATCACTATTTTTAAACAGCTTCTGATTTCTGGATCAGAACTGAAACTGCCCCATTCAGAAACACTGTCTGCTATACCGAACGTTTCAACTTAATAATTTTAAGGTATTGACCTACCACCTATCACATGCTAAGCTAAGCAAGTGCTCTACAATTTGAGCCACCTCACACGAAGGCAAGACAATAAACAGGTATTGCACGGAAGCTCAGTTAAAGTACTAATGGCTGCATTCAAAGCTCGAAACATGCTCTCTCTGTCAAGGAGGAATAATGAAGTGGTTTCCAGCCTGATTGAAAAAAGTAATTCAACATCTAAACACTCATTCATTCTTTCTTTAATGTCAGGCGCTATCAGGATAGCACGGCTAAATAAATAAATTATAACAGGCGATAGCAATTACAGTGGCTCTGTGAAGAAAGAACAGCCCAGTGCCAGAATAACCGCAGCAAGCAATTAGAACTTCTTTTAATCAACTGGATGTTTTTGTTTCTTCTTCTTCTTTTTCTTTCTTTCTTTTTTTTTTATTCTGGTGAGACTTCAAATGATTCACCAGTGTAATTACTCTAGAGAAGTAACAACATTTCTCTCACAGCTGCCAGGCATGTTTATTAGTAATAGCAAAAAAAAATTAATGTCACACTTAGAGGAATCATAATTACCACCAAATAATTACCACAAGCCCACACAGAAATTTGAGCAGAAAAGAGACACAACAAAAATCCAGGTTTTTTCTTTTCTTTTTTTTTTTTTTTGCAGTTCTATTAAGCTTAAAGAACCAAAAAAAAAAATAAAAAAGAATTTCTAGGTGCTAACTTTGCTTTCTGCTCCAATTAGAGTTCATTCAAAAAGAGACACTGCTAGCATGCCTAACCCCCTCAACCCTTCCACACTCCGCGTTAGCAACACTACAGGCAAAGCTTTTTGCGAAAACCACCAATTACCCAAGAACATTTCCTCCCCCTTCTACCCACTCACTCGATGCACTGCATTTCTTGAGTGAACTAAAGGACACCAGAACTATTTTCACCTCCCACCCCCCAGTGACCTCCACTGTACCTGTCTCTTAAAACTCTTCCTCACATTTGCTACGAATCAAAGGGGTCAGAAAAAGAACTAAAGCACAAAGCATGGTTTTAGAACCCACCTAACTCATTCAAGGCTAAATACAAAAACAATAAACATGCACGCATGGACACCTTACCTGGTCGAGTGTCAAGTGCCCCAAAATCCAGCGAGTATTTAACCACATGGTAGTTATTCCAGACGTAGAGCAGGTTGTCCCTGGGGTTGTAATCTACAGCAGCAATGTACTGGTAGGAGTTGGGAAAAGGGATGTCCAGGTAGCCATCTTTGGAAAGCTCCGTGTTGTAGATGTAGTCGATCCTGTTGCCTGTGGCTTCGCTGTCGTCGTCTTCGTAGACACTCCGGAGCACGTATAGCACGCCACAGATCATGAAAGCGTTGGAGGCTGAACGTTTATCGTAGGCTGTGTCCCAAGTACCTTCCATGCGCAACGTGTAGGGGTTCAGCTGGCTGACCACGATGCGACCACTGTTCTGCTCAGTGGCGTAGATCACCCACAGTCCATTTTCATCTACAGCCAGATCCAGGTCTGACTTTCCACCCCAGCGGTAAGGTGATGTGTCATGATAGTTGGCACCAGCGATGATGGCTTCACCGCTCTTGATGCGTGTACGCAGGTCAAACTTGACAATGTTCCTGGTGCGCTCCTTGTTGAAGAAGAGTGCGCCATCATAGACTACAAAGCCTGTGCCGTCCACCCGGTGAGGGAGTTTGTACGTAGTCGTGGGTCGTCCTGCAACAAAGTCCTCCTTGCTCGAGTACTCGGTGAGGGTGTCTGTGCGGTACGGCGTCCACGGCATATAGTAGATCTTCTCCGAGGCCTGCAGAGGGTCTTTACACCATGCACCTGACTGGTGATCAGACTCGAACAAGTGCTCGCTTTGGTACACACCCCTCAGAAGGCCTGGGCACAGGAAGACTACAGGACACAGGAGAGCAATCAGTGCAATCTCACCAACGATAACCATTGATAACAACATAATGAGAGGGAAAATTACGGTATGGGATGTTTCAGAAAATTAAATTGTTCATTTAACTTGTCAACGTCTCTAGACGGTTTCTTTGTCCTTAAGACTCGAAATGCGAAATGAATTCAACTAATCTTGGTCATCAAATAAAACCGATCTAATAAAACTCTCCAAATACCCTTCTGGGCTGATTTATAATAAAAGAGCAGCCTTTAAGTCTCCAAACCATCTCAGACACTTATGCGATGCTAAACTGCCTCACATTTACCCAAGCAAAGGTTGCACTGTAAATTTTGATAAATATGCCCAGGCATCTTATTGGCAGTTGATCAAGCAGGGTGGCGGCTTCGGAGACACAATAATTATTTTATATTTATTACTATCTGAACATATTCCCTCCCAATGGTAAGCCCAAGCAGATATAGTCAATTTGTGTCATTTTGATTTATAATGCCTGCTTGCCCAAACTAATAAGAGCCCATCCCTCTGCTTACAGTTTCCCAGCGGAATCGAGTTTGCAAGAACGCCTGAGCTTTGGTTTCAATAGCTACTGTATGGATCAGGTGCCCAGTCCATATGACTAAAAGGATTACTTTAGAAATATTGTCTAATTCCTATTAATTCCAGTATCATGTATTGACACCAAAGATAATATAATTTAGAGAGGGGCAGTTAGGCGAGGTTCGTAATTAAATGTTGCACTTCTCTGGGATTGGGAGGACCTGACATCTACTTCTGACACGTGCATCTTTTTTTATTGATTCTAATAATTACAGTTTGAGCAGAGTGCAAAAAGTTGCCACAGTCCTGAATGAAACCTGCAGCTCTGCTTTTGTCTAACCTTTACTCGCCCTACATTTTATCTTCTTTCTAAAGAGACGTAAGATGCCATCTCGGCTTAAAGCCTACGAACACTGTACAGCCTTATGGAGATTAAACGATCGTGAGGTTTCACAGTGATTAGATGCACGGAGGGTAAGAAAGATCTCGAGGAAAAAGGTATCCTTCTGGGTGTACAAGATTCTCTGACGATAGGAGCACTTTAAAACACACAATTCTAGGTGTGTCCTAAAATGCAGAGTAGTCCAGAAACTCTGAAGGTTGGAAACCCAATAACCGTTTAAATTCATTATATATTCATGAGAAATCCTGCTGAATGATCTTTAGTTCCGGACGATATGACCTTCATTCCGATTGAAAGCACTGCCCCGAGAAGTGAAGAGATATGGGGCAAAGCAATGCTTATGCAGGCATTATAAACCTTAATAGGGTATAATATTGGATGTTAGATATTCTGCTACTTTATACAATTGTTATAGTGTGCCCGAGAATGAAGACAAGAACAAATTTTACTGTTCAAACATCTACAGTGTCATAAAGACCACTTTCTATGAGGCATCGACTTTTATAAAGTAGTGGAAAGAACATTTGCCCTAATATACATTGGCATTAAAAACACAGAGTACCTGGTCTTAAAGGAATAGTTCACCAAAATGAAAATGTACACAATTATGTGTAGCTCCATTGCTAAACTAAGGAAGCAGACTTCGGATACCAGATACGTAATGGCTGTTCCATTAAAATATTAATCCTTATAAGTTCACACACACCCAGTTTAGGTAATTAGGCCACTACATTTTTAATTAGGATAAATTAGACATGTTTTGCTAGGAAAACAAACAAACAAACAAACGTCAAACAAAAAAACAATAACACATTCTGTAACACGCTCCAGTGTCGGAGCCTTAGAACCTTATTCTAATGAGAGCCTACATTCTCATAAGAACTAAAACAGGACCGAAGTTGTAATCTCTACAGGTTAGATAATCCCAAAATTATATGAAGTTTATGAACATAATGTCCACAACAGTATGGACGATAATTATGTGGCCAGCGGAGACATGTTAATTTTGCCAAGTAAAGGGGTACCTGGCTCAACAACATCTGAGCATAAGTGAAATCTAAGTTAACTTGATCATGTGACATCACAGGTCAGTTTTTCTTTTAACTTCTTTGGCTTGATGCACTGTTAGCATAAAATATTGCTTAGAATACACACTAGCTAATTACATTTTTGAGATGTAGCCTTTTTAATCTTTATGCATGCTGTATTAGTTCTACACTTGAGGTGGAGTTATTAATTTAAGTAAAAGAATTTGCTTACTATAATATACCCTGTAGGAATAACCTCAGGATTTACATAGATGGGTTAACAAATTAATAATAATAACTATGGTGACTATGTGGCATTTAGCTGGTGTGGTTTGGCTCTACGTGCCCCTTTCGAGGTTGACTCTACTGCACACCCCTACCGTACCAAGTTCTTTTAACTGACTGCCTTTATCCTATGATGAAAGATTTCTGACCTGGCAGGACCAGATCTCGTCCTGGTGCCAGATTTCAGCTCCAGATTTTGGAGTGACGTGTTAGACGTCGCTTTCCACACCACCATCAAAACATCAGCTGAGGGATTTATTTTTTTTTTTTAAGGGATGAAAGGTGTTCATCACTCCAGTTTCCAGAGACTTGTACAACCAATGCCAAGGCACACTGAAGCTGTTCTGGCATCTTGTATTTGCTTAGACAATTTATGTTGCTTCTTTTCTTTAATTTCTCACCCATCTGCATATTTAGGAGCAAAATCAAGGCAGACCGGGACATTTATGGGCAATTGTAAATCAAGACAGATTCGCCCACTTAATGGACGTCCATGGGTCAGTCGGGGTTTATTGAGAAGCTTGCTAGAAAGCTAGGAAATTATTTCTTGTGCAAATAAAACAAGAGACCGAGTCTGCTATCAAGTGTGCCAATATCAGGCTAAGTATCTTTTGGTCAAAATTAAACAGAACAAATAGCTAATTACACTAATGCACTAAGCAGCTATTTTTGTACAATTAAACCTGGTAATTTATGCCGAGCCATGGATTGAGCTATGAGAGTTAATAGGAAGAGTTGTGGTGATGTCATATCATCAAATGTGTGATTTTAACTTGTTGACCCAGGGACCCTGGTCACTTGGCAAGATCAGGATTTGTACCAGTAAATAGATGATAGGCAGGCAAGCATGCAGAGTGAACGAAGGGGTGAAACTGAAACAGGAGAGACGAGAACATACAACAAGAGAACAGATGCACATAGATGGCTGATTAAGATGGACCATTTTGCATTGATACAGGGCAAGCTCTGTCTGATCAGCCCTCTGTCCACTAACAACATCATGACTGCTATCAGATCAGATCCGGGTCAAAGGGCCACCACCACTGTAAACACAGCTATACGGGAGAGAAAGGGTGTAAAATGCATGGTTATCATTGTGGTTTTTTAGGTAATGTGTGTACTGTTGATTTAATTCCCCAGTTTTGCTGCTATGTACTGCTCGGTCAAATATAATAGGTTACAGATCTGACACGAGATCAGATCAGTTAATAAGAGCTTCATTCAGCACTGTGACACTTAATGAGCTTTAACCTTTGTTGTACTGTACATTTTGAGATGCTTTTCTGCTTACCACTGCTGTAAAGAGAAGCTTATTGAGTTACCACAGCCTTCCTGTTTTCAGTTTTAACCAATCTGGCCATGTGTGTATCTCTGAGTATATATATATATATATATGTTTGTGTTACCCTTCAAAATTCCCACACTATATTCCCTGCCCGTCATCCTCAGCTCGTAGTCTACGCGTCTCGTCATAATGATCTCATTTCCAAGAATGACAGCTTATTGGTTATTGATTTGGAAGATGCAGTTGATTTAAAATGAGGCGGCTGCGTCAATACGGCCAGCCAAACACTGTGCTGGGGTTGTACGAGGTTTAATACACATCGCGCATTGCACAAACCAGGTGATATTGAATGTGTCAGTGTGAGTTTTAGCAGTGGAGTCAGAAAGAAATCAATTCTTTTATAATTACATGAGGTGCATTCGGGAAGACAGGCCTGGTTTGGGTATACTAATAATCTGTATGTGTAACAGCTCTCCAGGGCTTGGAAGAGTTATCAGATATGTTCAGCAGCTTTTGCTAGACCTGTGTGTGTGT
>JAOVYU010000039.1:5102573-5114121 GCA_025674565.1 Synodontis membranacea | reverse complement strand
GGAATGTGAATTAAAATTTGCCATAAATTTGGCCAGGTTAACTAATATAAACCATTTCACCTAACATGAACAGTGAATGCTAGACAACCAACGTGACTTAAAAAATCCTGTTTGTTTGGTTTATATTAGCAGTGGGAATTATAAGCATTTATAAATATGTCAGAAATCATGTCAGGTTAGCTTATAACCTTATAAAATGATAGACAAATAAGAACATGACGTAAAATTTCTGTCAGAAATCCTGCTTGTTTGGTTTATGTTAGCAGTGGGAATTATTAGCATTTATAAATATCACTGAAAAGTTCTGGAAGAAATCCTGTCAGGTTAGCTTATGTCAACCATGTAGCTAGCATTATCAGTGACCATAATAGACAGTTAGGATCATGTCATGAATTTGTTCAGGTTTGCTAAAATCAACCATCTAGCCTAACAAGAACAGTGAAAATGCTAGACAAAAACTAGCATGACTTAAAAATCCTGACAGAAATCCTGTTTGTTTAGCTAATATTAGCATTTATAAACATGCCTTTAAATATCCTGACAGGTTAGCTTATGTTAACCATTTAGCTAGCATGATCAGGAATGTGAATTAATATATTGCCATAAATTTGGTCAGGTTAGCTAATATAAACCAATATAAATGCTAGACAACAACTAACATGACTTAAAATTCCTGTCAGAAATCCTGTTTGTTTTGCTAATATCAGCCTTTATAAACATGACTTTAAACATCCTGACAGGTTAGCTTATGTTAATGACAGGTTAGCTCATATAAACTAAAATGAACAGTTAGTGACCTAACATGAACAGTGAATGCTAGACAACTAACATGACTTAAAAAAATCCTGTCAGAAATCCTATTTGTTTGGTTTTTATTAGCAGTGGTAATTATTAGCATTTATAAATATGTCAGAAATCATGTCAGGTTAGCTTATAACCTTATAAAATGATAGACAAATAGGAACATGATTTAAAATTCCAGTCAGAAATACTGTTTGGTTTATGTTAGCAGTGGGAATTATTAGCATTAAACTAACATGAACAGTGAAAATGCTAGACAACAACTAACGACTATATTAGCACTGTGAATTTTTAGCATGTCAGAAATCCTGTCAGGTTAGCTTATAACCTTATAAAATGACAGACAAATAAGAACATGACTCAAAAATCCTGTCAGAAATCATGTTTGTTTTGTTAGTATTAGCCTTTATAAACATGACTTTAAATATCCTGACAGGTTAGCTTATGTTAAGCTTGTAGCTAGCATTTACATTGACAATAATAGACATTTATAAACAAGAATTATCCCGTCAGCAATCCATCTTGTTTAGTTTATATTAGCGGCTCTGTTTTTCTGTACTGTTGTATCTTTAGTCGGAGGAAGAGATGCACCGTGGCATTACAATTTACAGCAAGTTAAATGTGACAAATGTTTGTACTTTCAACTTTAGTATGTTTTTTTCCCCCCCGTAAGTGATATCATTATAGCTATTACCACTACGACTGTTTATTTGCTGATAGTGTTTGTAGTTTTGCAAGCAGTGATTGAAAGATGAGACAGAACAGCAGTAGGAGACATGATTGAAAACACTTTCAAACTTTGAAGAGTTAATAGATTATTCACGACACAGCTTTTTTATTATTATTTTTCCCAAACTGTGTACGATGAACAAATCACACTTTCTGTGTATGTGTGTGTATGTGTGTGTGTGTGTGTTTGTGTTTGTCTGCATGCTCTGTGCCTCTGTTTGATTGTCTCAGTCCGTTAGTATTACACTGTACATCTATCTGAGCAGTCTAATTTCCCACATGCTGCACAAACTATTCATTCTCATCTGCGGCTTCGAGCACCAGAAATCATTTCATTTTACTCACAATCACACACACAGACAAACAGACACACACACAGACACACACACACAAAGGTTTATTATCCTATTAATTACCTTCCACTGGCATAATTTTTAGGGCAACTAATTACTTCTACGCAACATCTAAGTCTAACAATATACTTAATTTCGGCAACAAAAAGGAAACCATTGAAATCTTTTACAACTTTTTAAAAAAGCAGATGTAAACTGATAATTATAATTATAATGCAGATGTAAAAAGAAAAAAATAGCCCACACACACACCTAGGTGCCAAAAGACATTCACAGAGTCATATATTAGTGTTGTAGTACTCGAGATGGGTTTCGAAACCAGTTTTTGAAGGTCTTGGTCTCGTCTCGGACTCGGCCGCATTTGTACTCGGTCTTGTCATGGGCTCGGACAAAAAGGACTCAGAGACCAGCTGAGACCACGGCTCAGAGAATATTATTATTAATGAGCTGTTTAATGTCGGATTGGATAACTTCTTACTGCAACCAATGATGTTAGTGCCGACCGCGGTTACCCGACCCGCCCCCTTCACACTAGTGTTGTACTCGAGACCAGTTTTTGACGGTCTCGGTCTCGTCTCGGTCAGCCCTGATATCGGTCTCGACTCGGTCTCGGCCCCTCAGAGTCTTGGTCTTGTCTCTGTCTCAACCCCCTCTGGTCTTGGTCTCGGATAAGGTGGTCTTGACTACAACACTATCATATATACAGTATATGCTGTATATAATATATATAGCAAGTGAGAGTCACAGTGATACAGGATTAATCACTGGAGTAAATCTCTTAAAGATGTTATTAGTGTCTCTCCGTTTCATCAGACATTTAAACATCACCTTCAGCAATGCGCTCGAACGTAAAAATTGCCTCTCGTCAGGTAGAGTTGAAAACTACAATTAAAAATTGCAATAAATTGACAACAAGCTCAACATACCATGAATGTTGGTGGAAAGAAAAATGAGCGCGTTGTAAGTTCAGAACCTCTCGTTTCTCCTCCCCGTGCTCATTTTCACCAATCAATTGGTGCGTGTTAGTGTTTGCGGTGTGAACATCTACAGTCTGTTATGGATCAATATGCAACACTGAAAGGAAATATGTTCACGGATGCTTGAAAATTCGATAACAACTTAGCTTGCAGATGCTGGCCTGGCTGAAAAAGTCTGTCTGCAATTTATGACATTGTTTCAAGGTGTGATCAAACAAACAAGCAATGGAGGCACGGCTGTGGAAGGCATGGTCAATTTACATGTGACTCTCTGGCTGTCGTTTTGGCCACAGGTAATTTCAAACTAAATTACAAAAGCAGTTTATATTGGAGAAAAGGTCTGTATAGTCACACTTGACTGTGAGGGAACATTAGAGCATGTTTAGCAGTTTGACTTCACATTGACAGAACCATCCATCACATGCATTGCATACGAACGCATCTCATGCATATAATGGGTGTTAAATGATTTTAAATAAATAATAATAATTCATTGCAAAAAGATGCAAATACTGCATGTCAAATGAGTAAAACAGCACAAAATAAATACATATGTAAAATAAAAAGTAAAAGCAAGCTCTGGAAAAAATTAAGACACATTTCCCCCAAATTCCACATACTGTAAGAATTAAGTTCACTTAGAGCATTTAATCGTGGAAAGTGGTCAAAATTACAAAACTGGTGAAAATAACCAAAAATTTATATAATGCATAGAAATCAAGATCATATACAATTTTAAACCACACAATACTAATGCTTGAACTTAGGAAGAGTCCATCAATATTTGGTGCACATAATCACAGCTTTCATGTGTCTTGGCATGCTCTCTACCAGTCTATCACGTTGCTCTTAGGTGACTTAAAGCCACACCTGGCGCTCTGTTTGATGATTTGTGACAATCCATCTTCCTCTTCATCACATTCCAGATGTCTGGAGATTGGGCTGGCCATGACAGGGTCTTGATCTTGTGATCCTCCTTCCACATTTTGACTGACCTCACTCATTGAACATTGTCCTGCTGAACAACCTAATCCTCAGAGTTAGGGAACATTGTCAGATCAGAAGGATGCAAGTTTTCTTCCAGGATAGCCTTTTATATGGCTTGATTCATATGTCCTTCACAAATAAAAATCCACCCCAGATCCAGTCTTGCTGAAGCACCCCAGATCGTCACCAATCCTCCATCAAATTTAACAATGGGTGCAATACACTGTGGTTTGTAGGTCTCTCTAGGTCTCTCCCTTTAACCAGTAGACACCCAGATAATGGGAAAGTTAAAACCTGGAGATGACCAAACTCCAGTTCTCTACGGTTCAATCCTTATGGTCTTTAGCAAACCTCAGCCTGGCTCTTCTTTTCTTCTCACTGATGAAGGGCTTTTTTCTAGCTTTGTATGACCTGCCTTTTTCAGAGCCTTTTTCTAAACGTCCTTGTCTTGCACTTAACCCCAGCTGCCATTTGCCATTCTTTTTATACCCTAGGTCACTTCAAGTCATCCTACTGTTGTTGAGTGACATTCGAAGGATTTGCCAATCATCCTGGTCAGTAGAGAGTCATTTTCACTCTCTGCCAGTCTGTAGCTTTGTTGTCCCCAATGTCTGCTGCTTGACCTTGTTCATGAACTGCCCTCTTTGAAATTTTGAGGGTGGAAGCAATCTGACCCTCACTGTGTCCCACTGGCAGTAAAGCCAGAATTGAACCCTTTTTTTTTTTTCCTCACTCAGAACTTTTCTTTTTAACTTTTCATATGAGCAATAGATATTATTCCAATTACATTTAAGGTACTTTTTTTTAACTGTTTTTTGCCATCCAAACTGGTCCTATTGCAAGAGGTTAGTGATGACAACAGCAGTGGTTTTTATACTTCTCAATAAGATTTCCTTGATTAATAACACATTAACATTTTTGTATAATAATAATAATCATCATCATCATCAGTATCACTATCTTATTTCTTTCTTTCTTTCACATTTAAAAAACACATTGAGAACACTGGGAAACACAGAAAAACTCAATATCAGTGAAGCATAAACTGCACTTTTAAAAGTTTAATGTACATTTGCATAACGCCCTCGTGAAATTCAATATACTATAGACAGTCATTTTCTCACCTCACTGATTCACTAATAGTCACAGAATTAATAAAGAAGCAGGCTGATTGGCCCCCTCTCTCTTTGTGTGTGTGTGTTTTTAAGAGAGAGAGAGAGAGAGAGAGAGAGAGAGAGAGAGAGAGAGAGAGAGAGAGAGAGAGTAATCAGCCCCAGATTAGTGAGTTTTCGATTAGATTAGAGAGGTTCAAATAATTTGGCTTGAAGAAAATAGCTCTTTTGTGGTCATTACAAACTGAAGCAGCTCTCAACATTCAACTGTCCTCTCCTCCCCTCACTCCTTCCTCTTGCCCTTCCACCCTGAGACCAGGAGTGACATTTAAAAGTCATCAACACAATCTTATGGGCCACACACACACACACACACACACATGCACCAGCCCAAGGGCCTGGCCTTCATTATCTCACACAAAAAGGGAGAAAAACTGTTGAAATAAATGGCTGAGGG
Source organism: Synodontis membranacea (assembly GCA_025674565.1). NCBI lineage: Eukaryota > Metazoa > Chordata > Actinopteri > Siluriformes > Mochokidae > Synodontis > Synodontis membranacea. The sequence continues at coordinate 5,108,705 of JAOVYU010000039.1, read as the reverse complement.
ATTTACACCCCCCCCCCCCCCGTCTCTCTCTTTCTCTCTCTCTCTCGCTGTGTGTGTGAGAGTGTGTGTGTTTGTACATGTTGACAGACGGACCACAGAGAATTGATGGCTGTGTTTTAAGACTCTCTCTGACATGACTGACAGCCTCAGACAATAATGCAGGCCTTCTGTTTGTTCCTTAACCACTCAGTTTAAACGGACTGCAGCAGGAATGCAGCTCTACCGGATACTCGTTCCACTAAACACACTTCAAAGAGCGTCTCACACGGGGCATCATTAACTTTCACCCTTTCGTACTGAGATATTCTTAAAGGGGTATAAACACTAACTACTAAAATCAACTTTAGTCACTCACATAGTCCCATATTTCTATAATTCACATTAATATTTGAAGACAACGGCCCTAGTCACAGGAATCAAACTTTTCCCAAAATTTTTACTCCTATGCCTGAAATCCTTAAATATACAGTATTCATTTTAAAATGCTTGCCTTCTGCAATGCACTTTTATCTTGTAAGATATATATTTATCCATGACACTGACACTCTTTTACTTGGAAATGAAATTTTGTGACAGCAGGCCTGTCATGCCTCACATGTTGTGTACATTTTAACATCAGAGTACGCTGGCTGAGATATCGCTCCATAATAGGCAAAAGGTGTCTTAAATTTTTACCCCAATAAAAATGGCAGATGATTCAATCAGCATATGAATTTGTAACGACTGACAACCGCATAAATGACTCCATTGGAAGTCCCGTCCCTTCCCTTCATTTCCTGCTCTTGTGTCAACTAACATGACATGCTTACTTTCTATCAAGGTTACTGGAGAACTCTTTTTCTTTCTTTTTTTTTTTTTTTATAATTTTGGAATCCAAGTGGAAATTGCTAAGAACTGAAACTGAAAGCATAATTTGAATCAAAATTGCTAAAATTCTAACGATACAGAACCCCACTGTTTGGAGAATATAGATAAATGCAGATCAATGATAAAAATGTTTGGAATGTGAAAACATTAAAAGGACTACATATCAAAAATTTCTGTCCTCAAGGCTACAGATTATTCCTCGTCAGGGTTACCAAGATTGAAAAATTCATACACAGTTCTGCTCTCAAATTTGGCCAAAAAAGGGACTCTCGGAATTAGACGGGATTTATTTCAGAAGCATTCCGAGAAGATTGCCTATCAAGGGAACAGCCTAATGATTGAAACGCAAAAGCTCGTTCCATCGTTTCGACAAGTTTATGCTCAAACTAAAAACATAATATAATACACTGAGGAATCCCTGTATAAAGCCATGGCACAAATTCAACCCTTCATTGTAAAGTCATCAGTTATGAAATCGGGCCGCTGAACAGATTTGTAATCTGACACCATTTTTGCATAAGGACCACCATGGGGAGAAGTTTTAAATTTTTAAGGCGACATATTGTAAAGCTGTCAAATTAAATCAAACCCAGGACAAGGCTGAAATACATGCAGCCAGTATTATAACTCTTCTCTTTCTGTCTCTCTAACTGGCCACCGGAGTCCATATGAAATAGTGCGCTGGATTTAATTTCTCTCAGGCAATATTAAGCATATGGAACTCATATCTGACTCGTCATCTGTTGACTAGAATAGGTTTCTCATTTATGCTTTCTTTTTTTAAACTATACAGGCTGCAGAGTGATAAAACAGACAGACTGAAATTTGGTTTGTGTGTGTGTGCGTGTGTGTGTGTGTGTGAGAGAGAGAGAGAGCCAGTTTAAGCTCATCACAGAGACAAGGCAAATGCTGTCTCTGTTCACAATAAACAGAAAGCAAGCGAGTGTGTGGATTTGTATGACAAGTGCATAAGACGATTTAAGCTCATCAGACAGACATGGTAAACGGTGTCTTTACCTCTTATCGCGAGGTTCATGTTGTTCCGTAGAGACTGAGTGTGTGTGAGAGCCTGTGTGTGTATTAGGTGTGGGTAAGCCAGTTAAAGCTCAGCAGACGGGAATGATAAACACTGTCTTTACCCCTCGCCGCTGCCTTCACAGTGTCCTGCAGAGGTGCTGATTAATTAACGCATGAATCAAAGTGTCCTGATTGTAGACGAAGCCGCGTTGCCCACCTTTTCAGAGCTCAACAGTCCACCAACATAGTCATTTAAATACACCACTCTTCTTCTTTTTTTTTTTTGGTTTCGCTATAATCTCACGTTCACACACTAGAAAGTGAGAAGTCTGTCTTGTCACTTATATTTGTAGCAGCTACAATCGTTGGTGGGTGTGCACTTCAAGCTAGCTACAGTAGTTAAACACATGCAGTATGGAATATACATATTATGTGTTAGGCTGCTTCATACGTCATTAACAGAATGAAAAGAAGCGCTATTTTACTGCACTAGATAAGTACAATCAACAGCGAGGCACCAACACTCACTGAAACGTCTTCCAAGCTTTTTTTTTTTTTCCTCAAATGCACACATTTAATGTCAGTTCATACAGTATATGACATTATAAATGGGAAATAATTTGAAATAGGATCGAAAGTTTTGATTGGGGAACTAATGAAACGTCTGACCGCATGTACCACATGATTGGAACAAGAAATCATTCATGCCAATTGTCTGATTTGCCGCTTTACTCATTCATACAGTACATAATTTGCATAAAATTTAAATAAAATCCTAATTTCTTAGTGTGATGAGTGATGCTTTTGCACGTTTTGCTCTTATATAATTGTGTCATTGTTTTAGTTTCCTTGTCTCCTCTGAAATTTGCTTATTGCTAACAGCGTTAACAACTTATCGCCACATAGTTATTATATGAGTGTTATTGTTTGTTATACACCGGAGATGAGAAATTCTCTTTTCTGATTGGCTGGCTAGGTGTCTAATGGCGTTGTATAACAGGACACCTATAAAGTAGATCGGTTTGAAAAAGTTTTCCCATATAAATGCACTGGGAATTTTGAATAGTAACCATAACAACCATGGTAAATTGTCCATTAACTGGAATGTAACTATAACAACCAAACCAGCTAGACTATCCACCTTAGGTTATCCTTGTCCAGTTCAAACGTATACCACAAACATATTTGTTTCTGAGGAAATTACTTCTCATGCGTTCTTTCTAGGCCTGTAAATATATAAGTGCGATAACGGCCTTCATAACTGGACTCAGAGTTTTTATCCTCCATCTTATCCATTAATTCATATAACGGGACATCTCGGTGGTCATTATCCCTTACTTCTTTAATTAATATGTGTTTATTATTAAAAGACATTCATGCACTTGAATCTCACTGATTTTTGATTTCCTGATTTTGGGTCGTCGCGCACTTCAAATAACATAAAAACCATTGAAAATGGTAAACAACTACGCAGCAAATCTACATAAAACCTAAACAAAACTAAATCTGTTCTTTGGCTCAGTTCCATCTGAAGGCAAAGCTCAATACTCAATACACAAAATTGTAAACCAAACCCCAAAACCTGAAAAAATAAAAAAACCTATCCAGATTCAATCAGCAGTAATATTGCATCAGGTTTCTATTTTCTCTTACCATTTATCAGAGTCACATAATGGTGATGATGTGCTACAGCTTTAGCAAGTGAGATCAATTAGAAATAAAATGCACACTTATAAATGTGTTCATCAGTGTCTCCTGAACCTGAAAACCTGCTGAATAACACGAACAAGTTGTCAAATAACAATTACACTGTAATAAGGCAGTTGTAAAGGTATTTTCACTGTGCCCTAAATAAAGTGATTTTTCACTATCTATACCTAAGATTTTATGGATATTATGGCAATATTTTTTGTCTGACCTGTATGTTAACCTCACATCAAAATTGATGAAAACTGTTATTTTATAGCTCCTATTATCTGACTTATAAAGCCTTTATTAAATCTTATAAAGGTTTACTGTAGCATGGCATGAACACTAGCCTTAAGTAAATGTTATACAGCTATTAAAGGCAGGATGCAAGACCATGAACTCAGCGTGTTATTCATCAATGGTAATTAAAGTCCAAGTGCAGGCAGGTCAAAAAAAAAGGAAGGAAGAATCCCTAATCATAACGAAGACACAGGTACAAGTCGGAAAACCAGAACAGAGAAAGCAATCAAAGTGGGATACGGAACAGGTGAACACAATCAGAAACATACTGACCAAAATAACAGTACAGTGTCAAAAATAAACAAAGAAGATGAAATGAATCTAGTGCTCATTCAGCCGAGAAATGTTCTGAAGGGGAATTTGTTCCAATAAGTAAATTGTATTCGAATGTACTGAATTATAAATTAAAATGTATTTATCTCGTTTTTCTGTTTTTCGCCGCTGGAGTATCATCATGATTTGTCTTCTTCTTCAACATTCCTGTCTTCAAAGTGAATACATTAACATTATACATTATAAACATTCTTCCCACCACACCAAAAACGCATGTTTGGCCCTTGTTAATCAGTCTCCTCTGATTGGTTATTCAACTGGACCCTCGAGCCGAGAGACGCTAATCAGCCACTATTGACTGAATCCCAAAAAAACCCCTCCTGAGCTCGTCTGGAAACATAGACAGTGTGTGTGTGTGAGGGGGGGGGTGATATTTTGGCTCTCTTGATTGCTGAAAGCTGAGTGACAAGACTCTCGCACTTGACTGATAGCTTCTGATGGCTTGACCAATGAACCAACTAAGCTAATTAGCTTCAATCTGTCTGCTGAACTAGCTCTGCTCTCGCGCCCTCTCTGCCTTGCACAGGCTATTTGTTTTCCTTCCGCCATTCCACCATTGACATTTCTGAACATCGCAGCTGGCCACCGGAGTGAGAGTAACCTTCGAGGCACAAGAACGTGTTCGCCTCTTCTGTCAGTCAGAAGAAGCAAGAGGGAAATTAGCCTGGTGTGTTGGGAAATTAGCTTCCAGCATATTATGTGAATAGAGATGCACAGGCAGGCTTGCAGACGAGGATTATGTGAATAATAATTTAACCTCTCAGGATCACACCTTGACTCTGCTAACTTACAGATGCACATTTCTTGCTATGGGGAAAAAAAAAACTCTGACAGTAAAGCATTAGAAGTCTGTCTTTGTACGAGTGCAGCTAAAACTCAAGAAATTGAATGATGAGTTAACCCTCTGGTCAGGGCCAAACAAGGAAACTATTAATTGAAAGATTTTTTACTTTTTTTTTTTGTAAAATTCTTTTGCTGATGAAACTCCAAGCAAGAATTTACCGTATAGACTTTATCATTTTTATCCATAATTTTTGCAGAGGCCTGGAGAAAACACTTCACATGAAGAAACCTTGACATTTTCTATTGTTGTGCCAACACACTTTAACTTTCTGAACTGAAATGTGTGGGGTTTTTTTGTAAATAAGTAAAGTCTGGTTAAGTCTTAAAAGTGAAAATGGAGAAAACCGCATTTGGTGCTTCTGTCCAGACTCCGACACACAAACATCACAGACATTTTGACAGATTTGACAAACTGACCTGATTAGCTTTATGTCTGTTTAGCTACATACTGTACAGCTATGAGATCTTTTTATTATTTTTTTTTAAAGCATGACTATGAGAGGAAAGCACACTTAGCTTGCAATATTTTAGGCGTCTTTATGATGTTTAGTTGAAGATAGCCTAGACAAGATTTAGCTATTTATAAATAAATAAATAAATACGTCATTTTGATGAAATATATTTATCAGTTCTCGTAATTCTGATGTCAAAATGAAAATGAAAGACAATTTTTGATTTTGATTTCAACACCAACAGCCAGCTCTGATGGCTTTTCCCAGTCCGCTGCACATTTTTCATGAATTTTACGGGAATTCAGGTGACATTACTTTTAAAAGTATGGTAAAGCTGGATAGGATAAGATTGAGCAGATGGTTTTGTAATAAATCAATCAACACAATTCTATTTATTCGAAATACAACACCACACCCCTGGGGTTCCAGTAGCTGCAGTCATGTGTGCGTGTGTGTGTGTGTGTGTGTGTGTGTGTGTAGGGATTGAGGGGGTGTTGGCAGTGGTCGCTCTAGCACTGTTTGGCAATTTCCATTTCTTTTATCTTCCTTATTCATCTCTCTCTCTCTCTCTCTCTCTCTCTCTCTCTCTCTCTCTCTCTCTCTCTGTGTCTCTCTCTCTCTCTCTCTCTCT
>JAOVYU010000039.1:4981685-4994083 GCA_025674565.1 Synodontis membranacea | reverse complement strand
TGTGTGTGTGTGTGTGTGTGTGTGTGTGTGTGTGTGTGTGTGTGTGCGCGCACGGTAATTAGCATTCTGTTGCAGGTGCACTTTTGCATTACATATTCATGCCCGAACCCACTTTCCAAATGTGCCATAAATTAACTTCACTAAGGCCCTTGAATAATCGTCCTGCTCTCCCCGCCTTAGGAAACCACATTTCCCAGCACAGAGCAACAAAAAGAGGGGGTGGTTAAAGCATAAATAAAGCCGTAGCTGTCAGAGATGATCGAAAGAAGGTCTACAGTACAGTGCCAGGATGGCTCAGGAGCAAGGCGGTAACTATGCTGCAGCTGGACTGTGCCTGTAGCGTGAGCAGCTTAGCCGGAACTCTATCAGCCAATTCAATTTCTGTCAGTAAACGCTCTAATTTAGATCAACTATCCGTAATAAAGTCTGAAATTGGCACGGGGCGCAGCCTCGCCAACTCTTATCCGTCCATTATGCGGAGTTGAACTGGCATGGCCACCTGCAGACGTGCCAAATTTTCATTCCTGCGGAGTTCGTTGTGACTACAGGGCTGCTAAATGTCATTGGAAGTATTACAGGCATGGGTCACTACGACTGGTTTATTACGCGGCTTGTAATCGCGGGGCTTGGCTGGATGTGAGCGACTGCTCAGCCGGGTGGGGAGTGAAGAACTATGTTAAATGGACCGTTGGCTAAGGCATCGCTGTTTTTCTGCAGTATCAATGAAGCATTGTGTCCCAGGTCTCCCCCACACACACACACACACACACACACACACACACACTGTTTCTCTCCCACACACACAAACACAAAGTTCTCCTTTCGCGCTCGCTCCTGCTATTGGAGTTACAGTAGAAAGCCATAATCGTAATTCATGCGTCACAATCACACTGAATATTGTGTCACAGCGCTACGTGGACTAAGAGTCCGAGTCAGCCACTTACGTTCATAAGATCACATCATCTCGATTAGACACAGAATTTTGTGCTGAGACGTTACTCGATCTTCTTGGCAGCCGCTCGGATTATTGAAACGAAACTGTGTGTAGTTCGCACCTCCGAGCATGCCAGGTCCTTCTTGAGTACGGCTCTTGGGGCACGTGCGAGTTTGCCAAATGCGTCTAGACCACGCCGTTTAAAGCAAGCGCTTGGTGTTTAACAGTAAAAGAATACCTGGTGATAAGGATCATAATGTTTTCTTCACAACAGGAATCTGGATGTAGATTTAAATCCCTAATGAGCAAGCTGGAGGTGACAGTGGCAAGAAAAAAAAATAATAATAAATCTCCCTGAGGTGATATGAGGAAGGCGTTCGAGAGAAACCAGAGAGAAAACTGCAGCCTATAAAACTCTGCTTTGTTAAGAAGGAAGAATGCGGCAAACAAAAGCCAAACATATAAAGCGAATGATTAATGAATTCCAAGTGCTCAGCACCGAGACTGAGATGTGAACGATTTATTTGATTCATTATTTACTATCATACTTGTAATAAGACATATATATATATATATACTGTATATATAAAACTGCTCTCAAATGGCACAGTCATTTTTTTCCCCCATGCATACTGTATATTTGTTAGTCTCCACACCTGTCGTGTCATTGGTTTGTTACCCGGCTGTGTTCACCTGTTCAGTGTTAAGTGCTTGATTAGTTTGTTAAAGTGTACCCTGTTACATCAATATCGGAGGTAAAGTCATTCATTATTGTTTGTCGAAATTCTGTCTCGGTGCAATCTCGTCTGTTCTTTCAAATAAATACTGACCCACCCATATGTATGCTGTTTACAATTCCTAAAATTATGTTATGCATCCATGCTTGCTCAATATGTCTCTATACTGCATATTATAACTCCAGCGTCTTTATACGGCTAAAATAGAATGAGGTATCAGTGGTGCTGGACTTAATGCCGGGGCGAAAAATACTGCACAAACAAAAAGCAACGGTGCATATTGTATACAGTACATCCGTACTGTACATCGGCATTAACGCCTCACACTCGGGCTCCTCCTTTCTCACGTACAGGTTTGCCATTGTGCTTCTGTCCTGTCATTCATACTGTTAGCAATCCGCGAGTGGAGGTGTGACAAGCTAAGATAAATGGCATTCTGCTCAGCCGGAGACAGTGCGGCTCTGGGGAGGACGAGGCCCCCACTGTTATGTGTTTCCTGTGCTCAGTTTTAGGTCAGACCGGTGAAGAATGAACCTGAAGCATTTCTAGATACCACATTCAAACACGACACACGGTTTAAACGCGTTAAGAGAAAATCAACAGGCTCGTCGGCGATCACGGAAATGTGCACGCGTCAATAAATGAAGAGATGCTTTAGTAACGTTTTGTAAAGTCGATTCGTCTGGCATCTGACGAGTAGCCTTTATCACACACAGCTATTCAAACACCGAGATGAATTCGCCAATTAGCTTCAGTTATAATGAAAATATTGTTGCACGAGTTCGTATAATAATAAGAAAAACATTGACAGTGCTTCAGTTACTCTGCGCTTATTGCGTCTGTGGTTGTGATTGTGTGTAGTGGCAGCGCATATGCAGTAAGTGGTTTGACCCCGAGGGCTATGCTAACGATGTGGGAAGGCAGAGGAAACGTGGGACATGTTAGAGGGAGTGTGAGTGTTTCTTCACACGGGTCTGAAAAGTGGATCTGCAAACTCTCTCTGTGTGTGTGTGTTTTCCAGACGTGCTTGTTCGTTTTGGGAAACTGCTCGTGCATCATTCCCCGTCAAGCTCTTATTCAGATTGGATGCATAAATTACAAGACTTAATCCCATCCCCTCTAACGACGGGGCTCAGGAAGACCTTGATGACTCTGTTTCCGTTGTTACCACGCTGGCAAGCCCCTTGATCTCTTGATCTGATGGGATACTCATCTAATCAATAACCTTCACGTCATTTTGACAAATTTATACACCCACCCCTAACCATTTCTCCCTGCCGTCTTGGCACAAAAGGTCACAGACTTGACCTTACCTTAACGTCCGGGTGGCACACTTACGCACGCGTCATCCTGGAAAGTTGCATTTAGGGTACCTTTAAAGGTTTCCTTTTAAATCTAACGCTACTTAAGGTCCGAGTTTGTACCTTAAATCGTTCTAACGTACACCGTGTATAAATTCCACAATTCCAGTTAAAACACACACATACTAAATGTCCAAAAGAAATTATCCTTGATAGGTGCAGTATGGCGTCTTTTTTCTTTTCCCTGAGAGCGAGACAAAACACAAAACAGAGGGCCGCAGAGCAGCCCAGATGGGCATCGCCCCACCCAGAAACACCTTCTGGATGGTGGGAAAACTCCCAGATCGGATCATGTTTGAGCCTGCAGAGATAGCCAGATGGCTAACACATCTGAACCCAGTGGTTCCCAATCCCAGTCTAGGGGATGCCATTTCACTGCCATCTAATACACTACACTTAATCCAGTCTTCCTGATTCAACTTGTCAGGTGTTAGTTAATCTCAGTTCATGGGAAACAGATGGATCTGATGTCTTTGGGACACTTTTCTGGTCACAAGCTTCAGAATCTCGTGTTGCTTTCCAGTGGGGGGGGGGGGCGTTTAAACTCAGAATTCTGTTTTTATTTAAAGGTTTTGCAATGTAGTGGTAAGTGAAAAAGATAATCAATGGATGGTCATCTACCTAATCAGCCAAATTTCCTCTCTCTGTTAAAGTGGACAGTTTTATCCCGTGTTTATTGACGGAATGCACCGAGTCTCTGTGTCCAATGTATCTAACAAAGCCTTGCAAGTCTACGTGTTTGTAAGAGCCACAAAAAAAAAAAAAAAGTAGATTTGAGCAAAACCTCAGCTTACCGGAATGAGGATTGGGAAATAACTACCTAAACACACAGAGTCAATTGTGCATAGAAGAGAAACCACAAAGCTGGTCCCAGCGCAGCCCAGATGGGCACCTTCATATCTTCTAAACTCCTCCAATATCCTCGAATGTTGAAGAAATGAGAGGTTGACTCAGTGTTTGCCTAGCTGTGGTTGGAGCATGCCCACTGGGCCCGGGCTCAAGCCCAGGCATCTCCATGATTTCAGCCGTCTGCCTTTTGCACTAACACCCCCCAGCTGAGGGGTAAATCTCCATTTGGCAGCGCAGCGCTGGGCCGAACCGCACAACTTGGCGTAATTGGGGGCGGACGGGTGATGAGAGAGCGGAGCTGGAATTGATTCGCTTAATCCTCTTCATTATGGAGCGCCAGCGCCGGAGTTCACACCTCACACAAAAGCAGGGTTAGAAAGGAAGCCTTTCTTTTCATCCATGAGCCTGCACACCATGGCATTTTCTGTATTACTGCCATATCCCTCCATCCTACCCCCTCTTCAAAAAAACCGAGAGAAAAGACGACAGCATGACTCACCCCAGAGAAATGATTCGAGTACCTCCTGCTGCTTTGGCTTTTTTTTTTTTTTTTTTTGGCTTTGGTTGAACCTCTTACCAGCTCAACTGTCTTTCGAACTTCTTTGTAGAGGAAGGAAGCACGGTGCCTAAAGCATTCGACGTAAAACCAAAACAAAACCTTGTGGAGGAGGGGGGGGGGGGGGCGACAAGGAAAAATCCGAATGCCTTTCTGACCTTCAGTGTTGCACTAAACAGTGCTACTTTAGCCTTGGCTGAATCGTCCACGTTAACAGCTCCACTGGATGAAAAAAGGCAGTCCCTGACGCCAACATAAACACGGCGCTCTCAGCTCATCCTAATTGTCCTAGGGGTAATTATCCAAACTCTCCTGGATTGTTAGGTTTCTTAATCTTTCTCTTGTATACTTAAAAAAAAGAAAAAAGAAAAAGCAATCCTGACTTGACCTGGGAAAAACACAGCTCGGCCAAGAGGCTATTTAAGCTGAGAGTTTGGTTGTGAAAGTTTATGCGTGCTTGCCAAGTGTCAGTCTAAAATTCATCTCCTCATGAGACTACTGTCTCAGACAACATGCAGCTGCTCCTGCTCTGGAGTTCTGCTCCTCCGAAAAAAGCGGGCCTCGATGCGTTAAGGAAATGCAACGCAGTGATTTCATCCGAGGCAAAATGGACGCCTCACTCGTCGCTCTGGCTCAGAAAACGCTCTCAGGATTTACAGGCCCTTCAGAGGGCTCGCCGATGTCACCTTACTGACCGAACCGATACCTGGCCGAGAGACGAGCAGAAAGAAAGAGAACGAGATGGACTGCTGTGCAGGCTCATGCAGACGCTATACATGAGCAGGAGTTACTGGTGCCGTGCAGGCTAAAGCAAGAACGCTGCTAAAATCAGAGTTTTGCACAAACACAAGTTTTTTTGATTCACAGCTGAGGTTTTGACCAATGCAACCTGGTTTGCGCAAACATGTTCAAAACATATACAGTACAAAAAAATCACTCTGTGTGTGTGTGTGTGTTTGTGTGTGTGTGTGTGTGACCCTACACACATACACACAAACACATACAGACTTCCCAATTTGTCGTAGCAGGTGCTGCAGGCGCCTCCTCCCTTTGTAACCGTTTTCCTGGCTTGGGTAAGGAATTAATTCCGTTAATTGAACAGAATGTACGTGGATGGTGGTGCTAACAAATGGCTATAGCGCATGCCAGAGCAGCTGATGCCATTTGCGCTCGAACATCAGGCCTCCTTCAAACCAAATTACCTGTTAAGGCTCATAAACGAAGCAATTTTCATGACCAAAAACGAAACAATGCTGCCGTAAAGAACGACCCCTGGTGTTTTTTGTTTTGTTAGTTTTTTTTTAACAGCAACTTAATACTTGTTAAAAATGAACCGGCGGATAACTGAGAAGCAGTCTTCTGTGTCTGATACGGTTTCGGGATCTCACAGCGGTACGAGGTTATATTTGTCTTTCTGCTCACCTTCGCCACGATCCTCGCTGTGGCTAATTATAGTCTTGCGCTAATTTGACTTAATGGATGATTCCGAACAGCTTAATTGAATGGTAGCGCATCTTTGTAGGTGGGCACGCTAGATTGGTGAGCTTTGCAATTAAATGTCACTTCCCCGCTTCTAATCACAAGATTTGTTCTTCTTACCAGGTGCTCGCTCTCGTATCAGCGCGTGGTGAGGACACCAGGCGAACGAGTTCAATTCCCCCCTGAAGGGAGGTGTTTATTTTGGGAAGTTGGACTCCACTTGTTCTCCTCCTCAAAACTGCGTCTGACAGGGCAATGCTGCGAGACGATGTCTGTGTCTGTCTGTCTCTCTCTAACAACCTCGCTCGCTCCAGCTGGGAGGCAGGACTTTTTAATTTGAGGTGGATTTAAGAACAGGGGTCACGCTGTGGAACGGCTAAAACGCAAATCGCACGTTCCCCGTTGTTTCTGGGACGGCTCTGGTTAAAAATAAATAAAAAAATAAAAAAATAAAAGGAAGCCGGGTTCCATGCAAAAACAGGTTGTTATCTGAATTGTTTTCGTTTCATTTCACCACTAGACAGGGTTTGTAAGGGAAAAGGCTCAGCGCTTGTTGACTTCTCATTCCGAGTCCAAGAAACACCGTGTGAAAGAACGGATTCTCACTGTGAGCTTGTTTTATTCTCCCCCTCCGTCTTATAATTATGATCAGGAATTTGCACGGGAAACGAATTCCAGTCCCTGTGTATGTGTGCTTCTTTGCCACTTGAGAAAGTTTTATCTTTATACCAAAGTCTGCCCTGGCCTTGAGCTTATTAACTTTATCACTGACCTCAGACCAGCCCTGAATCGACGCGACGTGTACAGTACGTTCCTCATAGAACCAGAAGGACTGATCCAGGACCAGGCCTTATTATTATTTTTTTTTTTTTAGTGGGAGAGCGGAACTGGATTTCTGTCTCATTACAACATGGAGAGACCCACTGCTTTATTAAATCAAGTTTCTCAGGAGAAAGACTGACCGATTTCTCCACCCCCTGAGGCGAAAGCTCTGTTATTTTCAGAACCCGTCTCACGCTGAATTAGTAAAATAACACAAAGCACTCTTCTCACTCTTGGCTGAAGGACACACTATAGTTCCTCACACTAAAGCGGTACTTTTTTTCCCTCTACAAATCGGTGGTCTCGGAACAAAGCTTTAGTGCCACTGTGACCAAAACTAGTTACAGACAAAGCAGTAATTTCTTTTCCTTCTTTTTTTTTTTTTTTTCTTTAAATCTCAGCAGGACTGCTGCTATGATTCTCTTCTAAAGGCCAACAGGAGGACAGCGCAGGATTACGCAAAACTCACAAGACGACTGCAAATACGCTGAACGTAAAGTGAAACCTGCACGTCTACCGTTACTGGATCTTCACGGTTCATTGTGATCGTCTTGTACACTGTGACGAGCAGAAATCTTAAAAGTCCACGAAGCTTACGGGAACACGATACGCATGGTTTTATTCTGCGACGGCGTTCAGAAATCCGACGGGTGTAAAGAGATCTACTCGGACGGATGAAGAGGTCTTCCGGGAACAGCATAAAAGCCGATGATAGCGTTTCGTATGGAAGTAGTCAGAATGGGCTTGACGAATCACAGAGCTCGGTGTCTGAGGGCTCTTGAATTAACCTGCACGGTTATAAATCCGCCTCATTACGAGAGAAACCGAACACCAGCCGATGTAAGAAGAGCTAAATCGTGAGGCGGGGGGAGGGGGGAGAACGTAAACACGCTAAAGACACGGCAGAGCCTTGAAAATTCATCTGAAGTACATGAGGGATCTGGCAACCCTTACTGCCATGTCAGGCAAAGTGAGAGAGACTAGGTGCACTCTGCAGGCCAAGATTTCAGCTGACAACAATACAAGAAAATATATAACAGATAAAGAAAAAGCAATATCCCAGCTGCCCTGTAGCAAGGCCTGCCATGAAGAGAACCATCAGCTCATATATTCAGTAGACTGACAGAAAAATACAGTGCTTGGAACACCTAGGCACATGGACACACACACACACACACACACACACAGACGCATAGGCTGGCAGAGTATGAGAAAGATTGGTGGGTTTTGTTTTTTTTCTGTGAGATGCATTCTTGTCAATCCATGGAACGCAATCTGTTCATTGCATATGCTCACACTATGACACTTCCTGATCTTCAAACACCATCGGAGCGGATAAGCCCCTCCCCAAACCAATAATCATTGATTAGTGCAGCCTACTGATTTAATCTTCGACTTTAAGGGGTCAAAGGTCCAGAAGAGGAGATCGATTTCCTCCATGAAATACTGCAGGGAAAAAAAAATAGAAGTACCGTATGACATGGCTGATTAGGACGGATCGTTGTAGTCGTTGTTGGTTCAATTGCATAGAGTCACAATGCAAAAAAAAAATAACTTCCCAGGTGGTGTTTCTGTAGATCAGGTGAATATGGAGCAGTAGTGGTGTAAACTCTCTGTATCTGTTTAGTGCTCTAAGCGTCAGTATCCGTATCTGGATTTAAACCCAAAGTGTGTGCTGTGTCTTTTTTTTTTTTTTTTTTTTAATAATTATGAACTATCACTATCAGGCTCCTCAACCTCAGCTACATCATTCGAGTCCATACAGAGACAGACGCCATACACAGACAGTTCTTATGACTCGTGTTTGTTTCTGCACGCAATATATTCAGACTGTACAGCAGCTTAATTTAAACCACCGTAAGCCGGACCAGGCGGTTACTAAAGATGAATAAATGAACCTGTAAAGGTGTGCATGTACAGGGAGCTTGAAATAAACTCCTGCTTGTGCAATTTTATTTATTTATTTTTTTTGTCCCGCCAGATCCCGGTCCTGACGCACACCTCAGATTCACACCTGCAGTTATATTTGTTTAGAACATCCTGTCTTTTTCATTCATATGCAATCAGGTCTGTGCGGCGAAAAGCAGCCAAACCGTATCGCGTCCTATACTCACCCAGGTACACCTCACTCCTTTGCCCTTCTTCTACAGTACCAGTGCTGTTCTGAATAAGCCTTTTGCAGGACCCTGTGATGAGGTCTCGGGTAATGCAGCGCTAACTGCCGAGTTAACTGCCGAGGTCCTCTGGTCATTTAAAGAGGCATTAACGCCTACGTATTCCAACAGCCATTCGCTCAGCGGAGAAGGGCCGAGGTCAACAGCTCTCTGTACGATCTAAGGGCACGAATACACACATACGGATACACACCTAAAGATATCGCTACCTATAGCACGGGGGGAAAAAATGGCCGACAAGTCCTTGGGACACAAAACACAACCGATTAGACAAAAAAAAAAAGGCAAATCTAGCAGTTATCTCTCTTCACAAACACACATCAACTCCAGGAAGCATCTGAGCGACAGAAGTGGTGTGAATAAATGTTATCACGGGTGCAGTGGTGGACCTAATCAATACTTCTGGCCGTCTTTCTTTTCAGGTTAGAACTAGCGACCCAATGAACACGCCAGCAAATTGCACACACGCACATATCCGCAAATGAAGTTCAGCTTGGTCTTTTTGCAAATGTTGAGAGTAGAAAGCGCTGGATGAATGCTTCGACCTAAAAATTGACTTAATTAAAGCAAGACACTACATGTGAATAGGGTTGTTTTTTTTGTTTATTTTTAATAGATTTTACAAATAATTTTTTTGCCTTTTATTTTGTTGTATTTTTTTTTTTAATTTTTACATTGGAGAATATTTACAATACATTTACGCAAACAAAAGCTTTACAATAATTAAATCACTGCATACTTAACCAAAGCAAATCTACTCTTCTTGACGTTGTTGGGATGAAAATATTCAAGAAAAGGAATTTTACCGAACAATTAGAAAATAATAATTTATCGTTTAAGGAAGAAAATAGTGCTTACTCTGTAAGGAAAAAAATATATATATTTCAGGCCATTCATCAGGGTTCATTTTGAGATTTAAAAAAAATAATAAAAAATAAAAAATTCTGCAGTATATTGAGCAAACAAAAATGTGTAATTTTTTTTAAATAAAATTTTGTAAATAAATAAATAAATTAATTAATTAAAAAAAAAATCTATGTTTTTTTAAATTTCAAGAACCTGATGTGAATATCATGACGACACATCGAGGAATATACTGTATGACATGATTCCATTGCGTCGTGGGGGCAGAGCTTAAAGCCTTGCTCGGCGAGTAAACAATATCATGTGCAACAAATGAGCTTTTGTATTTTATTGATATGGTTTAAAAGAAGACATATTTCCAGTGCAGTTGCTCATAAAGATAAAAATGTGACAAATGACTTATTTAATCATTGAAATAAACATACTGCGATGTCTTGCCTTAAACTTTTCCTATCCGCAGGATCAACATGCACTTTTTTAAGTTAAAGTGCTATAAATGTTGATTTGCTGTATGTGAGAAAGTGTGTGTGTGTGTGTTTGTGTAATCATATCTCATCTTTGTGCGAATGAAGATTCCAGAGCTAGAAATTCAGATTCGGGATGGCAAAAGCACGCGGAGTTCCCGAACATCCTTTTTAGCACATTCTTATCATGTTCTAGAAACTGAGCCATACGTTGAACAATCCTCATCTGTGATTTCAGTGCTTTTGATTAAATCCGAGCTGCTGTGCGGGTCCGATCTATAAATAAATAAATGAATCACGCTCAGGTTTTTATCTCAGAGTCAATCTTTGCTTTAAATTTTGCTTCTGGACTGGCGTAATCCCACCTCACGTTTAATATTCCCAGGAGGCTCCACATCCACATCCACATCGACCCTGACCAGGACGAAGCGATGACTAAAAATGAACGAATGAGTCTCAGATCATAGTCTCGAACTATGCATTGAGCAGCTGTGCTCCTTCCACTCGTTCCATGCACGCATAACAAAAACCACACACACACACACACACACACACAAATCCTTATTTTCACGAATCCATGATTCATAGAATTTAGTCACCAAAAATTGCTCCAATAATCCCACATATCAACACAGATCAGATGCAGCGTTTCAGCCTGGAGTCTTGTACGTGCCTGTATGTGGTGTAGTAAAACACTTCGATTTGCATCATCCGTGACACTCATCAGCATTCCTACCACTCATCACCTGAACCACTGATCCTCACTGAACTCAGACAAAATGTACTGCTGCTAAATAACCAATCAGGTCAACACACACACACACACACACACACCACCAGCACCTTTTCAATTCCACTCTAATCTTTTTTAATCGACAGGTTCAATAGATGTTTTACAGGGTAAATTTCAATTGCACAAAGCTTTTGGTTTAATCCTACCTTATAGCTCTATATATACCCTACACACAGAAGGATAGATGGATGGATGGATGGATAGATGGACCCTCGGTGATCCGTTTGGACAAGAGAACACACACACTTGGATCTCTGCACTGCGATAATCCGCTCAGTCTCTCCACTGATGCTTCTCTTCTCCTTATAGGATGCTTTTTGTTGAATTTATGATCGCACTGTACTGTTATTAAGCGCTTAATTATAAGAGCGCGCGCGCCATCGAACCCGCGGTCAACTTGCAGACAATTCAGGAGTGCAGAAATGAACAAATGATTACATTAGGATAATAATAATAATAATAATAATAATAATAATAATAATAAGTAGGAGGATCTCACACACACACACACACACACACAAATGTCTATATTAAAAATGCATACGTTTACGCACATGCATTATCCACAAAACATCCCTGATGTGTTTTTCATATTATTATTACTATTATTATTATTATTATTATTAATTTATTTATTTATGATTGTTATTATTATTATCTTAGCGAATGAAGCGCGCAGAGGCAGCCCGCAGGTGAGCGCCGGTAACTGAACCACACCGGGTCGCGTCTCTGCACCTCCTGGTTCTGGTTCCGTCTCCAAGCGCAGCGCGAGATCAAGTCCAACACCAAGAGCTTCAGTTAAGATGCACACAAAAGTGTCCGGTTGTTGTTGTTGTTGTTGTTATTTTCTCTCTCTCTCACACACACACACACACACTCGCTCCTCACCGTGTCTCCGGCGGCGCGGCGGCATCGCGCTCTCTCTCTCTCTTTCTCTCTTTCTCTCTCTTTCTCTCCCGCAGGCTGAATGATGAAGCAGTGTTCGGTTTTCTTCCTTTGCTTTCGAGCTCTGAATGCATACAATAAGAAGAAGAAGAAGAAGAAGCAGAAGAAAAAGAAAAATCACGCCTTGATTAGCGCAGCTCCAGGACCTCTCCGTGTGTGTGCGGTGCGCGGATGTGTGGAGACGCGCGCAGATCAGTGGAGTCTCAGCGCGAACGGACTGCGGGGCTGAGCTGCAGGGTTGCCAGATGTTCAACAAACTCACTCAAAACCAGCATGTTTCTCAGTGTTTTTTGTGTCTATGTCAGTGTTCTGACATAGCCATGTTAAGAATTTCTAAAGATAATGTTGTTGTTATTTGTTTCTCCTTATTTTTCTTTCTGTTTGTGTGTGTGTGTGTGTGTGTGTGTGTGTGTGTGTGTG
>JAOVYU010000039.1:4964906-4977883 GCA_025674565.1 Synodontis membranacea | reverse complement strand
AGATCTCTGCCAATGTTAACTAATGCAGAGTAGGCGGGGCTTCCCCCGACCCAAGATGGCGGCCGCGCTGACGCATCATTCCTATGGACACCAGCGTCAGAGGCGACATCTAGTCAGTGTATATATCTATGCCGTCTGTGCAGCAAAACCTCACCGTTAGCGATCCTTTTAAAACCCATCTCCTCCTTTTTTTATTTATTTTGCATGTCGTAAATAAATGAATAAACAGTACCACAAGACATTTCTGGTTTAATGTGTGCAATCGTTGGCAGATGTCTGCGGTATAAGAGGAATAAAAACCATTTCAGACATGATGGTATTGGAAAATAGTAAACTTTGGCTGCTCCCTTTCATCTGCAATGCATCATACCACACTATCGTTGACTATTCTCCTCTACTGTAACAGCACTCCCTATTACGTTTTATTTTTATTTTTTTCCCCAAAGTAAGAAGCAAAATATGTTCTACTGTATGTTTTGATTTGGGGGCTTTTTTTTGTTGTTTTTTTTGTTCGTTTTTTTTAGATAAAACACTGCACAGGACAAGTCTGGTACTGCGACGCAACAGACGCAGACCACATAGAGATTGTTAAAGGGAAAAAAAAAAAAACGAAAGAAAAACAAAACCATTTTCTGTCATATACTGGACTTTCTAATCGTGACCAATTATGGCGTAAATGACTATACTATCGGAAAGGAAACAGGACAAAATGAGGTAGATTAGCAGCAGGAGCCAGTGAGACAGAACTCCGAAATGGCGCTGTAATGTGACTGTAATGTGAATTTTCCCTCAGTGCTGGAGCATCCTTCACGGTTGTGTCAGGTTATGATAGATTTTGTAACATCAGTTGTCTGGGCGAGTTGTATTAGCATTCTTATTGAGCAACGTGTCGAAACAGAATAATTAAAAGAAACAGTAAGCACTCGTCTGAATGCACCATGATGATGATGATGATGGCATCAAATCATTATATTTCCAGTAAGCAGACAGGGATTGGAGAATCACAATTTTAATTTGTTCAACAAATTATTATTATTATTATTATTATTATTATTATTGTTTTATTTTATTTTTTTTGGTTATTAGAGTGTGATATTGTCGATATTGACTTTCGCTTGAGTAGACCAGTTTTATTGAGACCTTCATTTACTGGAAAAGAACAATCACTTAACATGTAAATGAACTGGTTTGGGTATTTCAGAAACTGGAATTCTCGCCAGAGTTTACACAGAGGTCACTCTTCATGGTCATGCTTTTTACAGGACATTTTTTCATGCTGTACTCTTGTTTTCCTGGCACATGACTATATTTTTATATACAAGATCAATAATGCTATCCGATCCACAACAAATCCAAGTAGGTATAGATTACGTATATAAAGGCAGAGTAAGTTCTGTACAGTATGGCTCCTGAAATATATAATAAAACATCCAAAAAGAAGAATGTGTTCCAGCTGTGATATTCACAAAGACCCGTGCTGCACCTTCTTCAGTCTCTGAAGTGCTTGGTATTTTATTATTAAAAAAAGAAAAGGAAATAAATTAATAACAATAATAAATAAATAAATAAATAAATAAATAAATATGAGGCATGATCAGAATGCCATTAAATACCAGGACCTTCTCTTCCTCTACGTCCAAGGACATGTTTTTAAAATGGACTCGTGAAAAGCCTCCCACGCGAAAACCGCTGGGGTAGGAGGAAAAAAATCTTCCCTTGCCGCAGCTGCTAGTCAATCACGCTGATTGATCCGTCATCAGTGAAAGGTATTCTCAGGCTAATTGCGAGGGATTTAACGGAGATGGCGATACTTATGGGTTCAGGTCCGAACGGTTGGGCTGTCATCTATCCATTAGTGGGTGATTATGTCGACGAAAATTGGCACTTTGACATCATACCCAAAATAATGGCGCTACTTAAGCACTTATATCCAGTAACTCATTTTCTCATGCCGTCAGCGATGTGTCCGCCAGCACCTTTCAGCAAGAAAGTGGCACGGCAAAGGCACGCAGGCGATTCCTTCACTTTCAGAGTCACCGATTTATCTCTACTGGGGTGTCATTTTGATCATGTGTGGTGGGTTGCATAAGTATTCGCCCCCTCGTCGTCCTTTTCCCAGATTCACTAATGTTACAGTTTCAGAGTTTGCCAAAAGCCATGCTGTATAGACAGTAGAAAGAAATGAGGCCAAAAATGTATATTTTTTTCCCTTGCCAAAACGGCTGCATGTGAGGAAACTCAACCCTTCCCGTCACCCTGAGAATGCCAACCTGCACAGTGAAGCACGGCGGTGGTAGCATCGCGCCTATAACTTGTCTATCTTTATCCTGTCTGCTTCCGTGATCGTACTCTATCACGGACATTTTAGAGTGGCTAAGTAGAGTTGTACATTTTGCCCTGTACAGTATATCTCTCATACCTAGTGGACTACACATAACATTTTTTTAAGGAGTTGCCCTTCCTGACATACCTGGCAGCAAGATGCAATCCATGATCAGCGGACAGGGAAAGAAAAATGCATCTCAGGGCCAGCGGCTTGTTAAAAAGGGCAGTCTTGTGAACCAGCTTGTTCAGTTTCATAGTTTAGCCCCATCTATTATATCCCCTAGAGGCGTGCTCTAAAGGAGGAATAAACACTTTTCCTCCTACATTCAGTGTTAAGTGGGTGTGCTATCGTATTACTGAAGGATATTGAACGAGTGGCAGAGTAAAATAGTAGTAAAAAAAAAAAAAGGTGATGCATTATAACCTGGGGGGAAAAAAACATAGCTTTCGGAGGGTTGCTGCCATTAAAGGTTGCCGGGAACACGTTCAACTACGTATGAGACTATTTACAGAAAAAACAACCAAATATGCAGAGAGGATATATATATATATATATATATATATATATGCTGATTTGTGGGAGGATAACATTCATTTTGCGGTTCGGTTATAACCAAGAAAGATGAAAATGAGGAAAGCACGACATTCGCAGGGTGACTAGACTTGGCCTTGTATCATAACACATTCATAACCTGGAGGACTGATGCAATCCTTATACCAAAACCCGTAAGGTGATTTTAATGTTTTATGTTGTTATGTGACTCTATTTTCACATGAAAGAAAAGAAATGTCAGTTATCATTATGTTGAAGATGGTAATAATCGATCCCATTTTTTTCTGACAGCGAACTCATTCCGAAGTGTCCAAGTACGATCTTAGCTTTTCTGAAGTGTACTTACTGTACTGTATCTCCTTTATAGAGAAATGGAAGAATGCATGCTCTTCGTGTAGAATGGGGCTCCATCTGCATTCAAACTTATTATGAAAGGCTATTTCAGATAATATGTCAGCTGAATGAATCATTTAAAAAAAAAAAAAAAAAGAATCATTTAACTTGTGTGACATTATATAAACATGAAGCGTGCAACATGGGAGCTGCTGTTGGAGAAAATGGAGAAAATTAACCCACGCTGTCTGACTTATCAGAAAGGGGAATTCAGCAGCTCTGTGGTATTTCAGCGTCCACAGAATCTCAAGGCCTCGTACTGTAAGTCTCACAACATTTCTGGCATAACCCGTTCATCAATCAGCCGTCGTACGGTAGCTACGCGTCGAACGATTCCCGGTTTTGTAATGTTATTTCATTTTATTCTATCGACTCAGCATATGATAATAGTGGACGGTGCTATCTTTTAAACGAGCAGTGCCCCGGGATGACCCACATTTACCACTGCATATTCTTCAAACTGTGCAATTACCCTCGGTAAACAGCAGAGTTTAATCCACAATAGCAATAGCTAATTGAAATTCCGCAACTACGCACAGCTTAAAATGTGCTGAGCGCACCAAGAAAGTTAAGCCGTGATGCTTCAGAGAGATTCCCCAACGCTCGATGAAACAAAACCCGTTCAACCCAGATCTAAAATGGAGGGGGTTTTTATTTCGTTTTACTTGTCACTTCTACAGATGCTGTTAGAGTAACGACAAACTGGATCCGGCACTGAAGGAGTAGAACATTGTCTCTTTCTGTCATTTCCCCTTCGGTTTCAGTTCCTCAGACGCAATAGATCACCCAATTTTCCACTGATATGATGTCTTGCCCAGAACAGATCGATATTTCCAGTTTCTCTCTCTCTCTCTCTCTCTTACTATTTTTTATTTATTTATTTATTTATTTTTAAAAAGTTGGGTGGTTCTTGATCAAGTCTGGTCTTGTGCAGTTGCCAGACATCCAGGATATTTCTCTCTTGAGCGATATTCGAGAGCTCCAGGTGAAATAGACGCTTCGCAGTACATCAGCGCCTCTAATGAGCTAATCTGATTCAGAGCGCAGGAAGTAGCGATGTCGAAGAATCAGATGAGAGCGAATTTCATAAAAATGACTTCGCCTTTCAGTTGCATTCCCTCCCACACCGAGAAGATCTGGTGTGGCGCAGATGTAGCCATTAAGGCCTAAGTAACTGATAATTGTTATAACTAATGGACCCCAGTCACTTCTCAGATTTATGGATCAGCGGTTATTAAGATTAGCATGTCCGTTCTTAAAGACGAGTATAGCTTTATCATTGCTGTAAGAAATCCAGTAGGGTGGACGTATGTGCATTTCTGGATTTAAACAACAGAGTACTCACTAGTCGGATATATCACCAAACACCAAAAAATATTATCTACAGAGAGAAAAAAAAACTCTCACACGCTCAGAAAGAAAGGGTTCCTTGAAGAAAAGAGCTTTTCTCAAGTGCCTCTACTTAGACTGACTCTGAATGAGAAAATTAGAACACAGGGATGAACTGAAGAAATGTTACGGTAACACGATGTCACTTCACTATTTGTGTCCGTTTAACGCTTCATATATCTGTATCTATCTTCAGACGTAAACCCAAACTGGGAAAGCCCTAACCTGGAAGAGTGTTTTAGTTCTTACAGTTCTTACAGTTCTTACAGTTCTTCATCCTCAGCATCATCACTCGAGTTCATAACTACAGACGCGTTTACGATTGTTTTTTATATTCCAGGTCCCAGAGTTATTATTTTTCGCTTGTACCTTGCCTAAGAGACGTTCTAATTCAATTAACTGGTTCCGTTTCCCGAAACACAATCATGCCAGTAGTCCAATGTAAACACTCTCATCCCTGACCAAGCAGTTAATAAAGAAATAATAAACGCCGTGAATGCAGCATTGCGAACGCGGACTAGCTTTCTCCCATGAGCTCTGTATCTGAACAGCTGTCCATGCCAGCATGAATATATTTATGTAAACACCCCTATGCACTAGATAACATTGAAACCGGGAAAACAAAGAATAGTTCTCTTCCTATCGTATCTGCATTTGATTCGTTTAGGGACACGTTCTCGGTTCGTGACAAAAATAATGCATCCGACTGGGTTACGTCCCGGCTGGGTTCTAGATTTAACTTTTATTTTAGGAATTTATTTAAAAAAAAAACAAGAGATACTTCACTGGGTAATGGTACCTGCTTTAAAAAAAAGACACTACCGGCCAAAAATACCGTACAGTTCCAGGATCAAGTCAAATTTTTATTGAGGAGTTGTGATAATATATATATATATATATACTGTATACACTGATCAGATATAACATTAAAACTACTGATAGGTGATGTGAAGAACATTGATTATCTCAATTACAACGGCAGTTCTTGAAGCTGATGTTTTGGAAGGAGAAAATATGAGCCATCACAAGGATGTGAGTGACTTTGAGAAAGGCCATATTTTGAAGGCCAGTCGACTGGGTCAGGGCATCTCCAAAATGCCAAGTCTCAAAAGTCTCAAACGTTAGCATTAATAGTATGGTTGATCTGTGCATACTACTGTATAAGTACTGTATATACTGTATATATATCAAGTGTACTCCGTATATGAATGGATTGGAAACGTGAATCTGCTCAGTTTTAGTGACCGTTTAAATGCTTTCATTCTCTCGCTACTGAAGTAGCTAATATTTATTGCTCGGCAACAGGTTGATGTTTCATAAATGACGTTGTGGGGAAAACATGCCTCATTTGGTTTTCAAATGTGGTAACGAAACCCAAAAGGTCTAAGTGATGATTCACTGTGGGTCCTGCTCAAAGACATTTCTTTAAACATTAGTTAGAAGAAGCATAGCAAAGGATATGATGGTGCAGAAAAATAAAAAATTTAAAAAATAAAAAAAAAAGTTTAACTTTTTATTTCTACTATGCTCATTATTATTATTATTATTATTATTATTATTATTATTATTATTATTATTATTATTATTATTATTATTCAAGGAAAGATACCCCTCCCCCCACCCCACCCTTTTTTTTCCTAGCTGGAGAATACTCTGGTGTAAATGTTAAATCACATTCAGCTAAATGTCACTTATCACTACGGCCGTACCTCCCAAAGCACATCATTTGTGCTTTCAGTTAAAGGACCTAGATGATATCAAACTCATTTACAGCAGAAAATTAGACCTTAAGTATCACTTCTGGACCGCTGAGAATCCATTTATATTGTTCCTTGGAGAGAGAGAAATGTGCCCGTACTGTGCCTCAATGGGTCATGAATATATTTACGTACTGCGAAACTTCCATCATGATGACGGAGCGTACAGTATATGATTGTGAAGAGATCAAATGTGCTAGCTGTAGCTGTATTTATACCGCATTGTTGCTGAATTTTGGATCCTGCTGCAAGGTTTATATTAATTCTGTCATTCCAATATGTTATTGTTGTCTACTCTGCCAGGGAGGTGATGTCTTTGGTGTGGTTCGTTTCTCTGACTCTAAGCAGGATTGCACAAAACCTGCCAAACCAATTTCCATGAAACTTGGTCTCAGGGTGTAGCATTGGCCAAGGAAGAACCCATTGAATCTTGGATTGGGTCCAAGGAACAGGGCAAATCCATGAATTTTGTTTCTCTTTCGCTAGCGTTGTGAGATGAGGCATCGAGCCTTGGCAGACGTCTGTGTTCAACAACGCCACGCATCGTAAAATCCAGCTGGTAGCAGTAACGTTCAACAGTGACAAAACATAGTCGATGTAGAAATATGATTACTCCATTGGAAATATATACAGACGTTTAAAGTGGCCACGGTTGCAGATTTGCCTATCATAGAAGAATTGACTATTGCCCATGGACGGTTTTGAGGTCAGTGCCCTCTGAGTTCCCTTCTAGTTTATTTACTAGCATATTACAAAAGGGTGATGCTGTACAGTACCGTATGTGGGACCCTCCACAGAACCATGTACACGGGGCTCCCTAGTGGTGCTACGGATAAGTCTTCGACCTCTCGCAAGGAGATCAGAAGTTTGAATCGTGAACAAGAGGACAAAATTGTAAAATCAGGAAAGCAAAATTGGCAATGCGCTCCGGGTGGGATGGACGGTGACACTTTCGATCTCTCCTGTCATTCATAGAAACGTTAGAAAATTATAGGTGGCGTAATCAGATGCACTCTCTTCTGGGATATGAATGGACCAATATTGGAGCACTATATCAGGAAAAGGGTGAAAACAGTGCATAGTGCCCGATACACCATCATGTTGGAGGAGGAGCTGAAGCCAGCAACGCGAAGCCGTCACACTTTTGTCTAAATGCGTTCTTCTCCGTCACGACAATCGCAAGCAATTCTGGACACCATTACAGGATCCTCCATACAGCCCCTGCATTCTCATGCATTTGGACCAGTGAAGGATGATTTGAGAGGATGGAGATTTGGGAGTGATTACAAGGTCAAAACAGCGGTGCATTCCAACCAAAAAATGTTTTTCTGATGGGATAAAGAAGTTGGTTTGAGAACGGTGTGAGAAGCGTATTGAAAAAGAGAGTGATTATGACATACAGTATGACAGAAAAATGACAATTGAATTATATACTCAACAATTCCATTTGCTGTTACGTTTTGAAGCATCCTTGGAGTGAAAAAAACACGTAAACTTGTTCACATGTAGCAAGTTACATGTAAAATTGTTGTGGTATACTAAGTGGAATAAAACACTTTGGGAAATACTGTTACAGGAGCGTAATCATCTTCAAGGACATTAGAGCACGTCATCATTGATTATTTCCCAGCATGCACCATTCCATTATGTTCTTATTCCTCATGTTTCCTAGACCTTTAGTTTTGACTTTAAGCTTGGTTTTATTTTCTTGCAGTCCTTCTAGCAGGTTCCTAGTGGACAGAGGAAGTGAAATGACCCATAGCAGCTTAATGTCTCAGACTCTTTCATCACTTCATGATTGCCGGAGGTGTTTCAAAATCTCGGGATGCATGCTCAGACGAAAAAGATCTAACATAGGAGGTAAAATCGCAGAAAATCAGTCTGTTGGAAAGAAGTCAGGGGTTTTTTTTTTCTTTTTTTTTTTTTTGGGTGTGTGTGTGTGTGTGTGTTGGAACTTTCTCGAGATTGGACAAAGAGAGATTAACACTGACATTGCTGATCTGATACCAGGAGTAAAACTAATTCACACGGGCTGCCCTCGAGTGCCACATCCCTGCAGAGATTTGTCTCTTCCTTTTTCTAACACTCCAGATTCAGCCCATGAAAGCGTTGGTAATGAGCCGTGCCTTGGATAAGGTTTTACACAGATATGCCGTATTCTTGCAGGAATGAGGTCTGACTTGATCCAACAAAAATCCAGAATAATTTGCCCTAAGACCAGTGACGACAGGGACGGGAAGGCTTCAAGCACTGCCTCCATGTAGCTTCCCGCACAGTTATTATTCTACCTAGGACAAAAAGTGTGAGAATCAATAACAGAGGCTCATTGGGGCAGGAATTATGCATGGGAGTGGAGAAGAAGCAAACAGAACAGTGAATACAATACAATACAATAAAAAAAATGTTTTGTAATTATAATAATTGGAATCGAATCAGATTAAGAGCAGACGGTGTGTCTGGTAGAACCGTTTTGATTGTAAGGACTTGTGAAAACTGGGAGAGGCAGAAGTGGATTATGGAGGAGATAATGCCCGTACATTAGAAATGCATGCGCACCACAGTGACCTTGACTGACTATGCAAAGGCTATGCAAAATACAGAAAAAAAAATGTGTCTCCTCTTTTCAAATGCCCCATATTTTTAAAGCTAGTTTTTTTGGCTAGTTTGGTGAAGTCAAACACAGTACTTCAAAAATTGCTCAATACTAAACGCTAGATTGTTCAATTCCAACTGCCTATTACGGGTTACGCTAAAAATTCAGCTATACTTTGTTCAAGACCATAGCACAACCTCCCGAGCAAATTTTATCGTAGACTACGTAATTATAAAAAAAATCGCTGGTTATGAGCCACTGCTGCTCGAGACGCTCAAGACGTCAAGAACAAATAATCGGATGTGGATACCAGCAACGAAACTTTAGACTGGTGTTCTTTTATCTTTGAAAGAAAGTTGGGGCTCGTTTATTCCAGCTGTCCCAATATAAATGTTTAATGTTTTGAAAGTGCAGAAGATTCCAACTGATGCTGAAAAACACAAGCCTTTGCATCTTCTCCACTGAGGTGAATCCACCAGATGTTACAGATGACTGTAGAGCACGAGCAAATACCACATCAATATTCTTCAAAGCCAAGCGTGGGCCGTCAATACAACTCGCGTTGTAAATATTGATCATATAAACATCCAGAGCGCACACACACACACACACACACACACACAAACACACAAACACATCTACACTATATAATTCCAAGTGAAGCCTATAATATCATTATTTTGTTCGGGGCTCTGGGGAACAGAAGAGCCTGGGGGATCATTAGAGGCGGCTCGGGTGAGGCTTCTCTCTGTCACTCTCCTGCTGGCAGCCTGACACGGAGCAGCGGCACCTGAGTGATCGTTCCTGCCGTGTGAGACAGTAATAATGGTTATTATGGCTCTAATACCATCCGCTTTGTCTTGCGCGTAGCCGCTTCGACTTGATCCGGAAACAGAACACAGCAGGATAAGAGAGAGTCAGGGTCTACGAGGCTTTTCCAGATTTTTCAATTCATTACACGTTAAAAGGGTTCTGTTCTCTAAAGCCACGACATATGACATGTCTTAAAACTACATATATGGACTTTTGCAAATTTCATAAATTGCCGGGACAAAAATAAAGCAAAGTAGTTGAACAGCATCTTTGCGGGTCGAACATTCCGTGAACGTCTTTAGCGCTACGGTTCGTCTCTGGTTTTGAATAAATGCAAGACTGTGTTCGATAAATATCTGCTCGGTGTCTAAGGCAGCACGGAGAACTTATCCACCTCGCAGCTCTCATCCTTTCAATCCTGAGCTCAGATGACTGTTTGGCCCGTTCTCCATGTGTCTACGTGGGTTTGCTCTGGGTTCTTCAGACTCCTTCTGTCCAAAAAAAATAAAAATATGCCAATGGTGAATTGGGTATAATAATTGCCCCGGGGTAAAACTGTGTGTGTGTGTGTGTGTGTGTGTGTGTGTGTGTGTGTGTGGTAACCTGCGACGGACTGGTGTCCCATCCAGAATATTTTCCCAGCTAATGACCAGTGTTTCCAGGATAAGCTGTGAATATACATAATTATAGTTGCTCGGGAGTTTCTCCAATAACAGGATTTGGTCAAAAATACCTCCAACATTTTAAATCAATATCAGCTAGCTATGACCTATATTTGCATAATAGTGACAGGCATCTCAGAGATGTGATTTAATGTCAAATCTGCGGTGTGTGTGTGTGTGTGTGTGTGTGTGTGTGTGTGTGTGTGTGTGTGTGTGTGTAAGAGAGAGGGAGTTGAACTCCCCTGGCGCTACAAAAGATTAAAAACAAAAAACCCCGTAATAGGCATGTAAGGAAGCACGTTCCCTGCAGGATCCTGATACGTTTAACTTTGAGCTTAACTTTGTCGCAGGCGTTGACACTAAATCAGATTTGATCGGAAAGGCACATCTGGCCAGAGAAGACGAGCTTCTAATCCTATAAAACTACATATCATTCTTCAGGAGATCTTCAACGCCCTTCACAAGGTGCTGTGTGATGTGAGGGTGCTGAGGGTGCTGAGGGTGCTGGAGCATCCCCTACATTCAGGATAGTGCAACTGCAGCTGGCAAACAGGCGAAAAATCATTGATGGTCATTTGAGCGTGACAGCTTCACTAAGCTAATCTTAGCAGCTTTGACAGAGACACCTTTAGGGTTTTTTTAAAAAAAAAATTTTTTTTTATAAGAACCCTGTCATACCGAAATGACCATGCAACACATAATTAACACCGTGCAAGGTGATTTCTCTTTTCTTTTTTTTCCAATCATCCTCCTAATCAAGAACTGAACGTAACAGTGTTTAGTAGCTTCCCGGCTTGCATAAGTATTCAGCCCCTGTGCACATTTTCACACATTTTGAAGTGTCATGAGATGGACTTCTGTGGGATTCTGTGTACTAAATCTACACAAAAGAATACATATATATATATATATATTTTTTTTTATGTATTAAAAAAATAAATAAAAATAATATAAAATAGAACGCATTTTCATGTTAGCGGTACTTAAGGGTTTAATTTATGAATATTCAAAATATGGGAAAAAAATGCAAGAAAAAAACGCACTTTATTATCTCTGTTAGATTTGTTTTGCCGTCCAATCTTAATGGACTAAACATGTATGATATTAAAATAAAGAATGCAATTTTTTTTGGTTATAATAATAATAATAATAATAATAATAATAATAATAATATTGTACCTCAAATAAACAACATACTAAAAGGATATACTATACTATAAAACATTGAACAATACTTAAAAACCCTAACAATTTATTATTATTATTAGTATTATTATTATTATTATTATTATTGGATGTATTTGTCCCCCATGTCGGGATTGTTGGTAGGGGCACGTGGGTCGGTTGCCATGGCAGCCAGCGCGCGGGGCTTCATTGTGAATAGGGGCGGGGCTTCTGGCGCTGTTACTGACCATCGCACATCGCCCATCTTTAAATCGGTCCCGTTAACCGGAGATCCGCGTCCCGTCCCGGACTGATAGAACGCGTTATAACGGATTAACTCTCGGGTAAGTGACGCTTTGGCTTCTGATGTAAACTCGGATGACTTCAAAGGCTTTTGTTTTTTCTTTTATCCGTGAGTTCGGTCTGCTCACTTTTGTTACAAAGTTTAATGTGTTACAATGTAGCGAGCTGAAGCTAACGCTAACCCTGACGGATACATTAGATCAAAGAACCAGGCTTCTTCCTCTGCTTCTCTTCTTCCTCTTCTTCTCTTCTCTTCTTTAGCATCACTTCAGTCAGTGTTTTACTGCTTTTTATTCCCGGTCCGTATACCTGCATGTTCACACACACACACACACACACACACACACACCTTGTTGTTGTTGTTGTTGTTGTTGAATGTGGGACTTGAAGAGCTCGTGACCTGTTGCTGAAAAGCGGATTGAAGTTAAAGCCTTCAGCTTAATCAAGCTAACAAGAGAAGGAAGTGGTTTCTGTTTGAGTTTCCGAATAGAAGGACATATGTACAGTAACCACTAATATGAAAACAATAAACACACAGACTCGATATGAACCGTATAAATAGAATTACTATAGAAAATAAGAGCATCCAGCATTAGTATTAATAACATAGTAGAGTAACTTACTGTAGTATTTAACTAACTCATAGTAACCAGAGACTCCACTGCAAATTACTCTAACAAGTGTAGTATCGAATGTAGTACTTAAGTAGAATTTTATATATATATACTTACAACTGTATAACTGTATAATAATTTACACAGTAAACCCTCGTTAAGGGAATTTCCGCGAAGTAGTATTTCCGCGTAGTTAGAGAATAGAAAACCTATTTACGACCTTCTAAATATGCTTTTTAACATCATTAGAGCCCTCTAGACATGAAATAACACCCAATTTTTTGGGAAAAAAAAAAAGTTAATAAAAAATAAAAACTTAAAATAACTGACTCAGGACAACCGAGCGCAAGCCGCATTTTCACTGTCTCGATCAACTTTTTAATGAATATACTGTATTTGAAAAAAAACGCG
>JAOVYU010000039.1:4949449-4961047 GCA_025674565.1 Synodontis membranacea | reverse complement strand
TATACTGTATTTGAAAAAAACGCGATAGAGTGAAGCCACGAAATTCGAACCGCGAAGTGGCGAGGGTCGACTGTACTATATAACTAACTTATAGTAACCAAACACTCCACTGCAAATTACTCTAACAAGTATAGTATCAAATAAAGTACTTAATAGCAGTAAAGTTGTAATAATAGAATAATTTATACTATATTACTAACCCATAGAAACCAAACACTCCACTGTAAGTTTGATTATAATATGTTAGTTATATAGTGTAGAAAGTTACTCTAATACTGTATGAAATGTACTACAGTAGTTCATAGCACTATAGTAGTATGATGTACCAACTGCAGTAGAGTAAATTATAGTGTATAACTAACCTAAAGTAACTAAACACTCCACTGTAAGTCTGATCGCTACGAGTCACGTAGTATAGTGTGTAACAGTAGTATTAAAATTCTGCAATATTACTTCGCTATAGAATAATGGTATAATAGTATTTAGTACTACAGCTGAAATATGGTATGTACTTTATTGATTTATTTACTTATTTATTTATTAATTTTTTGCTTCATCTAGTATAGTAGTATAGCATGGAATGTAGCCTAACTGTATTATAGTAACCAAAGTCCATCCTTCCTCCATTGAAGTCTGATTGCTACTAGTCAGTTATATAGAATAGTAAGTTACTTAGGTTATGGAACTGACTATCGCAAGGTAGCACTAATATAGTATACTTACTATGGTATAGAAGCGTAGTGTACTAAATAAGTAACGTATATTAAGCAAACACTTCCAGCATCCCTGCTTACAATAAGCTAGTTGTATAGTACGCCACTATAGTATAGCGTACTCTGCTTGCACACACTACTACAGTAGTATCAAAGTATACTTAATGTATAGTAGATCAGTATACTATCCTATATAACTATACAACTGATATAGTAATGTAGCGTAGCAAGTGACTTTACTCCAACAAGCATACTATACAACCTACTATAGTAGTAGGTAGCACTATAGAAGAATAAGTTAGTTATGGAGTGAGTATGCAGTAACATTTCCTAATATAGTAGAATTGAATCCTATATATCAGAATTGAACAGTACTTTCTATAATACATGCTTATGTGCTTTAGCCACATTGTAGTAACCAAAAAAATAATAATAATACACATAACACTTCACTGAACGTCAGATTACCGTTAGTTATTATATAATATAGTAGACTAGTAATAAGTAGTAATTAGTAGTAATATTGTAAGCATGCTATATATTTTACAACGCTAGTATAAGGCAGTGTAGTAGTAATATAGTCTCTTACTACCTAACGTATAGTAATCAAATCCTCGGCCTCTCTAGTGGCTCACTATAGTTCAGTTATATAATAGAGTAAGTTTCTATACTATAGTAAGTATTCTTATAACATGTTGAGGTAGCAGAGTACTATATCAATGATATACTAGGCCATACTTACAATAATATAGTAATCAAACAGTCCAATGCAAGTCTAATGCACTTCAAGCTTGTATAGTATGCGTACTAGATAACTTGCTATACTATGCTATACCAGTAGGAGCCTGTTATTTATTTGCTATACTATATATAATGTATAGCGATCAAACACATCATGGCATGCCTGCTTACTGTAGGTTAATTAAATATCTATATTACGCTTTGTACATATTATCGTAGTACTCTGAATTATCAGACATTTTGAGGTAGTACTGTATAATGCTATAATGGTAATGTAGTATACTCCACTCCAAGTCTGACGCACTGCAGGTTTATGTAATGCGTAAACTGTCTTACTTCCTTTAGCTGTATTACTGTGTAATAAGATCTACTCACTATGCAAAGATTACTTTGATCGACGGCCAGATGTTGTACTTTTGTTCTGAAGCCATTTCGATTGTCGCACGTTATCATGAACCTTAAACGTCAACATTGCTATAGTAAGACATGTCTGATGTCCAAGTGCTGCCGTGATTAAATAGTATTTGAAGCTCGTGAAGACTGAATATCTCAGGTATTGTGGCATAATTTGTCCTTAAATAAAAGCAGCCCGTAGCCAAATCCATTCTGTTCATATTTAAGATGTAAACTGCACTCGCAAAAACGTTAATGTGGGAATTCCAAACTCAAAAAAAGCCTTTCTCGCGCTACACTCGAGTTCATGCTGTACTGTACCTGGCAAATCTATCATTGCAGTTTGAAGGCGGACAAAAGAAGACAGTGTTACATAAATATAAGCTTTAGTCCGATACAAAGGCATCAACCCTACAATAAAAAGGCTCCTTAGGAGAGTGTGGATTATCAGCTCTGACTTCTACAGTCCCGGTGTGTCTCCTAGGAGCTGATATGATAACAGACATTATCAGGCCCCGGGATAAGTGAGATTCCTCAACAGGAGTGTTAAACTGCACATTTGGAGGGCAGCAGCAGCAGTTCCCTGCATGGTTTAGTATTATGGTTCGCTTTTATGCCGTCAAATGTCAACCTTCGCCTGGAAAAATAGAGCTGTGACCACGGTGGGGTGCCGGGGCGGTGGGGGGGATCTGTAAAATTGCCCACTTTGCTCCCAGTGTTATTTGAAAAAGTGTCATATGAATGTGTTGTATTTCTGTGATATATATATACAGAAATGTGTGCATTACTTTTAAACAGCAGCCTGCATTTTGTGTAAATGTCACATAACCAGATATACAAACTGTCTTACTGTCACTAAAGTTTTGCCTGTAGTGGTATTTGTAGGTATGACAGATGTTGTGTAATGACTATAACATACCGGGATGCTAAAAGTCCTAAAGTAATGGCTTTCCTTTGTGAACTCGACTCTTTTTTTCTTTTTCTTTTTTTTTTCCAGGTGTCTTTTTAAGTGAGAAAGTGTGAAGAAATGATCGAAACGATCGGTATGTATTGCTATTGCATTTCCAGCACACAGCACTTGCTAAACCTGGTCTGCCGACGAGGATCTCAATCTAGACGTTTAATAATTACACGAAGAGAACCATGGCACGTTTATATACCGATTCCCTTCGTTTGAGAGGAAGGACACTGTCACTATCGTGCTCATAATTGCTTTCAGGTTAACTTATAAGTCACCTACAAGCAGGAATTGCGTCAGTTCAGCCCGAGAAGATTTTGCGATGATTAACTTCGTCAGCCTGTTTCTTAGTGGTTCATAATCCTGTCTGTTACACTATAGGAAGAATTTCTTTCAGCTACTGTATTTGATCATTTCTTCCCGGAAGTTCTGGGAGTCTCCCGCGTATTGATAGCGGCTCCCGGATTATTGCCCGCGAATGGAATTAAACATATCCCGTAAACTAGAGCTAGTGCCTCAGAAGCCCCTAAAATAAAATAAAATAAAATATTTCCCCTCCAGTCTTGAACACCATCAGTTCAATCTAAAGTGTAGAAATCTAACAAAAACACATCACCGGCCCGTTTTGCTTTGTCATCCCAGTCCCACCGATAGTCCATGTGAACGGCGTTAGCATCCAATCCGTCAACAGCCAAATCCAAAATAAATACCCCAGCTGCTGTACAGTATATATGCCCAATTTTATGCCAGCTTTGAGAGCTCTTTCAAAGCAAGCAACATGTTCCCAACTTAGTTGTGTGAGTTTGTACTCAGAACAGCAGCACACAAGGATTTCAGTGTTGTTCTAAACCTACTCTTATTTACTGTGACCGTAGCAAGAGCTGTGAGTTGTTATTGGATTTCCTGTCAGTGCTTTGTGAAGAGGCACAGAGAGGGCTGTTAAACAGCTCTGACGCTCCTTGGCACACACACACACACACACACACACACACACACACACACACATTATTCAAGTACACTGTTTGGGTTTAGTCACGCTTTCTGCGCACAAAAATGGCCGTCACTGATCCAGACTCTCCTGCATTGCTGCGCTGACGTGCACCTGGATATCAGAGTCAAGATTCAGGGGCACACACACACACACACACACACACACACACACACACACACACACACACACACACACACATATAACTCAAAGATCCTTTGTTTTTCATTTTCCTGTCTCAAGCTCAGAGATGCATGTGTGTGTGTGTGTGTTACAGCCAGAGTCATATTCGACAGTGGTACGGCTAAGCTAAGCCAAATCTATGAACTGTATCATTGGCCCTGTTCTCCTGCTCTCTCTCTCTCTCTCTCTCTCTCTCTCTCTTTCAATCATTCACTTCATTTTCAGCTCACCTGGTGGGATCTACTGGGGATAGGTAGTGTTACCCAGGAGGCATTCTGTGCTCAGATTCTATTACTCAGTCCCGACACGAAGCCTCCTGCAGCTGCAGAACATGACACACACACACACACACACACACACACACACACACACACACCTGCAGTGTGAAAGGTTTGAGCAAGCTCTAGTATTCAGGAGACTTCAAATACTTGTCACCTTCAATCAGTCGGTGCAAAGACAGACAAAATACAACGCTGTTCTGTTATCTTTTTCAACAATTGATTTCAGCAACAGCGTGAATGTGATTTAAATGTCTCCAAAAAAAAAAAAAAAATAGTTCGGAGTACTTATAAACAGCCCCCAGAGGAACAAGGAATGAATATATATTTCCTGTAGCCCGCATTGATGAGTTTCATTTTTGCTGATAAGAAAAATTACGGGTGGTTATGAGTATCAGTTTCGTTGCTGGTTTCATGAGAACCATATCACTGAAATTTGACAGCCAATTTCACAGCCTTTACACGTCTGGGTATAAATGAAGCGTACGTGTGTGCGTGTCCTTGTGTGTGTGTGTGTGTGTGTGTGTGTGTGTGCTTGATGCATGACAGACACGCAGCGCTGTCTGCAGGCAGTGGAACGACTGCAGGCTCGTCTGAAGGAGAGAGGAGGTGACCTGGCCTCTGACGAGAAACTGAACCTGCTCAAATCCGTCCTGCAAAGCCCTCTCTTCCACCAGATCCTCGCCCTCCAGAAATCAGTCCAGCATGTTAAGGAACAGGTACGCAAAGCCACGTCACCCTCAATCCTGTTCAGCTTATACGATACGTGTATAGCAAAAAGCAATAGTGAAAAGTCTTACCAGGAACGGAATGCTTCAGATTGCTTTAGGGTTTAGGTCCAACCTTTCTGATTGATCTGCTGAGGAAATGGTCTCATTTATCTACACATCCAGGAATGTTTTCCTGAACCCCAGTGCACTGTTTTAATAGAATCATCTTGAGACCCCTATTTTATCTGTGCATACAGTCGGAGTGAGATGGAGGGGATTTTTATTCTTAATTCGTTTTTCAGCTGTTTTTCATGCAACGGTTGACCACACAGCTGCACCGACACGTTTTTTTTTTATTATCCCGAATGACAATTTTGCACATTCTTATCTAATATCTAAGATATCAAAGGTGGACAAACCAGTCTCTGTATACACAACCGACCAGCCTGTAAACCTGCTCATTTACGCAAATATCCAATGAACCATTCATGTGACAACAGTGCAAGACATAAAATCAGTTAAGGTTCATATCAAACTATCAAATGGGGGAAAAAAACGAGTTCTCAGTGACATTGAACGTGATGTGCTTTCGGTGCCAGACAGGGAACTGATGATCCACTTGTGTTTTCACACAAAACAGTCTCTAGAGTTTACCCTGGATGGTACGAAAAACGAAATTTCATTCAGTGAGCAGCAGCAGTTCAGCAGGTTAAAATGCGGTGTTGATAAAAGATGTCAGAGAAGAATGGACAGCGTGGTTTGAGCTGCCAGTCTGCCACCAGAGCTGCCACGACTCATTATTACCATGGTGAGCAGAAAAGCATCTCCAGAACAAACAGCACAGAGGCAGGTGGGCTACAACCACGTTACAGGATAGTGAGGCTACAGGCTTACCTTTTCAAGATTGAAAAAAAAAAAAGAAGAAAAAAAACAGCACTGCCTGGCAACTTGCGTTTTTTATATTTCTGACTCTTGAGAAAATATTCAAATGCAATCAATGGATTTTTGCACTTTTATGTTTAAAGAAACAGTTCACGTTCCAGATTACAGCTACATTGCCATTCCAAGTGTTCTTCAGCACGAGTCATAAAATGCACGTATTGTTTTGCTGAGTTTGGAGTGAGTCATGTCGTATTCACACATTTCCCGAATGTACGGCCTCGAGATGCACTGTCGTGTGTTCAGGGAGGTATGTCAGTAAAAACCTCAGATTAACTTTAACTTTAGTTACTCATATATATATTCACTATGAACACATTTCCAAGAAGCTTCCGAGAAAGAATTGTCAGTTTCAATTCATTTATTTTGCGCTTTAAGCAAAAGACATTGCCACAAAGCTGCTTTACAAGAAATCCGTGATAAGAAAAGGTCCGTAGGGACATTCGGAGGAAACCTTCGAGCAAAGCTGAGACTCAAAAAAAGGAAACCTATCATTATCTACTCGACATGAGATAGCGGGATTATAGCGGGAAGACTACGAGCACAGGGTACACGTGAGATTAAACAGAAGAAATATCTGAGATACAACGGATACAAACTCATTGCCCGAACAAATGTGTAATTATATTTAATCCCCTTTGTGTATAAAAAGGACGGTAATACCAAAACAGAGCATGCTGGAGAAGCGAGCCATTGAGAACTGCATGTATTTTTTTGTGTATAATACATGAGTGTTTGAGGCTTCTGAAGTTCTCAGAAGCTGCCTCGAAGTTCTGAGTTCACCCTGTAAGTGAAACTATGTTAGGTATGCTGGGGGAGGCTTGCATTGCTGAAGATTAGAGATTATCGGTCCTCTGACTCTCTCTCTCTCTCTCTCTCTCTCTCTCTCCCTCTCCATCTCTCCCTGACTCATTTGTTTCTTTTCTGTTCCTCCCATTTTCTTCTTTTTTATGAGTTGTCATTTATAATTTTAGCACCGAGGACAGAAGGAAGCACAAAAGCAGCGTTATTCAACCATGATTCGCCCATCATTCTTATAAATGTTAAATGGAGCCTTGAACACTGAAAAGAGTGAACATTATTCCAAAGAAATCCTTCATATTCTATGCAATTTTTACGTGCCTCAGCACCAGAGTCATTTCAAAGCATTTGACAATACCTTAATCAGGACCTCTTTTTGTCTCGAGCTTTATGAAAACCACACGGCGGTGACTTTGTCTTTGTCCCCATGGTGACCAGAGCACAGTGAGAGGTCAGAAAAGAGGACAGAAACAATTTGTGAAGAACCAAAAACGAAAACGAAAGCAAAACTGAATATTGAGCACATGCCCACTTGATTCTGAGATGGAGTGCACTTGATCAGGATTTTTAATGCTCTGTACAAAATGTGACACTGAAGTACATTTAATGTACATTAACACTCGTAGCGGAAATTGTATAGGGCAAAGGGATATATAAAGTGCAATAAGTGATATTATTATTATTAATATTATTATTATTATTATTAAAGCCTAATATGAATGTAAGCTGTGAGGCTAGCAATTCTCTGCGTGAAAGCTCTAGTCCGTATTTAGATACGTTCACAGAGTTTGAGCAACTTTTCTGAGTCAGTAGTTTGCCGTTGTGGTGCGGATTTGTATCATACAGAACAATTTACGGCATCGAAATGAGAAACATTTTGATCAGGCCACAGTTACGTGATGCATGTTGGACAGTTGAACAGAAAGTGCTTACGAGATACGCACATATGTTTTCTGAAACATTCTCCGTCTTGATAATCGCTGCAAAATTTTTCTGCACTGTATCAAGACCTGGGCAAGCTGGTAAATACGAAAGTTAATTATGCAGTCCTAATGTTTAATGACGAGCATGTGTGGCCATATGGAGGAATGATCCTGTAATCATAAAAACAAATGGGCTTTTTCTCATAACAGCATGACTATTTATATTCCTGGACGATGAATAAATAAAAAGGCAATTAAAGCCTCTCACGGAGCAGGAGAATATTTCATTTTAACAAAACATCTCCCCTCCGTTTCTTCTCTCAATTTGTTTCTCTCTCTCTCTCTCTCTCTCTCTCTCTCTCTCTCTCTCTCTCTCTCTCTCTCTCACACACACACACACACACACACACACACACACACACACACACGCAACCACACACTCTTTCTTTCAGCCATTGTGTGCAAACTCAGATTATAATGGAGGATGTGTCGACTCAGCTCAGATTAATGGACGGACCTCGTCAGAGGAGCACGAGCGCATCATTCGCACTATAGCTCAGGTAACTCACACACACACTCACACACACACACACACACACACACACACACAGAATAAAGGATAACTAACAGCTGAGAATTTAAAATGTGACAATATTCAAACAACCCTTCTGGTTTTTAAAGTGTAAGGATTGATGAGATAAACGTGTGGCGACCTGGCAATGAAATTTTCGTTGATAATTTAGTTCTGAAAACTCTAGACTTCTCTGAACTGATATATCTCATCCAGAATACAGCATTTTAAAGTCTGAATACCCCTAAAGAGTGAAAAGGGAGAAAATTGAAAATTCATTGGACATGTCCATTTTGCTTTGGTGCACCAGGAAATCACACTTTGAGGTGTTAGATATAATTAGGAAGATTGACTAATTCTTTGAACAAGACTTTGACCAATCCTGCCAGAAATGATTTTGGCAATTTTTAATGGAATCTCACGGACTGCTACACATTCATATTATCTGGCACTTTTACATGACATACAAATGGATTAGAATATTGTCAAGCAGTTAAATATTGTCAAGCAGTTGGTGTTTGGATTTGAACTTCCAATCACTAGCTCAAAAACTTAACCACTTCTTATGACATTTAATTATTGAGGCATTTGTGTACATGTGTGTGTGTGTGTGTGCTTAAGCCTGTATTGTGCATGTGTACGTGTTTCTAAACAGGGTCGGTACGTGACTCAGGTTGACTTGGTGAAGCCGGTATCAGGAGGCCTGGGCTTCAGCGTGGTAGGACTGCGGAATGAGAACCGAGGGGAGCTTGGCATTTTCGTGCAGGAAATCCAGACAGGGAGCGTTGCACACTGGTAATGGCTGTCTCACAGGGAAATAAGGCTGTATATTACCTGCATGTCGTGACAAAAAACTTTTATACTGCCCTGCCAGTCTGAGATGAGATCTTTAAATTGCTGCACCCAGAACTGCTGACTTCTGAATTTTTTTTCCCCCTCAATATTCCTCTTTCTTGTGAAAAGACATTATGAGATCCGACCTCACAGCTTTCAATAGAGAGTCCAGAATTGTTCCTTAATATCTCTCTCCTTTGTGTAGCGGTGAAGGCAGGCTAAATGGTAATGAAAATAAATTATGGCGGTATATCTAGCCTGGGACGTGCATGTTTTTCTGCCCCTTGTGTCTGGCCACAGTGTTGGCGAACAGAAGGAGGTCAAGAATAAATTACTGCTCCGTAGAACCTGAGCAATAAATCGCTGGAATAAAAAAATCCAGCAATAAATTGCTTGACTGTACTGAGTTCAGTTTTATCCCAGGTTATTTCTCTCACTCGGG
Organism: Synodontis membranacea; assembly: GCA_025674565.1. Taxonomy (NCBI): domain Eukaryota; kingdom Metazoa; phylum Chordata; class Actinopteri; order Siluriformes; family Mochokidae; genus Synodontis; species Synodontis membranacea. Next base: position 4,951,573 of record JAOVYU010000039.1, on the reverse strand, counting down.
TATAAAGTGATGACCCACTGAAAGAGCAAGGTCAGCTCTTGGTAGTAAGATTAGGTCTTATTAGGCATTTGTGTCAGGACCAGGATAACCGAACATGTACTCTCACACTGCATATAATATTTGCGTGCTTTGTTGATCAGCGATGGGAAGCTGAAGGAAGGAGATCAGATCCTGGCGATAAATGGACAGCCTCTGGACCAGAACATCAGTCATCAGCAGGCAATTGTGCTGCTGCAAAGAGCATCTGAGCGTGTTCAGATTACAGTTGCCAGAGGGGCAATTCCTCAGCTTTCCAGCCCAGTGGTGTCTAGAACACCCAGTGCTGCGAGCACACTGTCTGCACATTCAAGTGGGGTGAGATAGCATGCACACGTATGCACACACACACACACACACACACATACACAATGAATTTATACCCAGACATGTAGTGGCTATTTTTTATGCAATGATTCATCTACATGGTTTTATAAATGAACATAAATGTACAATCATCTATCCAGTCACTCACAACTGTATACTGACTGATTTATTCATTTACGCATTCAATTTAATATAAATTAGATTATTTAATTTCCATCCATCCATCCATCCATCCATTTATTCATCTGTTCATCCAACTACCAAATGTCTAATCCTCTATTCATCCACCCATTTTTCCATTAAGCCAATTAATTAATTAATTCACTCATTAATCCTTTCACCTACCCATTCATCCGTTTATTCATCCATCCATCCATCCATCCAACCAGCTAATTAATTCATACACGTAATCTATCAATCGACTCGTTTTTCCCATTAAACTTAAAACTTACATAAAACTTATTCTTGAAGCCGTCTCAAATACTCATATATCTTTTTTTTTTTCTATAGTCAATATATATATATATATATATTTATAATTTCACCTGCTTTTATTTGTGTATTGTTCTTATCCTGTGCAGACTCACTGGACGCTGGTGGAGACAATAGAGCTGGTCAATGATGGCACAGGTCTGGGTTTTGGCATCGTTGGGGGTAAAACTACCGGCGTCATTGTCAAGACCATTCTACCTGGTGGCATCGCTGATAGGGTAAAGTCGAGCGTACCGGACTAGGACTGTTAATGCTGCCTGTCATAACTGATACGGTCTTCAATACGTGTTACGTCTTTAATGGTCACATCTCTCTTTCTCTCTCGTCCCTTTCATTCACTCTGTCCTCCAGGACGGTCGCTTGCGCAGTGGTGATCACATCCTGCGTATCGGGGACACTGACCTGTATGGCTTGGGCAGCGAGCAGGTTGCTCAGGTGCTGCGGCAGTGTGGGAACAGAGTCAAACTTCTTATCACCAGGGCAACCGTGGATGATGCCTCCACTGCGCCTGTAGCCCTGCCAACAGTTACTGAGCAACAGGTGAACCTGAACATGGCATAACACAAACACTATACATGAGTAGTACTTCACTGTCTATACGATATTAATATTTACAGAGTCCTCCAGAATTATGACAAGAATTTGCATGAATTAATGTTTAAAAGAAACATTATACACAATATTGTGACCGTGATTCATTATGAAAGTGATTAATTGTCATTATTGACACACCACAGCACACAGTGCACATCAACGAAATTTGATGTCCTCTGCATTTAACCCATATGGGAATCGTGACACACAGCAGGGGGCAGTTATTTTCAGCGCCTGGGGGCAGTGCGCGGGGGCGGCACCTTGCTCAGGGTACCTCAGTGGTACCTTGCTGGTCGTGGGATTCGAACCTGCAATCTTCAGATTATAAGGGCATTTCTCTAACCACTAGACCACCATCATTTAAAAATCTTCTTATTATTCTTATTTTTATGAATTCTATCTGACCGTTTCTTCCCCTGCAGTTTTCAAGACAGAGATCCCAATCTAACTTTAAACTCTGCTGTATGATCAGAAATTTAGTGCTTGTATACAGCTTTTGGATACACGCACCCATTCCCCCTTATCTGTTCTTTTTTTCCCGATATAAAATAAATACGGCTCACTGAGACTCACCAAACTTAATGTGATTCCTCAGGCGAACTCCCCTGACACACATTCAGGTCTTATTAGTCTTATTAGCGTTAGAGGTTATGACACTCTCGTCTTTTTCTTTCG
>JAOVYU010000039.1:4882658-4895691 GCA_025674565.1 Synodontis membranacea | reverse complement strand
GTGCAGAAAAAAAAAAATGTATCAGTCATACCAAGACTTGCACACACACACACACACACACACACACACACACACACTGACTTCATGTTAAAACTTGACTTTTATTTATTTATATAGCCGAGGGATGTTTTTGTATTTCTGTTTCTTGTATTGCAGCACGTCTGCCACGAAACCCTAAAAAAAAAAAAAAAAAAACCCCACATAGGTGATGTCGAACCGTGGACCACCTGTGTCTCAAAATAAAACAACAACAACAAAAAAAGCCCCTGCAGCCGTCAGTCTACACCCTGGACCGGTTCAGTCTCGGACAGTTTTCATTCCTGCGCTGGAAGCAGCTGTGTTGTGTTCTTCCATCACACCTGTCTTCTTCGGGGTGAAGAAAACGGACAGACAGGACTGTACCGAGAAGAACTGCGGTGTAGAGTTTCAGTGCTGGGACGGGAGTGTCAAGAGAGACTTATTCTGCCGTGCATTGATTGTCCTGATCTCGTTATAGAGCATCTGGAGACTCTCAGTTCCTCCACAGGGCAGGGTGTGTTCTCCTTGTCCTGCTTCCTGACTTGTGTGAATATCTGTGCACACATGAGTGATTGGTTCTGCTTCGAAACCTCAAGTCAAATCTGATTAAGCCGTTCGTGTAGGTGGTTATTTAAAGTGGCAGTGAAAAAAGTGGTGATGTAGTTAATTAAAGGGGATGCAAACTTTTGCACATTTGTGGATTCCCTCCCCGTATGTTTAGCGGAGTGCCTCCGTGTCTCACCAGCAGCAGGGATCAAACCTAAGCCCGATTCTATTCTTATCTCATCCTCCCAGTGTTACACGACCTTACAGTTACACACATCCTCATCCTTTCTTTAAGCCTCATCTCTTCTCAAATCTTTGTTTTCTATGTCTCATACTGAGGACTCAAGGGAAGAGGAAAACCTTTCTTTAACAGAGTTTGACCCTTGACCTTAGACCAGGAGTCTTCATAATGATTTATTGAGGCTGTATTGGGACCTTTTCAAAGTTTTAGTTTTCTCCCGCTTAGACTGTACAAACTGTTATGAAGCCACTCAGAGTGTGTTGAGAGTTCGTTCATTTTCTTCATCATTTTCTGTAATGAGTAGTATTGAGATGTTTCAGAGGCTGTTTAAAATTGTGCTAGACATCTCCAGTGTATAATTATTCACTTCCTTGGAACCTCTGCATACTTTGTAGTGTTACAAACTGGAACTGAAATGGACTTAACAACTGGGATTTATACTGTAAGTCATCTGCTATATGGCCATAAGTATATGGACACCTGAGCGTCCTGTTCGAAAACCACGGTGGTTGGTCCATTGTCCATTTTTAACAGAGTCTGGTCTTTTTGGAAGGCTTGGAAGATTTCGGAATGTGGCTAGAGGGAATCGCCCATTAGTGAGATGAGGTGCTAATGTCAGGTGAGAAGGCCTGGCACTCCATCCATCCCAAAGGTGTTAAGTGGGGTTGAGGTTCTGTACAGACCACCACACCAGCCTCGGCAAACCATGGCTTTATGGACCTCGCTTTGTGCACAGGGACGTCGTGATCCTGGAAGACGAATGGCCTTGCCCGTGCCTTCCCCAAACTGTTGCCACTAAATGAGATGCATGTGGTTGTCTAGAATGTCTAGTCAAAACCATGAAAACTAGTCCAAGCCATTACTCCTGAATAAACCTAACTGTAGGCTCTCTTTTTTTTTTCCTGCCAAATCCCAAACGTGTTCAGTGCCAGATAGTAAAGTGTGATTCACTTTAGAGAACACGAGTCTAGAGGCAGTGTGTTTTACACCGCCCCAGCTGACACTTGTGGCCATGGAAATCCATATCATGAAGTTGTTGTGCTGACCTCACTTCCAGATTCAGTTGGGAACTTTAGTGGGTGTTGCGACACAGCACGGCCAGTTTTTGTGTGCTGTGTGAACTTGCATAGTCTAGCACTTTGTGGCTGAGCTGTTGTTGCTGATAAACACTTTCAGCAGCGCAGCTCTAGCTGGGCAGAAATTTGAGGAACTGACTTGGTGCAGAGGTGACATTATATGGTAAAGTCACCGCTCTACTGGCAGTGTTGGAACGCATGGCGGTACACTTGACTGTGCCAATCGTTGTGGCCAAGCACGATCATTAAAAAGGATGTCCACGTGTTTTTGGAGAGGGAGTATAAATTCACACAAGATACCTGCAACAAAACCCGGTCATTTCTGTTTGGTGGACGGCTTCCCGTCGTCAGAGTCTCAGTAGAGCCGTATGATACTGGATTTAATGTTGCCTTGAGGGCTGGGCAAAGTTTGGAATTATTATTATTATTATTTTTTTTTTTTTACAGCTAAACTCTGATGGATGTTACTTTTCCAGAACTATTTATCGGCGTCTTTAACAAACTTGTTAAACTAAAATTGCACGTTGGCTAATTCCACTCAGAGATACTGTATTATCACTTCTGATGAGCTCTGGGTTGCACTGGAACTAATTATCAGGCCACACTTAAGATCACATCTAGACCTCGTTTGTCGTTGTGAATGTAGAGCGATGCAGTGTCTTTCCCAGATCAAAAGTTCGACCTCATAAGCTGTAGTTCATTTAGTTGTATTTGTTAGACTGTGTTATTGGATTGTATCCCAGATTTGAGTGTTGTAATGACACCGGACCTTTCCATTCCACATCCCGGGACCAATAAAGTTCAAATTCTCTTCCAGAGCTGAGCACGAGCTTATATAAACTAACCAATCGGTCCATTGCTCAGCCATGGATGAAGAAACGGATGGGACGTTGTGTTCTCTCGGGCGAGATTATAAACAATTTTCATGCTTCTTTGCTTTCCTTATACTCCAGTGTGAGCCACACACACACACACAAAAAAACCCCCAAAATTATTCTCCAACACTTTATAGAGTCTCGTTTCACGGTTAATTTCATCGACTCACGAATGTTCAGCAAACTGATCTGGTCCAGGTGGGAGAATGAGGCAGAAACGGGGGGAAAGAAATCAATCGCAGAACCCTGTAATAGAGGGAGTCAAACACAGAGACAAACAGACAGTGTAGTCTGCTAACAAAGGAAAGTAATTACTGCAGGCTTCATGGCACAGATCGACTGTGGTTGTGGAACGTGTGATTTAGAGAGTCTTCCGAAGACTGGAGATGTAGTCAGATGAGTGTTCGTGCAGTCGGTTGGTTAGTTTCTGAGGGAGAATACAAGACTCAGACGTGCAGCAGGGTGACCGGGTTAAAGGAAAGTGGTGTGAGAGATTTTTACTTCGGTTCTGCTTAGACAGAGGTACAATGCCAACCAACGCACTGGGACTGATGACTGATCACCTTCATAGTGTGGGGAAATATTTCTCTCCTGGTAGGCGTGGTCTCTTCTAGGATGACTCCACCCCCATCTACGGGGCATGACGGCTCGGGGGATAGTTTTGATGAGGAAGAAAACGACGTCAAGCATACGCCATGGCCTTTAGACTCACCAGATATCAACCCAGATGAACACTAATAGAAGCTTTTGGAGTGAACATGGATCATCCTACTGTTCTAAGGCATCTGAAGGTGATGGGAAAGGTTTTGAAAGTTGGTAGGTGGTTCCACGTGAACTTTCAGAGAGAGAGATATCACTCAGCAGCTTCACACCTGCATTACAGGAGCATTACACCTTTATCAACAGCTGCTCCGTCCTGGAGAAACTGACAAACGTTAAAGAAACCTTAAGAACTATCTATGAATCATGATCATCACACAAGAAAATCATCTTCCTTCATGACAATGCAAGGCCATGTTGCAAAAACGACAAAAGACACAATTTTAAGCCTTGGCTGGGACGTTTACGACATCTAATCTACTCGCCGGACACAGCGCCATCGGATTTCCTCTTATTTAGGTCACTGCAACATACACTCTCTGGCCAACACTCCAAAAAAAGCTTGGACGTACAAAATCGCGTAAATGAATTTATTTCCTCAAAACTCGAATTCTTCTTTCGTGACGGTATTCATTCTTTGCCAGATAAATGGCAGAAAGTCATAGGATCTAACGGCGATTGCTCTGAATACTGACTCGACGTATAATTTTAGAAAACCACCATTCCAAAAAATTTATGCACCACCCTGATATCTTTGAACATACGGTAATAATCATCCCTAAAGAATATTCCAGACACTGGAGCTGTTCTGATGGCTCCTGCTGGTCAAATCCATTCTAAGACACTTTCTTTGTTTTCATTCCTTAATTTGTCACACTAGTAGCTTCTGCAATCTTGTAACAGTAAATGTCTTTCAAACTGGCATCGTACGTCGTAAAGCAGATCAGATTGATCCTACGTCATGGTACCTGAAAGTAGTACAAAGACAAACAGTGACTTAAACAGAGCCAGAGGCGTCGTAACAGAGAGACATTTTCCCCCTTTTGACTGAGGCAGATTTTATCTGAGCTTATCTGGATCCAAAACACACACGGAGCTCTGCAGGAAGCCTGTAACCTCGCTGCGCTGACCTGCACACGTCGCCTGCTGATGGAGTACAACACAGACAGGCCTTCTCCTTCAATATGGCCTTGTGTTTTTAGCTACTGTGGACGCTTGAGCTCTCTAGCTTGACATTATTGGCTTTGTGGTGCTTTAATTTTTATTCCAGCCGTCAACGAGAGTGGGAGGAGTGAGGGGAAAAAAAGAAAAATGCTCAAACGTGGAGGGGAACATTGAGACAACGCTAACAATCATCAGAACAACAACAATAACTGAAGTAGTTGCTGGTGGTGCTTTCTAAATGAACGCAGTCAAAGCGTGGGACTGGGCATTGGGTTTGGAGATTAGCAAACACAGCAATGTCGGAGAGCAGCGAAGGACAAAACAGCTGATGTTAGAGTGTTAGCAAAAAAGACAAAAGAGAGTGATGTTGCTCTTTCACTGGGTACAGCAAGCAGGTCCAAACTTTTGTCTAAAAGGTTTCAATTGAAATAACCATAAAGTTTGCACTGGCAGCAGACGGTTAAAGTTTTCCCGCACGATCGAAAAGGGTGGGCTGGGGTGCCGAAACTTTTGAGCACGCCGTGCTTTCTTTAACGTTTTATTTTTCATTTCGTTTCATTTTATATCAGCATATATTTAAAACATCACGTCTGTTCAGATGCCACGAGTTTCTTAACGTTTCTATTTTACCGTATTTTATTCATTGTTTTATTTTATTTTATTTTATTTTATTTTATTCGATCTTTTTACCAAGCACGCATGTTCTCTACGTTAAAAAAAAGAACAGACAAAATTGAATTGTCACGGAATCAATATCTTGTATCATTTCCTCAACAAATAGTCAATATAAAGTTTACAGAAGTTTATTGAGGGAAAAAAAATGGTACTTAATGGAATATCATTGTACACGTCATAAAAAATTCATCTCAGAATAACTTCCTGCGTTCCTGTGAGAGGTCAGGGTCTCCCTGATCAGCAGGGTGAGATGGTATACCACCCCGGCGCTAATCAGATCCCAGCTATGGATGAACCAAGAGTGAAGTATGAGCAGGACTCACTTCTCATTTACACAAAAAAAAAAAAACGAGGATGAGATTCCACCAGGGAAATTAAAGCATGGTGTAGTCAAGGAACGCAAGGTCGGTGTTCACATGACAGATTGCTGGCAATCTGTTAACCTGATGTCTTCTCAAAGCTGGTGTTGATTAGCTATCGCGTGCTTGTCACCATCTGAGAAAGGATGCTGATGATTCAGGGAAGTGATTATAGATAAGAGCGCTCCTCGGCGACTGGCTGAATCATCTCGGGAAGAATTCCAGGCTCGGATAACACGTGCGCGCAGCAGGATTCTGTTGAGTCGTACAAAAACCGGCAAGACGCCTGACGTTCCTCGTGTTCAAAGCGGCCTCTTAACCGAGCCTAGAGCCTTTAATACGTTACAACGAGGTACACGTGGACAGACATCAAGATGAACATGCAAATCTTTTTTCCAGGCTATGTTTAGGATTCCGTCCTTCCTTGTCGTCTGAATGGAGGCACGGTTTTATCTCTGGCACCATCGCGGCCAGAACACAGGAAGCCGGACTCGACCTGCGACCCGTGTTGAAGAGGCTAGTAAACAGGAAACGGTCGCTTCCATCCGTGCTGAGTACGCTGAATACGTTTCAGGATGATGGCCTGCTGGTTTTTGTTTTGTTTTGTTTTGTAGCTGGTGGGATGTTTTAGATGTGGAAATTGTTTTTTGTGTGTGTGCGTAATTCTTTACGATTCTCTGTCGAACATTTCAAAGTGTGCTGCTGTGATTTTTTAAAATTTTTTTCCAATAACAGAACATCCTGAACCGTTGTGATATCCTTGCTCAATATTTACCGTGTTTTATTCTTTCGAAAAAGATGACATCAAGAAAAAGCAAAATTGTGAGAATGTCATGATACAAAGTAGTTCTCGTGATAATTTACATCATACGAGCTCTAAGCAACAGCAAAAAAAAAAAAAAAAAAAAATCAGCTTGGCACGTTACTGAGAAAACCACAAAGCGTGTCGTTTTTTATGTGGTGGAAAACTCAACATAGCACCTGTGACACTGGAGAGTCCGTATGAAAACACGAGATAAATCTCCGAATTAAAACGTGTCGAAGTTTTTTATTTCGAATTGTGTTTTGTGTTCAATATTTTCACCCCCACTAGCGATGACTCTCTGTGTCTGAAATGCACGGTGCAAAAAAAAAACCAAAGACCTTTGCAAGGGAGCAAACAATTTGCATTACTGGTTTAATGATTGGCTGCTTCACAGGAAGTGAAAGTGTTCGAACATAACGGACGACGAAGCATCTCTGTCAGCATATCTTGCAATCTGCCACTCTCTCTCTCTCTCTCTCTCTCTCTCTCTCTCTCTCTCTCTCTCTCTCTTTCTGATAACATTTTTGCTTTGTGCAGATTGTTGGCTGTCCTCCAGCACTCTTTGTGTCTTTTTTTTTTACTGTACATCTTTCCTCTTTGTTTCCCTCCTGTTCAGAAGAAAAAGAATATTTCCTACAGTATGTGAAAAAGCGAAACATTATTTAGATTTCAACTTTGCTCTCTTTTCGAGTAAAATTAACAGTAGATAATAATCAGGATTAATGAAGCAAAGTTTCACGCTCGACATGGTCTCCTCCCTGTTCCCTTCACTCTCACTTTTTTCACACATACATACACAACATCCGGTATTTGTTATGCCCTAGAATTTGCAAGTAGCAGGACACAGAACAGGAAGCAAAAAAAAAAAAAAAAACAGAAAAGGAACGCCCAAGCTAGCAAGCGTTCTCTTCATATGTGGCAAATGACATGTTCATGTTTCTATCTGCTAGTCACACATTTTTTTTTTTTTTTTTTTTTTTTTTTTTTTTTGCTGCTGCGTGAAATCACCCGACGGAATGAATGCACATCCTCTCTGGTATGCATGCGCTAACGCATCTGTATGCAGTTGCATGCTGAGTCAACCTCCTTCTCCGGGGAATGGGTGTAATCTGGGAAAGCCAGCTCCTCTGCGTTCATGAGATATTGCAGAGAGAGAGAGAGAGAGAGAGAGAGAGAGAGAGAGCGAAAGGCGTAGGAAGCCCCCAAGCGCGTGTACACACAAACACGCACACACACACACACACACACACACTGTAAGACTGAAATAGCTCCCATCTAAAGCAGAAACGTTCAGCGTTCCAGATCAGTCTTAAACAGGAAGCTCTCTTATAGCGAGGGTTTTAATACATGCTGCTGCAGTAATCTGTGTGCAGAGAAACACACACACACACACACACACACACACACCGGGGCCTGAACGAATTCTGTCCGGCGTGTTCCTAAAGTATCCCTGAACGTGCAAATTTAAACCAATAAACGTTAATCCTAAATAGCTAGCCAGCTCACTGAGCATGACCAAAAGAACATTCACTCAGCAGGTAGAAAGAAAGTTTTCTTCTGCACGTCCAAAACTGAACCCCGAAGACCACAGGAAATCTTTACAAGCTTCAGAATACGCTTTTATGGCCTCATTTTAGGCACCCTCTCAGTGTCAATTTCGTACTTCTTATATTCCAGTTCAGTTAACTTTACAACTCTCAGCAAGTACGGTTACTTTATGTTCAAAAGAAGCACGATTTCGCACGCCGGTGCGCTGAAAGTGATCAACCTGTAGGTCATTCAGCTTCAGATGTTATTTAAAGCCTCGGTAGCATCTCCATCCCATTGCCACTGTAGGAGCGAAGCTGACAATTAGAGCTATGATTTCTCAACACTAGAACTTTTTAAATGAACTCGCTCTAAGTAAACTGTCGAGAAATACACTTTCGTTTCACTTAAGGCTGACAAAACTAAACACATTTCAATAGCACCGACTGGAATTGGAAATAAATTACAGTAAACCCTCGTTTATCGCGGTTAATCCGTTCCAGACTCTACCGCGATAAGTGAATTTCCACGAAGTAGTGTTTCCGCGTATTTAGAGCATAGAAAACCTCTTTACGACCTTCTAAATAACAACAGCAAGCAAGGCCGACCGAGGCCTTTCTGAGTAGAGCCGGCTAAGGTCATCTACTCTGAATTGCCCGTAGGTGTGAATGTGAGTGTGAATGGGTTGTTTATCTCTGTGATAACCTTGTGGTAGTTTGGCGACCCGCCCAGGGTGTACGCTGAGATTGGCTCCTGATAATAAGTAGATGGAAAAACTCATAAGCATTTTATATCTTGTTTACAGTTCTTAAAGTTGGCTTTTTGAAACTGTTTCCTTCATAACTTTGAACTAACCATTACTGAATTGTTAACATAGATATCCCGCTGCATGTTTACTACAACACAGGTAACTACTGTAAAAAGTCATTCATTCATTCATTCATTCATTCATTCATCTTCCTTCTGGTGAAGGCCATGGCAATAACCCTGAGACTTCTTCATCCCTGATTACGGATTTCAGCGCCTCTGTGGGTGTTCCCAAGCAGACACTGGGAAGTTCTCTCTTCCAAGAGATCCTTGGTCTGCGCTGGTGTCGTGGGTCCAGGGGGACAGCCTGACACGGCTCTAGCAGAAGCCACCAGGGACTCCATTTAAAGTGCTCGAACCACCGCTCCTAGTTCCTCTCGATTTGGAGTAGAAGCAGCTTTGCTTCGAGTTATTCTCCTTCATTCTTAAGCTCCTTCCCCTATCTCAGAGAGTAAACTCATTTCAGAGAGACCCTCATTTCTGCCGCTTCTTCCAGCCTTATTCTTTTTGTCCCTACCCGGAGCTTGTGACCGTATGTCCATGGTACAGACTCAGTAGTAGCTTCAGTAGTAAACAGAAAGATGCCAGGTAAGGTCTCGCCACCCACCTGACAATAACAACCCATTCTTTGTGAAGTGCCCAAACCATTTAAACTCTATCCTGTTGATACAGAGTCGCAGCAACAAGGCGGTTGAGCTCTTCACACTTTCATGGAGTGTGTCAGGATATAGAGACGTGGACGAGGATGCAGGTGCGGTTTCAGTCTTTAATATAAATGCAAAAATCAGAAGGCAGAATCAGAATCCAGGGACAGGCGAAGTTGAAACGGTCAGACAGATGGCTTTTCCTAAAGCTAAATTAAGATAAAGAGACTGAGAGTTCTTTTAAATAAACTGTGAGTGTGAGTGTGATAATTGGATGCAGGTGTATCCGATTAGAATTGCGGGGAAGCCAGACGCGGGCGTGAGTCGGATATGTTGGTCTTGGCTCCTGGGTAGTGCAGTGCTCTTCAACGTCCATGGGTTCTGGCTGAGATTCATGTCTCCATGTGTTCATCTTGTTCTGGATGAGTGGTGTCTGCTTGCGAGGACGTGGGTGAGGTGGCGTGAGCGGCCAGGTGTATGAGAGAAAGTAAATTCAGGAACCCTGCAGAGGAACCTTATTTATGCTTCTACTCCTGAATATATTCTTTCAGTCACTAATCACAGTTTATGGCCATAGGTGAGGACAGGGATGTAGATGCGGCTAGTAAATGCGATCTGAACTCCTGCCTCAGTGTGACTCCAAGTGTTGTTTGGGGAGTATAATTTGGAAAATGTGGGGTATTCTGGTAAACTACCCAAACCACTTCAGCCGATTCGTCTTGATATGGAGAGCCCAATATACTGTAGTAGGCACCTGTCCAAACCCTGGCCACGTCTTGACCTGTCCATGAAAACCACAAACAGGTTGGAAGACAAGGCACGCCTTTGGTGGAGTCCGACACCCAAATAATTTCAGCTTGACGCCAAGTATCACTGCACTCAGACAGACACCAGATTGGACACTAGTGACCCAGTTACCCTGTATCCCTGCAGTACCTTCCACAAGAATTTGAGCTGTTTTGAAGAATACAATCACAGGCCTTTTCTGTGTCCTCAAAACACATGTAGACTAGATTTGCATACTCCCATGGCACCTCATGAATCTGTGCAAAAGCAAGACCTTTAGGGGTTACATTAAGGATACTTCAATGGATGATATATGATGTAGGGTGAGGGAATGCACTGACAAGGCTCTCAACCAATCATCGTGGCGTACCACGGGACTGTAAAATCAAGAGTGACTGAACAATCATGTGCTTCTCTGTGTGTCTGTGTGTGCTGGAGTGGGACAGTGCCGGTCATTAACTAAGAGGATATCTATGCTCGCTCAGTGCCACTGTGTACAATGTCCTCCCAGTGCCATTATTGATTCTCTCTATAATTAGTGTTTGTCTTTGCCGCATCCCCCCCCACAAGGCAAATGCGCCGTATATCAGAGTCTCGGTCAGCACAAGATCATTGCCTGGGTTCATTTCATTTGCAAATTTCAAAATGAAACGAAGAGCACTTCAGATGAAAAGTGTGTCTGTGTGTGTTTTATCATGCGGTATGCGACAGAGCTATTTAGTCAAGCCTCTGGGTTGCCCGCCCGCTGCGGTCTGTTAGTGGACTGATGGCATTTACACGCACTATAACTGCCGAATAGGGAATTCAATCAACCCGTCGGGCTTTACAGTCTGATAACGTTCGTGTGAGCAGTGGGACGGAAGAATCATTAGCCTCCATGTCCGTTTGGTGCATTCACACATACACTCACTCATATATATATATATATATATATATATATACACACACACATTCTCTTTATCAAGACCCTGGAGGGATCGATAGTACTAAGTCTGTGTCACCAAGCAACAGTGGCTTTGCATCTGCGCAGCCTAAAGATCCTATTCTTCCATCTCATATACTCAGGCGTGACGGATACCTGCGATGGTGTAGGCATGAGGAAGTGATTAGGGTGTCTTGGCGACACAAATTCATTCTGTGACGAAGCAAACCAGAGCATGTTTACAGAGACAAGAACATGCTCCTGAGATGAACACGTATGAGATAATCTTTTGTCTTATGTCAGATAAAGCTGCACCACGAGACTCGATAGCAGCCGGACTTCCATTTTTACACGGATTGATTTTTTCCTCGGGAGGGCAAACCCTTGAACCTTTCCATGTGCAGTGTTCACGTGTGCATTTTCCACTTTGTCAATATGAGGAGTATTGAACCAAGATATGTAAAGGGCAAGTTATATAAACTTCCCACCAAGTCCAGATAAGCGACTGCAAACTCCTGACGCACAAAAGGTCCGATAAGCCACATAGTGGCTACATGGTGATTGCAGTAGCTCTTAACCATAAATCTCTTACTTAATATTTATAAATTAGACAGCTTGAAGTGGTTGTGTTTTATTCCGCACTAGATCTTCATGATACCAATTTTGCCCAAGCTTGGCCCACCCCATCTACCCCTGCAGTTATTTTTTATTCTACCCGATAACAAATGCCTACCTTGAACAGATTTCACTAATCAGACCAGAAAGACTAACAAAAGTCCTTCCCTTTCTAACCTCTCTAGCTCTCTCCGTAGCTAATCTCTGGTCCGATGACTATACGATGTGATTGGGTTAGCTGAAACATCATTTCTGTCATTTCTGCGTTGAAATGGTTAAATTGTAAAAAAAAAAAAAAAGAAAAGAAAGAAATCCTAGTCTTGGAGTAGTCAAGATCATGCGGTGTGATTAGTAGTAAATTAAGGTTTTTAAATGAAGATCACAATTGTACTTGAAAATTGCGCGTTTGTAAGTGAAGATTGCTAATCGAAAAGAACGAGCACGCAGCTGATGAGTGCATTATTATCAGCATGGCCACACAGCTTAATTAGCGATGTAAAAGCAATCAGCATCGAGTACAATCGTACGCTGCAGCCTGGAGTAAAGCACGTGTTGTAGTTAACAGGGTGATCTGAGCAGTGAGGAGCTTCTCATTACTCAAACAACCGTGTCGGGAGACACATCCTGTTAATCTGTTTCAGGAGGGTTAAATGATTGGCAAAGAAAACGTCTAAGGAGATTGCTGAAACTTCAAAAATTGGGTTAAGAAATGATCAGTGGGGATCCATCATCTTCGCGGAAGAAATGTGGTCGGAAAAGAATCCTGAATGAGCGTGATCGGGCGATCACTTAAACGTTTGGTGAAATCACATCGTAAAAACAGCAGCAGGACTCACGGCTATGTTGAACAGTGAAAGTAAGAGCATTTCCACATGCACAATATGCGAAGGGAACTCACGGGATTGGGACTAAACAGCTGTGTAGCGTTAAGAACACCACTGATTAGTGAGAATAAAAAGGCTTCATTGTGCTAGGGAGCATATTGTAAAGATTGGATTCTGGAGCAATGGAAGAAGGTCATGTGGTCTGATGAGTCCAGGTTTACCCTGTTCCAAGAGAGGCATGAAGTGATGCACCCATCATGCCTAGTGCCCTACTGTACAAGCCTGTGGGGCAGTGCTATGATCTGGGGTTGCTGCAGTTGGTCAGGTCTCGATTATCTGACCACCTGAATATACTGATATAATGAGCAGGTTATTCCATCAGTGAATTTCTTCTTCCGCGATGGCACGGGCATATTCCAAGATCACAATGCCAGGATTCATCAGGCTCAGATTGTGAAAGAGTGGTTCAGGGAGCGTGAGACATCATTTTCACACATGGATTGGCGACCACAGAGTCCAGACCTTAACCCCATTGAGAATCTTTGGGAT
>JAOVYU010000039.1:4863733-4878346 GCA_025674565.1 Synodontis membranacea | reverse complement strand
ATTTATGGAGGGAGTCTCAATTGCCAAGCAGAAGGATTTTCAAAGTAGGCTACTTGTAGTAATAATAATAATAATAAAATGATAATTAAATAAAGCTGAGTGCATTTTTCAATCAGCTTAGTTGTGACTGCTTTCATACAGATGAGAGCTTGCCTGTGTCTTAGAGGCTCACGTGTAAAGTCAGTTACGTTATCGATACGTGAACTTCATCTGTAGCCCTTGCTTTCACACTATTCATTTGCATTGTGCAGTTTAAACCAAAGCGAGTACTAGAATATTTATCAGAATGCCTTTTCTCAATGAACGGTGCCTAATAAGAATGAGAGACATCTCCGTTTGCTTCATTGCCATGTATCGTATTAGCATTACAAAAGAAGTGTTGCATTTTGAGAAAAAAAGCTTATTCTCAGGTTTTCTTCCCTTTTTTTTTAACACTATTGTACATTTCCGCTCCGTTACTCCATGTTTAGGGGAGCAGACGAAAAAGAGCGGTCGCCAAAGAGGAAGAAAGAGTTGGGTGGAGGAAGTGAAGAACAGGGTGATAAAGAGAAAGGGTGACCGGGAGAGAGATGGAGTCCTTATCGGCCGAGACAGCCACGGTGGATGAGCTCGTGGACGCCTGCATCGATGCTTTCGGTCAGTCTGGAGAGTCTGCCTGTCTACGCCAAAGTTTCTACCGTCAAATAATTTACTCATTCCTGTTTCTGTCCAAGAAGGTATGTGAGGTGGTTTAAAAAAAATGCACCACTATTTGCTTACTTTATTTTCTTTTCTCCAGATGACACAGGGAAATTAAAGGACTTCTTGTTGGTCCGGATGTTTCTGATGATGCACCCCTGGTACCTGCCGTCCACAGACCTAGCCAAGAAACTCCTGCTCAAGTATCCCTCACTATAAAAAACACACACACCTATTTATAACTTCTAGTCTAGACCAAACGTGGGAAACTTTGTTTCCTGATTACATTGCGACATAGTTGTGGCATTAATGTTTCGAAATTGTGAAGTCGAGATACTACTGACAAACCGTCCGTGTTCCCTTAACCAGTGAGTCAAAACTCGAGTAGGCAGCAGGCAAATGTTACAGCTTTACATGGAGGAAATAACTGAACAGAGGGTAATTCATAGCCAGAAAAAAAACAGGGCATACACAGGGAAACTAATCAAGGATTACCATGGAACAGGTGAACACAGTTGGGTAGCAAACAATTACTGGACAGGATCGTAGACATCACTGGAACGAAAGGCAGCGATGTTCACACTAGACACCACAAGGGATGCTGAGTGGGGAACTTTGCGATGCCTTCAACTGTTGCTACACTGTTCTTTAGAGCCTGTGGTAGGAAGCTATGTTGAAAGTTGAAACCGCAAACCTTTCAAAGAACCTTTCACGGTTCTCTGTGGTTGCATGGACTTGACCCTTTAAGAAACCTCCTTCAGTTCTACAATTATATAATATGCACTCATGTAGATTCATACAAAATTTTATAATACACTACTACTACTGGATACACACTGGAATAGACGAGAGTTGATTGCAGTGGGCGCCACGGGCAGATAATTTTCACAATTTTCACGCAAATTTTCATTCTCGTTCTGACCTAGGGGAAATTTAGCCGGTCCAGCTGTGGACGTGTTTTTGGGAGGCAGAAGGACACCGGAGACGTTCTGGTTATTGCCAGTAGATTTGTAGTTATATTTCTGATTTTAGGACGAAGTTTTTCTCTGCTGTGAAAGGAGGGATAGAAAATAAGGACTGACGACACGGATCACTTTTCAGTGAGTTAACAGACTGTAAAAGACATCTCTTTCAGCAATACCTGTGTAAGTTATAAGATTCTGGAGATGTCAGTATCCATAAAAACAAAAGTAAAGCAAAGAAGAAATAATATAGAATAAATTAATAAATATATAATAACTATATATATATATATACAGTCGACCCTCGCCACTTTGCAGTTCGAATTTCGCGGCTTCACTCTTATAGCAGTTTTTTCAAATACAGTATATTCATTAAAAAGTTGATGGAGACAGTGAAAATGCGGCTTGCGCTCGGTTGTCTTGAGTCAATTATATTTATTTTTTATTTTTTATTCACTTTTTTCCAAAAAATCGGGTGTTATTTCATGTCTAGCGGGCTCTAATAATGTTAAAACCCGTATTTAGAAGGTCGTAAACAGGTTTTCTATGCTCCAACTACGCAGAAATACTACTTCGTGGAAATTCACTTATCGCGGTAGAGTCTGGAACGGATTAACCGCCATAAACGAGGGTTTACTGTAATATATAAATAAAGAATACTAACTTTGTATTATGATTTGCTGAATTGCTGATGTTCTGAAAAATCATTATGTTGGGCTAAATGGTAATTTTTCATACAGTTGCTCCCCTGTTAAGCACCTCATCCAAGCTTATGTCAGCTTTGCCGTTTGAAAAGACTTATAGTTACTCGCTGATCTTGATATCGGCGGAGCAGTAATTAATTGCCAGTGATTAAAGGAGCGTTAATGACTTAATTAAACGTCAGGTCTCAGGAGGAAAGCTGCACTGCCGAGCTCAGGAGTCGAATCTGCCACCTAGTCAAGTAAGTGCACTATTTATTCACCTCTCTCTCAGGGGCTTGCAAAAGTATTTGCCCCCCTCAAAAATGGGTTATGTGGCATGTTTCTTCAATCAGATAAAATCTTCCTTCCTACTTTTCTGTTCCCCTTCTATCCATGACCCTCGTCTTCCCTATATCTATACGCTCTATACTCTCCATCCATATTTCTTTGTCCTCCTGTCTTTGGATGAAACCTGCCATCCATCCAGCCATCTCTATCTGACCTCAAGGTTGCACGTTATTGCATTGGATAGGTCTTATATCAACTTTTGCTCGTCGTCTGCCTCACTCTCTCGCTCGCTCGCTCTCTGTAGGTTCTGGATCTCAGAGTTTCCTGTCGAGTTTAATCTTAATCCGGCTTTGGCTGAACAGATTCGAGATCTGAGGGATCAGCTCAATACTGAGGGCAATGAGCGGGAGAGTCAGCTCATCGACGTTGAGAGCGTGTAAGTGCTTACACATAGACATACACAATAACATTATTGCATATAGAGTGTATGTATATATAAATATATATAGTATGTAAAGACCTTTTCAAATACACATCATTAATAAACATGAAGCTAGATCTTTACCACGTACCAGATGAAGAATATGTTTCCTAAATGGAATAATTTTCTCTACTCAGCCCCTCGTATAAGTGGAAGCGTCAGGTGACCCAGCGTGTTCCATCCATGTCAAAAAAGAGGAAGATGTCACTGCTCTTCGAACACTTGGATGCCTCCGAACTGGCAGAACATCTTACTTACCTCGAGTATAAATCCTTTTGCAAGATTCTGGTGTGTGCCCTTACTTGCTCCGTATTTTCCTGCATTAACCTACACTGCAGCTCAATGGTTTCTGGTACAGTAGAAACCTGCATAGGGACTTGCATGTGTGTTTAAAAGTTGAAGTTTTCTGTGAAGACATTTAGTGGGGTTTTTTTTTTTTTGAGCATGTTTTTGAGAACGAGCCTTCGTTGCGAGTAGGAAAGCTGCTCTTTAGTTTTCCAACATGGGAACGTCTTTGCTTTGTCCTGTGTTCAGTTCCAGGACTATCACAGCTTCGTGAGACACGGCTGCACGGTGGATAACCCCATCCTGGAGCGCTTCATCATGCTCTTCAACAGCGTCTCCCAGTGGATCCAGCTTATGGTGCTCAGCAAGCCCACGGCCCAGCAGCGCGCTGCCGTCATAGCACACTTCGTACGAGTCGCACAGGTCAGCACTGTTATGAGCTTTTAATGAACGGCAGCGTTATTGAACAAATTTCACACCAATGTTATGCTTTTTTTTTTTTTTTTTTTTTTCAGTTGAATGTGTGAAGATTTTTTTATATAAAATACTCTCCAGGTTTTGGGCAAATGAACTGTTTTATACACGCTGCTTTCTTTTTGCTTGTCTTCCTGTCATTCAAGACTATACCTTTTCCAGTTTAGTACCATGTAGGTGTACATTTCCATTACCAATAATGTATTATTCATGGAGTTATTTTTATATGTCAGCGTTGTCGCGATTCCGGTGGGTCAGAAGATGATGATACATTTTACATATTACATGAATTGTAATATATTATTTCTATAGTAAAAAAAAAAAAAAGTTGGCAGAAACTGGTAAAGCAGACACTCATTAAAATGATTCAAAATGATTCGAAATGTTTAGCATTTATGGAAAGAGTCTCCGGTGTCAGATGTGAATCTGTTCCTTTACATTTAAGGCTTTGCACGCCTTGATTTCTTGGTAACGCAAGAAGCCGAGGGATTTTCTAAAAGTCCTTTTTTTTTACTCATAACCTTTAGAACACTTCAGGACGTGCTGCTGTAGGAAAAGAAATGTCTCTCACACGACCGTGATGTCACATGCTGTCTTCTCCAGCGTGATTTAGACGAGCCTGTATTTGTACCCTCGGCCTCCGTCTCGGTCTTTCCAAAAGTCAATGTTCCTCGCTCTGTCATGGCACAGCCGGAGTCTTTTTATTTTTATTTATTTTTATTTTTTTTGTGTTGAAGTTCAGGTCTTGCAGGCGGGTGCTCATACACAACACCTGCGTTCCAATCCGGACAGAACGGGACGCTGATCAGATAACTTTCACGGTGTTTTTGTACAGTTTGAATGTTGAAGTCTGGATGTTGATTTATGAAATGAAACATTTCCACTACTGTTAGTTGCTCAGATGTTTCCTTTTTTTTGTTCTCTCTTTTCCCCAAGCTGTGCGATATCCTGCAGTAGTGACTCTCTGGGATGCACTTACCCCCTACTCATTTTCTTCCTGATCCCTTGTCGTTCCTCACAGTACCCCTTCTCCAGATCTCTCTCTTTGATAATGTGGAGGGGTTTTATGACTCAGTAACGTTAATTAACATTAAGAGGTTCGGTCGTAAACCTGTCTGATGTAATTAACCGTCTGAGAGTGCTGGGCACAAAAAGAGTGGATTCACTGAAGATGATATTTGGCTGCAATAGAAAGGCTTTTGTGTGTGTGTGTGTGTGTTTGTGTGTGTGTGTGTGTGTGTGTGTGTGTGTGTGTGTGTGTGGAAGCAGCTGGAGCTGGATTGATTTTTGCAGTGTGTGTATCTGTGTGTGGGTTGAAGGGCAGAGGATGTCTCCCATAGTGCCTCATTCTCAAAGCCTTACTGTGGTGTACAAATCCCATCCAGCCTCTGGAACAATGGAACAATGCAGCCGTAATAGTAGTGCATATCACCCTGTGTGTGTGTGTGTGTGTGTGTGTGTGTGTGTGTGTGTGTTTCTGAGAGCGAGAGAGAGAGAGAGAGATCTTTCCATGAGACTAACTTTATCTGTTTTCCCAGTTCTTCCTTCCTCTGCATCAGTGTCTCCCTCCTCCTGTCATTCTGCCTGCCAGGCTAATACCTCAACACCCACATGCTGTCTCTCTCTCTCTCTCTCTCTCTCTCTCTCTCTCTCTCTCTTGCTATTTCTCTACACAGCCTAATGGTTCTTTAATCCAGTTTATTCTATTTCTTCCTGAGGTTCTTCATTCTTCTCTCTATGAATCATTTCTTTCACTCCTCTATCATTTGAACTACCCCGTTTCCTCCCTTCATCTTTACCCTCAATCTCTGATCTCATCTATTCCGTGCCTCCCCATCTGAACCTTAGATATAAATGAATGGTTTTCAAAAAAAACAAAAAAAACAAATCAATTTTCACTCCACCGCAGCGGTGATCAGGATGAAGCATTTACTGAACACCAATAAACTCTTGTCACATAACTCATACTAACAGTGTTTTTTTTTTTATATATATATATATATAAGATCTCTTTCTTTCTGATGTAGAAACTGCTGCAGCTGCAGAACTTTAACACCCTCATGGCGGTGGTTGGAGGCCTCAGTAACAGCTCCATCTCCAGGCTCAAAGACACACAGGCCAACATCAGTAACGACACCAACAAGGTGCGTCACACACCGCCGTCATACTCGTCATCATCACACTCATAATGACTTATCCTAACTTTACACAGACTTCAGGTACAGTACAGCTCTCCGGCTTTTCCACTAGGAGTGCATAGGAAGTGTTATCCATTCCCAGCTGGAAAAAAAACGTTCCTTGTGAGTTATTTGCGTAGTTCTTAGCTTTAACACCTCCACCTCCCTGCTAAGAGGGACAAA
The DNA here is from genome assembly GCA_025674565.1 of Synodontis membranacea. Classification (NCBI taxonomy): domain Eukaryota; kingdom Metazoa; phylum Chordata; class Actinopteri; order Siluriformes; family Mochokidae; genus Synodontis; species Synodontis membranacea. The sequence continues at coordinate 4,872,135 of JAOVYU010000039.1, read as the reverse complement.
CCATGTAACTCTTAAGAGTCCTAGAGGGAATTTTTTTAATTGATCAGTATAAATAAAAACCCCAAATGTATCAAGACTTTCATGTCTTCTTTGTGTCCTTATATTCCTTCCTTGCTTACTTCCCTACTTTCCCTATTTGCAAAGTTTCTTTCCTTCCTTCCTTCTCTACTTTCCTTCCATTGTTTTTTCTGTCCCTAATTTCCTCATCCTCTCTACTGTTCTCGTCTTCCTTTTTTCCTACCTTCTCATTTTTCTTCTTACATTTTTCAGCCATTCCCGTCCCTTCCTTCTTTCCTTCATCATGTCTCTCTTTCTTGATTCTGCGATCTATCAGTATCTTGACTTTTTCCGTCCTACCGTATTTGTTTCGTCCTTCATTCCCCCTTTCTTTTTTTTTCTTTCTTCCTTTCTGTCCTTTTTCGTTCACAGATTTGTAAAATGTCATATTTTCCTAACTTGTTTATCCTTCCTTCCTTCCTTCCTTAATTTCCTTATTCTCTCCACTCTTCCTGTGTTCCTCCTTTCCTTCTTTTCCATCCTTCTTTCATTCTTTCCCTTCTTCATTCTGATATTTTTTGTCAACGATTCTTTCCTTTTTTCCTTCTCTCTTCTTTGTGTCTTGCCTTTCTCTGTCATATTTCTGTCCTTAATTGTCCCCTTTTCCCCTCATTTCTTCCATCCTGTCCTTTGCTGTTCACAGATTCCTAAAAATCTTTTCGTAATTTGTGCGCCAGATCTTTAACAGTCTGCTGGATCTGGTGACATCGTGTGGGAACTACAGCCAGTACCGCCGGCGCTTTTCGGAGTGTTCAGGTTTCCGGTTCCCGATCCTGGGAGTTCATCTGAAGGACCTGATCGCGGTGCATGTGGCTTTGCCAGATTGGACAGATGATGAGAAGACTCGTGTTAATCTGACCAAAACCCAACAGCTGTACTCCATACTGCATGAGCTGGCCCTGGTCCAGACCACACCGCCTAACATAGACGCCAACACCGACCTGCTTAACCTTCTCACGGTAAGACTGGAACTGTGTGTCTTTATTTGTGTATATTTTCATATCTGGTCAAGACGGTGTTTGTATCGTCCTTGGATTCAATCTAGTAGCACTTGATACGTAAAGTAAGCAACGCTCTTACCATGTTCTTGTTTGTTGCATATGACCGTCTGCAATGCGGGAGATATGTTTCAGTGTGTTGCAATTTAGGATTGTGTATGATGTTTGTATTTGTTCATTTTAGGATCTGCTTGCGACAGGTGCTTTAGGAATATTGCGTGTTCGTCTGCTGTCGTTTACGTGTGAATGAATGTCTGGTCTGTGTGTCTATCCTTGTCAATTGCTCTGCAAGTGGTACCAACATACAGTATGCTTAACAAAGGAAAATATGTAGGGCTGTATATAGGAAAATGCTGTGGAAAATCTGGGAATTCTGTGAGAATAAAATAGCCTGGGAAATACAGTACAGTGGAACCTCGGGTTACGAACTCATCTGATCACGTACAATTCGGGTTACGACCAAAAAGTTGGCCAAAATTTCGCATCTGTTCACGACCACACGCTCAGGTGGCGAACAAAAACACCGGCAAAGTCTCGCATTTCCGAAGAGTTTTAATGCGCAGGAAAAGGCAAGTCACATTAGAGCGCTATTTGGTGAAGTCTGGTCCACCATCTAAACGGCTAAAAACACCAGAAGATCCTGAAAGAGAAGAAATCACAAGAGAGAAAACACTTTATCATCCCTCAGTCACAGAGCCGGACTCTCCCTCAAAACTGTAAGCTCCTCTAAACCCAGGTTCCTCATCACTTTCTTCACCACAGAACTCCACTCATACAAGTTTAGTTTTCTTGGTTGTTTAGGGTTATTTTCTGTATAAATTAAGGTTTTTTCAAACTTACATTTTTCCCCTGTGCTAAAAACTCTAGATTAAAAGTGTTTAGAGCGAGCGGATCATAAGGCTCTAGCGCAAACTTGGTCTTGCACGACACGAGCTCCTGCAGTGTTAGTTTTCTCTGTTGTTCAAGGTTTTCTCAGAGTTATTCAATGTTTTTAACTATAATAGGTATAATTAACTATTTTAGTGCTTAAAAAGAAATTACATATAGTTCGTACAGTCTGGAACGTGTTAATCGTAATTACATGCAATCCTATGGGGAAATTACGCTCGGGTCACGACCAGAGTTCTGGAACGGATCACGGTCATGACCAGAGGTTCCACTGTAGTACCCATAAGGGCTGGGCTGTATCAGCAGGTAGCACTTTTCTGAGATGTTCTTGGTATCGTGATTTGTTTTAATGCAGTTTTAAGGTGTTATTAATATAGATTCAGTTCTTTAGTAACGAAGTGAGGGTTGTTAAGGTTTAATATACCACATCGCTCAGTTCTCAAATCGGATTGGTCAGAAGTTGAGGTTGATATCAGATTTAGTCCCTTTTCTGATATAAGACATGCAAACAGGTTAATATGAATGCTCTCGTCCTAACACGTCGTCATTTCAAAAGGACAAGAGGACAACTTTGGCAAGGAGATGTTTACTTAACATGTTTGGAAGGAATATCCGGTGTTGGTTCAGACGTGAAGCTGTAAGTTTTCCAACATATATGGAGGACGTTGCTACAACTACTGCATTCCTAATATAGATTTCTCGGCAACATGACAAGCCGTCTGTACGGTTTTATAAAAAAAAAGGTGAGAAGTGAGGGCTGATGAGGGAACTAGTTTGTTTATTGTTGTTCCGCAACAAGTAATGTAGCTATAAATGGATAAAAAAGTATGTTGTGTTGTTCTTAAATGAAATAAAAATTGTAATTGATAAGTTGCTGTAGTATAAGAGGAATAGAACACTTTGATATTTGGTACGTATCTTTGCTACGTATTTTTCACCGTTTTCCTGTAACACCTACAGTATAATCTCGCTGTGTTTTGTCCTTTACATATTTGATCTTGTAAGCATGTAGATGAATATTGTAAAGTAATTTGGATGGCCATAATGGACAACTAGAAGCACCAGCACAGCTTTAGAGCAATCTGGTGTTATTTGATCCCATAGATCACACTTAAAAAGTTTAAAAGTTCAATCGCACCAAAATAGCTGAAGGTCGCGTAGAGATTAATATAGTCCAACTTTGAGTCTAATCTAAATACTGACTTTGCTAAATGTTTTAGTACGAAATCTGATTAGGAATCTTATCTGTGACGCATGAAACAAGAAAAGAATTGTATTTATGGTAACTGAGTTGTATACAGTCCTTTGAAGCCTTTTATCTGTTGTTCACTTGTGCGATAAACACGGTCGACCGCACCAGCAGAGTGTAAGCTCGATCTTTATCTAGTTTGAACGTAAATCGGCACAATGTTCGAGTTTACAAACAGCTAAAAGTTACGTCATTTCTCCAAATCAAATACGTTAAACATACAGTAGACTTAAGCTATATCTTAAAAAGCACGCCTAATACTAAGTAAGTGCAAAGTTCACCATAAAAAAAATAATAATAAAATTAAAATAGCTTTTTGGTTGGTGTGAACAACACGTAGCACACAATGTTGTTGGCCGGTTGTTGTGGTATGTCTAAGAGAAACATGTTCTCACTTATGTTTAAGGTGCGATAGCCACTCACCGTCTCTCTCTCTCTCTCTCTCTCTCTCTCTCTCTCTCTCTCACATACACTCACACTCACACAAGAAAACCCCAACAACAACAACACAGCCTATCCTTTTCGCCCTCTCTCCCCTGTCCTGAAGACTTTCCTGAGCTGGGAAATTATGACGGTTACAAAGCTCTTACAGCTCCCATGAGTATTAAATAAATGACTCTTTTGATATCAAGCACATTAATATAATATAATATAATATTAATTGCTTCATTAATAAACAGAGCATTTGTTGTACAGAGAGAAAATGAAATCAGAAAACAGATGTGTGAAACTGAGTAGTGTGTGTGTGTGTGTGTGTGTGATTCTTCATTATTGTGTAGTTTTAATATTATATTTTGCAACTCCAGTTGGCTGTTCTTTATTTATTTTTTTTTTAAACTGGCATAGTTCCTGTTTGGATCTGTCGATTGGCTTGGAACCTCATTAAATGCGACAATATTTTGATTAAGGATCACCTTGTGCACTACGATAGTTGCATTTTAGTTTGAAACTAGCTACTCCGAATGCAGCGTTAAGTTGGACTTTCCATAGAGTGACCATACGTAATCTTTCTTTCCCCAGACACATCCTTTTTTTCGGGTCCTAAAAAAAAAAAAAAAAATGCGGGATTTCTAAATGACCAAAAATATCCAGGATTCGGCTTTTGATTTCTCCAGTCGCTATTCATCGTGTGTCTTCCCATGCTGCCGTTTTTCATGAAAACCAAAATACGGTCACTCTACTTTACAAGTGAAATTTACGCACGAAATCTCACTCCGCTTGTGCAGCCATACACCGGACATTACTCTAGCATTTCTAACTGTAGAATTCTGGCAGTCCTTTGATCTGTAAATAAATCATTATGTAATATTTTAAAGTGTTTATTGAAGACACGACTGCCGGCTTTTTGAATGAAAAGTGTATAAAGCACAGAAATGTTCAGAGTAAGGCAGTGCAGTGGGAGTGTGAATTTGAGGGTAAACAAACGGAAAGTTCACTGTTCGGAAAATGGCACCTCTTCACCCTAGCATATTTCTTGAATGTGTTTTTTGGAACATTTTTTTCCCCTTATTGAGCAATCGGCATTCCTCATGGGAGGAATCAACTGGAGATGTAGCAAAGATTCTGGGAATTACAGAATCAGGTCAGCAGGTCAGCAAAAGAAGCATTTCAGTCCTCCCGCCTGTTCTGAAGGATTTCAGGTGTTGCCTCAAACTTACACACTCACACACACTCATGCAATCTGATACCTTACAGCAGCTTGTTCAGGAATTCTCCCAGGAAGCAAATGTTGTATACACACTGCAGCATTTGGGCACAGACCCTACACACACACACACACACACACACACACACACCACCTAGTACTAAGCTAATGACTATGACTTATGAGATCTGTCCAGACATGCATTCATTTCACACCCATTAACCTTTATTCAACAGCATACACATTCTTCAGACTGACTTTTGTATAAAATAATGATACTCAAGACACCTACCTGGTCGGCTACAAATCAATCTGGTCTTCAGGTTTTACCCAAGCTGCACAATACGAGACACTTTCATCATTAGAAACGGATAACATTTGACTGATATCACCAATCAGATGTAGGTGCTATGGTACAGTATGTAGTGTATACACTATATGGACAAAAGTTTGTGGACACCTGACCGTGACACCAGTATGCGGTTCTTCTCCAAGCTGTTGCCACAAAGTTAGAAGAACACAATTGTTTAATATGTTGTTATATGCTGTATTATTGTGTAATTTCCCTTCACTGGGACTAAGAGGCCTAAACCTGTTCCAGCATGACGATGATCCTGTGCACAATAAAGACTGAGGTTGGTGTGAAAGAACTTGAGTGGTTCTACACAGAGTCCTGACTTCAACCCCACTGAACACCTTTGTGATGAACCGAAACGCCTCCTCACCCAACATCAGCGCCTGACCCTCACTAACACTCATGTGGTGAATGGACACTAATTCCCAAAATCTAGTGGAACTCCTTTCCAGAAAAATCGAAAACTTATTATAACAGCAAAGGGACTCAATCTGAACTGGAATGATTAATAAAGCACATACGAGTGTTATGGTCAGAACACAAACTTTTGTCCATATAGTGTATATAAATGATATAATATATATTATTATTATTATTATATATAATATTATATATGATTAATGTTCAGTGAAGTAAATCAGTTTATCCTTGTGTCCAGAGTCAGACCTGCTGGTATAGAAAACGAAACAATTCAACAGCTGAAGGAAAATAAAGCGTTTGGTAACCAGATAAATAGCAGCTCATTATTGCTTTACTTTATTATAATACATTTTCTGATGATAGCTGTGGGAGTTTTTCAGAATGAATACCCAGGTTCGGAGCACAGGTAGTACTCGGTGTTGAAATTATTGTTCATCAGTCAGGCAGATGATCCCTTTGAGTTCAAAATGTTCAGCTGCAGCATATTTTTCTCCGTTAGTCGAAATGGATCACACCATGAACTGACAAATCCAATACAGGAACATAGGACAGATTATGGATTTATTTTTGGTGAGTCTTCCAGGAGAAAGTCAGGTTTATGGAGTCACATGTACCTCTTGTGCTGACTTGTATATAAATATATTCCTTAATGTATGATGAGATGTATTATTGCGTGTGTGTGTGTGTTTCGGTAGGTATCACTGGACCAATATCATACAGAGGATGAGATATATCAGCTCTCGCTACAGAGGGAACCTCGAAGCTCTAAACCAGCTGTGAGTTACGGACGCAGCAACCATCCTACCATCCATCCATTCCTCCATTTCTCTTCCTTATTGTTCATAACTATGATGTTAACATACTTGTTTGTTTTTCGATTGGCCGATCAGAACTCAAACCCCGCCCCCAGCCTATCGGCTAAGCGACCGTCCATGGTTGATGAGTGGGCGGCGTCGGTGAAGCCTAAAGCGGATCCTGCCATCATCACCAAACACATTGAGAAGATGGTCGAAGTACAGAAGTGTTCTTTTCTTTTTTCTTTTTTGATTAACGTTTTAATTTGTCTACATTTATACACATCGTATATCAAACAGGGAAATGAAGTGTATGCCATTTATACAGTATAGGAGGACATTAAAATTGGCCAAAGAACATCTCTGTATCTTTAATCTCATTAAAATGCCAGCGTCTGTAGAATGTACAATAGATCCAAATCATCTTCATATTTAGCATCAGTTTCCAAATTCTGTGGACAAACTCGTACTTGTAGTTTTGAAACATAGAATTTGTTAATACTTTAAAAATTCTATAAGCATTACGTGCACTTAGCAATGTAATTAATGTAATGTACAGTAATTGCATTGAACATCTTAAAGAAGTTAATCATGTCAAAATGACCGCCATTATGCAGCTCCGAGTAAGTTATATGTTGTTGATATTCCGAGCTAGGATATTTTCTTTTTATCCTTGGCAAAAAAAAGTATAAAATCGTATTGAATCGAATCACCATCTGGATCCAGAAAAAGCCTGACTGTTTACATTTCTAGCGAATAATCTGTCTCGTTTCCACGGTTGCAGTCTGTCTTCAAGAATTTCGACACAGACGGAGACGGCTATATTTCCCGCGAGGAGTTTGAGAGCATCAGGAATAATTTCCCCTATCTCAGCAAGTTTGGAGAGCTCGACACAAACCAGTGAGTGTAGAAACACTGACCTTTACACTGAAGTGCTGACCTTTTATGCTACGTTTACGTTTACAGACTCGAGTACAACTCTTAGCTTGTTGCGTCAGGGAGAAACAAAATCCGCGAGACCAAACACCGGATTCGTTTTGTCTGAGAAATAGCTTTGGTGTAAATAATGCCGAAAGTGGACAAAAACGAAAGTTAAAAATCTTCCTGTTCTACACAACTAATCGAAACCAGGACGAAAATGCATGGCTCTCAAAAGAAAAGGCGCCCCTCCGGTGTCTAGGCAGCTACAAACGACGCACGTTGTCTGATATTTACAGAATGTAATGCCTGATAAAAGCTCAGCATAATATTTCACACAAAATGGCCCAAAATGTGGCTTATTCTAGACACCTGATTTGTGTAAGGATTATATTGAAAATGTGCTGTAATTCAATTTTATTTATATAGTGCTTTTAACGATGGACAGTGTCGCAAAGCAGGATCACAGACGTACCACTTATGAATCTATTAATTTATGCATAAATGTATATATCCCTAATGAGCGAGGCTGTGGCGACGTAATGTTTTTTATTGTAATGTTTACTGCACATTAGTGCAGAATCATTTAAAACTCTACGATCCACGTACACATTTGTGATTATAGACAGATAGACAGATATATACAGTAGATACGTTGAGAAGTCACTGTTCTGCGTTCCTTCAAGATTTATCATCATCACTGTCTTACCATCAGCGCTCCTGACTCACTTTCTTTATTTTTCCTCTGTTTTTTTTCCAGTAACCCCTTTTCCTTTTGCAGTCATTTTTCATATAAGCATCCTGTTCCTTTAGTACACTATATTAAACTGGCACATCTCTCTCTCACTCTCTCTCTCTCTCTCTCTCTCTCTCTCTCTCTGTCACTCTCTCTCTCACTCTTTCTCTCTCTCACGCTCTCTCACGCTCTCTCACTCTCTCTCTCTCTCTCTCTCTCTCTCACTCACTCTCTCTCTCTCTCACGCTCTCTCTCTCACTCTTTCTCACTAACCGAGTCTGAGCCGGTGGTCATCCTCAAACCTGGAGGATCTCATCAACTCACCTGTACCTACTCTGGGAT